>KZ308344.1:325634-355480 GCA_000376725.2 Ladona fulva | reverse complement strand
GAATACCTGCCCGGAAAGTGGGAGACCTGGGTTCGAGTCCCAGTCGTGTCGCTATTTTTCACACTTGTTATTCCTTTGGGATTTTCCGTAGGTTTTCAATCTACAAAGACACCTTCCTTTCCTTTAATCCTTTATCTGCTTCTTTTTTCGGGCGACTGACCCGTTTGGCTTCCTATTCCAAAAGTTTTTAATCTACCGGTTGCTTGTTTTCCTTTCTCGTTTGGACGTTAGTGGGAGTGCGTGACCCAATCTTATGTATCGAAATTGAGCCCTCTGGTGATAAAATGTCAAGATAGTCGTTTTGCGATCAGTCGTAGTGGTGGTTAAAAAAACAATAACTTCGCATACTATTCTTTGGGTTCTTTTGCCCTAAAATCCTCTGCTTAATGACTTTATTTTCTCGATAACCAACACCATCCTCAAGTGGTGTAAGAAACACGGCCTGCCGGCCAAATCAGGCCTGCCACATACTTTCATTAAACCGGTAAAGTTTAAGAATTTTAAGGGAGCATTCCACGATAAGGATTTTATATATTTTGCTGTTGGCCTTGCCATTCTATCCCTCGTTTAATTCAATAAAGTAATAACTAATATGTTTATTTCTGGTAAAATAATGACGCGAAACTAAGAAATTTGAAAGTTTCAACTTTTTTAAAGTTAGCATACGTCAATGCGGCCCACCGATCTCAAGTAATGTTTTATCTGGGCCGCCCAGTTAGAAGGTAAGCACCACTGTTTTTTGTGTCATCCTATCGCTTTTGTAGTTGTCTTCCCCTCTTTATAGCTACTTTTGGTGAATAGGAACCCTAGATGCAAGGATATGTTTGAAATATCATTTGAACATTATTCACTTTAAAATAACGGCAAAATTTACTTTTTGAGTCCCCTTCACGGTGAGGCTTTCAGTTTGTTCCGAATGGTAAATCTGACCTTCTCCTGTGGTTTCCTCCCTAACATCCTCTAAATTCTTTCTTTAGGGAACTGTTCCTTCGTAATACTACACCCACTCATTTAATTTTTTCTCAGGAAACCCTTCCTTCCCCAGCAGCTAAAGCATTTACTCTTTAATTTATATTTTTCAGTCGAAAGCACTGCTGAATCTCAAAGGCAATCTATGTTTCAACTCCTTTCTTCGATTCCACGTTTCAAACTCGTTAGATTGCCTGTTTTGTTTCGACTTACGCTTTTGGAATGTATTTCTGAGAATTCTGAATCATTTAGGTGCATTCTTGAACTAAGTTGAAATATATCTTTTTGTCATTCAACTTGAATTTTTGCCAGACAGCGTTGTTGAGAATTTATTGATCTCTTTGTCACCTTGGTCCCCGAAGGATCGCAAACTTCGTCGGACAGCATCTTAAATTCAAGAAATTATTGCCGATCGCTCCATTGTATGGAAGAAGAGAAGCATTCATGGTGGTAATATTGAATAGCCGGGGAGACCACATAATTCTGCATGGGTTTTTCTCTTTTCCGTAATCTTGCGTATCAAATACCGACAAATTAAGATCGTAGTTTAATATCAGCCAAACTCTAATCTCACTGCTGCCACTTTTTTAAGGCATGTTGTTCATGGAAAGTGTTGCGGTTGGATATTCGTTCGAGTTTCTGATAAATTTATCGCATCAAAATCCAGCCATGTTTGAGAGGACCTTTCCTCGTTGATGACCGTAAGAAGTCGTGCGTAGGTGCGTATATCTGATCATTGCGAGTGTATTTCAAAGCTCCGTTATTCTTTCTCCCACTGTCTTCATCAAAAACGCCTTCGCAGACCAATAAAACGAATTCAATACGCAAGAAAAATTTTCCGGCGATAGCTGGAAACCTAACGTCCTTGATTTAAAGGTTCGTGAGCGTCCTCTCCTTCTCTTAGAACATTTTCGGAATCTGATGTGGTTGTCCACGGAAAGAGTATCCGCTTGCTTTTCTTTTTAAAAGTATATCTTTGCGTTTAAATTTGCTGAAAGTTCGAATCCGGGTCTTCCGAAAGATGGGAGTAGTAATCCTTATCTACCATCTAGAAAGTCAACTCTGTTTGCATGTCTCTGGGACAGAACATTTCTGAAATGGATGGACGAACGTGCAGCGAGACGGACCCTACGTTAATTAGACATTGACATTATTATGTTTGTAGTGATGGTAACAAGGGAAACAATGACGTTCCTTTAATAATTAATGGAATTTTACTCCAAACTTCAAACAATTTGAAACTGATTTTTCATTTGTCATAGAATTTTGCATGGAGTAAAATTAGCACGAATTCATTCCTCGGATAACTGCAATTTACTTTATTTTAGCCTCTTGATGCCCTGATATTCCTAATTATTATGAAACATGTTCAAAGTACAGAGGCACGCCAGCATTAATCATTTCTCAACAAATTTTATGGAGAAGAATTTTTGAAAGTGCTTCTACAGCTGACTCGTTTAGCCCCCACCTAGAATCGAACCCAGGGTCATTTTAATCTAAGGCAAATGCGCTACCAACTTTGCTATGCGGGAGCCAATTACTCCAAAAATATTCCTAAACATGTGTAAATGTGTACTCTGATGTGAATTCGTAATTTTGCCATATATCTATTCTATGAATTTCGAATACTCGACGTTGAAAAATTTGGATCAGAGGTTAGACATCCTTGTGCCATAATTAAGACTGTAAAGTGAAGGATTGAAGGCGAAACTCTTTCGTTGCCTAATTTTTGGGTCTCGCAGTTCACGGATGTGATCCACTTGGGCGTTGAAACGTATTCAAGTATTCCGGGAATGATTTGCGTAGGTTTCCAGCTTTTCGTCTGTGTATTTTATTTTTCGAACGTTTGTCTTTTCCTTTACTCTCGCATCTGATTTCTCAGTAAATCAAGGTTCTTGTCCTCGAGTGAGAATATATAGTTAAGGAACTCTCCTACTTTTTAAAGTAGATGATCTTCTACGTGTCGTGATATATATATCAAATAATAAGTTATACGAAAATACGGTACTTGGTACCGTATACTCACTTGTATAGGTTGACCTCCGAATTTTTTCTACTTTTTTACGTCTATTGATTTTCCGTCTAAAAATTACAGTACTCATTAAACCAAAATAAACTAAGTGCTACTTTATGTGTCGCATATAAAGAAGGAAATAACCACAGCAAAATGATAAAGCAAGAGTTGTAATCAATATTAATATTGAATTGGGTTTAAAAGAGCATTGCAGAGGTTACATCATAGAATTTTTCAAATGATGCTCGCACATTACTGATTAATTGAGACAAAAACCAGTAAAACTATGATTGATTCAATTTCGTTATTTTGGATGCAATATTAGGTACAGAAAAAAAATTAGTTTCAAAGAAAACAATATAGTATCAATCTTCCAACGTATTTCATTACTATAGTAAATAATAGATTCCTCAATATTTGTTATCGATTATGGTTTTTATTTAGTTTTTCGCTACCGCTTTTCTTGTTTTTTGACTAAATCGTTTCTTCTTTCAGTCAGTTTCTTTCTTCAATCAGTGTTTGTTTATTTAAACTTTGCAAGTATCTGCATTCTTATTTTTAGAGGTGACACTCTTATGCTGCCTAGCTTCCGAACATGAATCGCTTAGAAAATGAACTCTCTCTTAATAAATTCTTTACGGTTTGTATTCGGTTGCCTTCAAATCAAGCACTAGCCTACTGAATATGTTCTACTTTGCTGTCAGCTTTGCAGAAAATCCAACGGTGAGGGTCTATAATAGTAATAGTATGTTCGGCATAATTGACATTCGTAGAGACCGGCTAGCAATTCTTTCCAATACGTCTATAGATATAAAAGATTTCGAAGCGGACTCTGGTTGTCATATTCATTCACGAGACGTGTTGTCGTGTGGCACGTGCTTCGTAGGGCACGAGGTTCTGTGCCGCACGCACGCATCCGTGACAGGTAAGCGTTCGTGATGGTTGCGCCCTGCTTCTATTCTTTCGGAAGAATCCTGTTTGATGTTCGAAGGAATGTCTTGCGATTGCTTGCACCACGGCCTCACCACACAGTTAAGTCTGTTTTACTTCATTAAACAGTTTACGCTCCTCGGTTACAATTGTCATCGCCAGGGTCTTCAACATTCCCACATAGGATTGTATGTATTACTTATTAGTGGGCTTACCATACTTCCCGCTTTTAGCGGTACTATCCCGGTGCCTGCTAATTTGTCTGTTTTCCTGGTTTGAAGGAAAGACGGAATATAAAGTTTCATCGACAAATCATTTCAAGTTTTCATAATAATTGAAGCTGCATGCGCTTGGAGTGTCTTAAAAGCACTAGTAATTAACTCCATCTACGTTGTAACGCAATGATCCGGTTTCCTCCCTGTTTATCCACTTTAGAATTTGAGTAGTCCTGGTTTTTTACCTTCAGAATATGGTTACCATACCTAATATACAGATAATCCTGTTAATCAAGTCTGAAAATATATGTTCTATGCACTATAATGTAGTTAAAATAAAATAGATAAGTGAAAATGTACAGTTTTTTCGTGTACAGCTTTAGTTTTAAAAATCTGTCATCGCGTGGAAACCATCCCACTATCGTTGTCTCCTTTGTAAAGTTCAATTTCCTCATCTCGTAGATATTCCTTTCTGTAGGTTAGCGCAGATTTTTAACCCCCTTTTGTAGCTCCTTTTGTATGGCTTATAATTTTTTCAATGCATCATTGTTTGTCAATGTAACTCCACTATTTATATCTTAATGCATCTACGTTTTTCTTACTAATTGAAATCGACAATATGATAGATAAGAAGACCCATTTTAGTTTGAAAATCACTTCAGAGAAGATGTTATCGTTTTTTCACTTGTCTAAATAGGCGCGTGTTAATCTTGTAAGGAAGTTGCTTCACTTCTCACAGGTTGAGTCATTATACACAATCTCTAATGATATCATGATTCAGTTGATAGATAAGTGCTCGTATAATTGTTATTCTTTCATGAAATCATTGTAAACGCTCCTAAATTTTGCTCAACATAGTTCTACGTACGGAACGATTTATTGAGATCCCATGAGTTATGAGACATTTTTCCCTCTATACAATTGTAAGGAATGTAATTTTTGTAAATGCATAGCAACCTCACCATAGTAGAATTAAAAACAGTAACTGAAGTCAGCTAGTGCTATGTTTATAACTCCAGAATATTGTAGACTAAAATGTGTCTGAATTTTGTGAGTAAAAAAATAACCGCTACCTTTGCCCACTTTTTTTGCTAAACCTCTTTGTGGCATTCTTTCAGCCCACCTCAAGATTCTCTTTATTTTCGAAGGAATTGAAACAAGCTTGGGTACAAGGTGTAGTAATGACCTTGTTGTCTGGTTATTAGGGTTAATTTCTCAAGCGGACCGTTTCTTGAGCGAATCCTTAGAGGAAAAGTAGGAGTTATAGTCCACGTAATCACCTTTTTTAAACCTTGGCCTTAATCAGGTGAACGTAATTAGATAAATATGGGAAGTGAAGCTCCAAAAAATATCCGCGCTGCATTTTCGAGAGCCATATCAAAGTAAGGGCGTGCGCTTCAGTTGCCTTTCATACTTAAAAGTTAAACAAATAGTTTTAGCCTTTGTAATCAAGGGATCTGCCGGATGTGGATTTTTCTTCTCTCATAATCGTGTTCATTAGTGAACTGATTAATTCGAATTACTCTCCATCGCCTTTAATCGCATTTCGTCACCGAGAGCACCTCTTATAATTTATTATAATAATTTAAACAATTTTGTTTCTGAAAATCATTGAACTCGAAAAAGGTAAAGAAAAACAGGGTTTTCTTCCTTAATGGTACTTATTGAGATTCTCAGGTCTGCCAGCTAATATTGCTGTAAAGAAAACAAAGTCCTATGAAAATTACCTTGAAAAGTGATAAATTGTGAATCTAAGATGATGTTACGTAACGTGGCCTTTATATTAAAAATTATAATTTATCTGAAAACATTTTAAAATTTTCTGTCAATATTTTATGGAGCTGGGGCCAAAAACGCGCGCGTTAAAAAATTTCGAAGGCTTAGAAAGGTAATACGAACAAACGGCAGGATTTTAGCCTATATCCTTCAATTAGAGGAAATGTGTGAATTAAGATGCCGCATTCCTATTATGTAAATTGATCCTCGAGGAAAATTTGTTTACAATATACAAATAATGCGTCTTCCGCCTGTCGAAACTAAGAGTGCACGACTGTCCTAAAACCATCATTTGTTTATAAATAACAATGATTCACCATCGTGAGACCATCTTGGTACAATACCACGAAACCACCCAGTAGGTATCACGAGAAGACTTCCTTCAACAATGATTTACCATCTTTTTAAAATAAAAATAGAACAACACTTCTACGCTATACCACACAATGTTTTTTAATACGCGACCATGGTTTCAACCCGTTGGGTCATCATCAGGTCATTTTTCTTTATCCTGATGATGACCCAACGGGTTGAAACCATGGTCGTGTATTAAAAAACCTTGTGTGGTATAGCGTAGAAGTGTTGTTCTATTTTTATTTATGATGGAAGACTACCACGAAGTCGAGGCCGAGTTACTGGATTCCATCTTTTTAAAAGAAAACTTGATTATAGGATGATTTTCTTAAAGCGTCTGTACCTTACATGCTTGCGTGTTTTAATGTTATCGTTATCATATCTTGCGTTGGAAAAGACTCATAACTTTTCATCTGGGGCTCCCGGATAGCCAAGTGGGCAACGCGTTCGACTTCAATGAAAGTGGTCCCGGGTTCGATTTCCGGTGGGGGCCCACGTGCGAAATGACCTAAGCTGTCGAAGCACTTTTAACAATACTACTACTACTACAACTTTTCATCTGTAATCTAGTTATTTATTTAATCCTTCATAGGAGTTTGAGACAGCTCTCATTGTATTCATAAACACACGCAAGAAGAAGTTAAAATTAGTTACTGTCAACATTTATGTCAGACTGTCATTATGTCTTTGAACTATTTAATATTTTAGAAACGGGATTGACAGCTAAGAGGCGCCGTTTTGGATCGTTTGGAAGAGGAAGAGACAAATTATACGTGTTGCCTATTTACACTGGGGGACAGGTCTTTTGTTATTTAAGTGTGGGTGAGGGAAGTAGCGGCGTAGAGCTGCCATCAACTTCCTCTTTGGATCTCGTCCAAGAGCAACTTTGTATTAGGACGCAAAGTGCCTTCGACCCTCTTTCACCGATAGCGGTTCCGACAAAACAGAAACATTGCCCACCCATTTTCTCCGATCGAATTCATCATGGAAGCATGCATGTTATTTTCTATCGCTTCAGGTGCGCAAATCAATGGGATCCATTCGTAATTATGAACGGCAGGGAGGTAAATATCAATATTTTCTTCTTCAATTGATGATTGGGGGCATTAATTGTTATTAATTTCATAATTAACAACATAATTGCATTGTATTCTGCAGATAGTTTAGCAACCAAGTGACAGTGAGTCGGTATATAGACGGTATATGGTAGGATGGATATGAAGAAAGTTGGGTAACAATAATAATCACAGTGACAGCTAAAAATATAAAAGATAACAATTATTTATTAAAGATATTTCACGAATCGTACACTGGTAACAAATTAAAAAATATAGTAAACCAATCTATCTACCATACACAAGTATTACCTTGAAATAACAAATATTGCTTGAAATATAATAGTTTTGCTGATAGTAATAAATTCTTAGCAATAATATTACTCATAATTACTTGCATATAAAATTACTCGGATAAATGAAGGATCGTTAATTTTCTAAAGCGGGTCGTAAAATCTGCTTTATATTGATCATGGAAGAAAAAAAAACAGTTTTAACTTTTGAATCACTACATTGATATATAACAGCCTGTTACAAATCAAACAGAAGACTATATGTACCAGCGCCCCAGAGTGTTTAATCGGTGAGAATGCTGATTTGATCATTTCGCGCATTTGTAAAAATTCAAAAACTACCGAAGATGTTCAGCGATACTCGTAATCGTAAAAGGAAGTCAACACAGAATGAGCTGACCCGTTGGATAATTCTGTTTTCCTCTATCTTACTTTTACTGTGTGATGAAATTTCAATTCATCCCTCTCTGTCTGAGTTACTTGAAATCGGTTTCTTAAGATTTTGCAGGATCAGGAACCCCAAGCTCTGCATTTCCTATATTATAAGGATGATTTTCGCGTTTTGATTTTGAAATCATACGAGAAACCTTCGAATTCTGCGTATAATTATCATAGAAACTTTTCCTGGGTTCAGAGCCTAGAAAATAGTTTTCTAATATATCTATTGCACGTGATTGAAATAGGTCATGGTTTTCCTGCCACTTAGACTCTTGGTTCCACTTTCGGCTATATTAATCGCTAATAAGTTTCGGCCTTGCGACCGCTTCTGAAAGAGGAAAACCATAAGTATGTTCTATTCTATACTATATGATGTTTCTTTTTTCTCTCTTTTGGCACTTGTCTCAACTTCTTAGGACCATTTTTATTTCAGCATATTTGGGAAATAAACAACCGATCTCTTTGACGACTAAGGCCATTGTTGAATGTTGATTTCATGAATTATCCCATATAAGTGCACTGGGATAATCCGTTCTTATAACTTTTATAAGAAATGTACGCAAACAAGACTTTCACGACTTGAAAACAGTAGAATAAATATTATAAATAATGTTAAGGAATATATTGAGAACTGTTAAAGAGAAAAGACATTCTAATGTTTAAAATTCTTTTTGGCAAAGGCGTTAAGAGTTCGGATATCTTCTTATCGAATCACAGCAGTAATAATCTCCATTTTTTGCTGCAGCCACTTCAAAATGTTTCTGACAATTATGGGGTTACGTCAACTATCCCATACCCAGGCAACCATGAACAAAGCAGTTTCGTGTTACAAAAAATTGAAAATAGCTCCCCTTTCTTACAACGTTCACCCGTCTGATAGATCGAAGCATCTCGTTTGTCCCTTTTCTCTGTCGTGTAACCGCACTCCCTCAACTTTCCTTCGTATTTTGTCCGTAAGCGATTTCTCCGCTTCACGCCTATTCCGGGAAGTGGTTCTACGCATCGAAGCGATGCGTCTTTCCTTTCGGCTGCCTTCTCCACGCCTCAGCCCATCTCCTATCTTTGGTCTCCGGAAGTGCTCTGCCTCGCCGTGGTCTTGCCCTAGGGCAGGAGTAGCTCATTATTGACGTGGGGAAACCATTTCGAACGAGACTGAGGTGAAGTGGTGGCATTGTTCAAAGAGCATAGCGGAATGTGTAAAAAATGTCGTACGTAGGACGATGAGAAGTAAACTTCCTTTAGTGATACCTGTTGGTTCCATCGTAATCTCAGGTATATTAACGGTTACGGTTAGGTGTATGGTAATGATAATAATAATTTTCTTAAATAATGATACTATTTATTCAACATTTTGTTTATACATTAACCCAAATAGAGAGTGAAATATTTACTTTAAAGCATATGGCAAACTTTTACCATGTAATTTATGTATTTTTGTGTCAACTATTTACGCCAATATGTCAGCAAGCTGACTACCAGTATAAAAATATGGAAGAATTAGCAATAAGGCCCTCCTGAGCTAGAAAAATCATCAGGAGGAGCCTGAAAGCAAAAATGAGTGGTATTGTGATCACTCTTTTTATATAATAAATCACTAAAAACCATACAGTAATTCAAGGTATTAACATATAAAATATACTGTATACTAAAGTACACAACACAAAAAAAGAACAACATAGAAATTACTTATCAACATATGAATTATAATAACCATAATCGTCCTTATTTGGGCGAGATTGTGATTAAAAGACCCCTCTTCCATCCAACCCATCGTCATATTTTATACAATTATTAATTAAAGAGAAAAGAAAAATTAGAAGAAGGATGGGATTGATAAACCTTATTAGAGATTCTTAGAAAAAATCATCCACTGCAGGAAAACACCCACTAGGAAGGGGGGTGTGGAAAACCTGCTCAAACCTACCGATAACAATAGCTAAAATATGCGAAAGAAGATGACGAGAGCAGAAATGTACATAACAGTTCCATACAATGTCAATACATTAATGACTTTAGTTAATCTATAAATAATAATTAGAATTATAAGTTAGTCGTTAAAAATATCAACTTTACATGATTATACATCAATACATAATTATATACACATGTAAAAGTCGGTAATGGTTCGATGTAAGAAGAGACTTGATAGTCTCAATCCCACCTGAATGAAGTCGCTTTAATATTATATTATATTATTATTTACGGCGGTTGTAGATTCTTGCTGAATCAGAGGGCAATGGAAAAAGGACGCATCAATAATGGCTGTAAAATCATCTGCCCCAAGTTTGTTTGCCCCGCTAGTTTGAACTTTAACCCCTCAACCATTAGCCATAGGTAATTCAGATCATCCTGGCAATTGTAGTACCCTCTAAAGAGAGGGAATGAGTCAATTTTTGCGAGAAGAGGAGTGAGGTTGTTTGCCATATTGTTTCCTCACTTAGCCAGGGAAATATGAGTGGAAAAAGCACACACAATATCATTACAATGACCTTATGAATAACCCTTTACTAGCATTTGATAAGGAGTGACCAAATGAATGCATACTCATACCTCAATAGCTCCCGTTAGCAAAACTGAGGGTAAAGTGATAGATGCAATGTACAAATTTCTCCAGCGTGTACCTCAAGAGACATGAAAAATACTGGACTAATCAAAATATGGTGACTGAAATTTAACTTAGCGATGTCATTCTCAATATTTACTTTCGGCATAAAGTCTATTCAAAAATATATAAAATAAAAAAGGTGTTTACAGAGGAGAAAAAACTGACTAGTCATCATTTTGAAGGAAATGGGATACGTGAAGGAAGACTTATCAGTCAAGGGATATCTGCAAAGTAAATTAAGAAGCGAAGAACTTCCGAAAAGTAAATCTTTCAGAAAAAATATGGAAAAAGATTGGAAGCCCGACCCATGTTGGTAAACAAGAAAGCAATTTAAGAGTCGGAAGGGATTCCGACTTATCTTGTTGCACATGCCATTGCGTGCCGCGAGGATGCAAATTTTCGGCACGCCCTTTAAGCGAAAAGACTGCGTGTCTCGCTAGTCAGACCTCCACAGCAGTGCTTTCCTGTCGGTTTGACGCGAAACTGGTGCTTCACACAAATTCTAAAAATGTGCATGTTTCCCTCCCTTGCTCGGTTTGCTTGCTCATTAATGTCAGTAATTTTGCATTTATTGAGAGTTTAAGTTTTTGCGATTTAAAAGGAACAGCATGTTTGTGATAAATTTAGCACTAATGTTGAAACGCCTCATCTTGCCTTCAGTTTTAGACTAACAACATATGTCCATATCACATTACGCCAGCAGCATGATCGAAGAAACAAATAATAATGTTGAGAAATCCATTCTTACATACCTACTAGATAAAAATCTTTCTAATTAGGAAAGATTATCTCATGCTAAAAGTTTGGATTTTTTATCAGATAATTTTTGTACATATTTATGACAAGACACCAACTGATGAGCCAATGATCGGCTTAGGAGGATCGATATGTAAAAATTAGTTTTCATCCTTATCAGTCTTAGATATGAAATTTTAGTTCTATCAACCTAAATCAAATGCTTATGTTCTTGTTTTCTATACCTATCTATATAACTGTTAAAAAAACATTTTATTGTGTAAATGTATCTTCATGAGCCGATTTAGGTTATAATTTTAATTTGTAATTAAACAGATTGAGTTAAATAGATTTTATGCTGCGTTAAACAATACCATTATCAAACACCTTCCTCCTTACTTCATACGTCTATTCATTTCTGAAAAAAACTTTGATCTTTTTTGAGTTTTTAAAATTTGATTTTTGAAGTGAAAGTAGATAACATCCTCTACCCTGAAAAACACATATTCAGTCATATAAGTGAAAAATATAAGACTATTTTAAGAACTATTCCTTTTCTTGCTTATCCTTTCGTAAATTCATGAATATCTATAAACAAATGGTACATTAAGTAGATACGAATAGTTTATATTTTAATTTTCAATGCAAGTACTTTATGTTCAATCTATTTTTGTTCTGTTAAATTTGTCTTTGGCAACGTTATCGTCCGCATTAACTGATTCTTCTCGTTCACTCTATAACACACCGAATAATGTAATTGGATGGTCATATTTTATAGTTCCTTTATTGAGAAACAAGAAAAAGTGGGAACGTTAACCAACCACAATATTTATTGGAAACGACCATGGTTTCGACTCTTGGAGTAATCATTGGATGATATCACCTCGCCTGGTGATGACTCACTGGTGATGAACTTGAAATGTTCGTTTCCAATAAATATTGTGGATGGTAAAAGTTTTGACTCTTTCTTGTTCCTTCGAGGAATCCTACAACGAAGTCACGGCCCAAGCAGTTTGATTCTGTCATTTTTATTTCTCTGACCCCTGAAATTTTACGGCCCTTAGTAATTGGTCATGCTTGTCTATGCCTTAAACTGGCCACGCCTAGTTTTTTTTCTACCACGAAGTTTGTGTTGATATTAAGTCGGTGGTGTGGATGAGAGGAGGAGGCGTTTGCTTTAGTGCCAGCAGTTTTGGTGTACCTTTCGTTAAACCGTGTTTGCTTGAAGCGGTCCTGGGCGACGTAATGTAGAGCTGCACCACTTTATTGAGTGTTGCGAACTTTGCCGTCGGGGAAAGGATGTTGAGGATCACTACTTTAAAGGATTCCGCTGACGCAGTGCTTTCACTTTTCTGAGCTGTTTATGAAATTTGTTTTAATGGACGTTCTCAAATTGCAGTGGACGCGGTCGCACCCTCTCAATTTCTCTTAAGTCGTTTCTCCAAAATTAAAGGCTTCCTGCCTTCCTCTGAAAATCTCCCGCACTAAGCGCAAAACGACATTTTACTATATGGACATTTTTTGTTTATTATTTTAGGAAGTAGTGGAGATAGGCTCTTATATTTGAAGTAATCTAACCTAACCTAAACTAAACTAGATGATGAAGGTATAGCTAAAACTAATTATTTACAGCTCTTTTTCTATTCCCTATTTCCTCTTGGCGTGTGACTCCAGCAGAGTAAGTATACGTTTGGATTCCTTGATCCTTTTCATTCTTCGACGCACAGTTGGTGTATAGTCCCATATATGTTGTATTAAGGGATTGTTGATGGTTTGCAATTTCCTAGAGAATTTTTTACATATGGCCAGTAAATGTTCTGAGAATTTTGGAGTCCGGTGATGGCGTAATATTTCTTTAAGTGGAACTAATTTGTTGCTACACACAGCTCTATAACTTCCTCAGTTATCGAATTTAACGCACGTTAGTATAATATCTCTATAACTTACTTTAATTTGACACTACAATGAACATTATGGTGCGAGAAAGAGCTCCTAATAGCCGTTGTTTCTGAGCAAACTAACCGTTGAAGAATTCCAACCAGCAGTGGTTAGGGTTCTCAGTGGTAGCGCTTTGCAAGTATCGTTCTCAGTACGTATTTCAGCAAATATGTTTCCATCTTCGGGAGAGAAGAATAACTACAGTTAACACATTTTCTAGCCGGCTAGATACGGAAACGCTTCATCGAAAGGTTTCGGATTTTTAAGGAACGACTTTCCAAACTTATTACAAAAGTTTTCATGTAAATGCCGCGTTCACTGTAGTTACTTCAAAAATATGTCGCATGAATGGCGGCTTTTTATTTGATTTGGAATGTTCTCCATTTTTTCTCCCCGTATCATTAGCAACCGTTCATTACTTTCAGTTTTCCGCTTACGGACCTTTCTCCTTTCGGCATCAGTTTCATCGAATTTTTTTATGTTCTCTAACTGCTTTCATTTCTCTTGAGAATGACTTTGCTGTTACGATACCTCGCCTCTGTTTTCTCCTGATTTTTTTAAAGTCACTACGGCGTGTGCCGACCCATATCCCGGAAGAATTTTTCTGTCTTAAATTTCACGATTTTTCAAATCTTTATAATTGCAATGGTGTTCCTCACGTTTCATTCATCATTTTAATCAATTATATCCAACCTTGTCTTTAAGCGCTTGGCACTAAAAAAATTATGCTAGCCTGGAATTATACTATGCTGGAATTTCAAATATTATCTACATCTACACATGTGCCCTGCAAGCCGCCTTTCGGCGCAAGGCAGGGGGTGCATGCACCATTACTCTATTTCCCTGATCGATTACTTTCGCCTATCCTTCTCCAAAAATAAATGATTGAATTAGTACCAGAATGGCTTATGATATAGGGAGAATGCATAATATCGGCTACACCCTCTAAGAACGAACTTTCTCTGAATTAATTTAGCAAATTAAGTCTGCTTAAATTTTCTATCTTCTGAAGATTCCCAACCCGCGTCCTGAGTAACTCCACTGATTTTTTCGGAGCAATTCTTTACATAACGTGTCGCCTTTCGCAGTGCATTTCCTAATTCACGAATACAACGCTTATCGGTGGGATCCCATTCACTACAGGCATTCTTAAGATGAGGTGTAATTACCGCAAAGTATCATAATTATCTGGAAACTCTTTGAAGATTTTCGTTTCGTCCAATTACCGAACGGATCCCTTCTATTTTTCTCCTTAATTTCGTAATGATTTATTTCTCACATTGAGTAGTGTTGCAAGGGTATTCATAGGGAAAAACAGATGCGAAAAATGTCTGACAGTACCAGAACTCTAGCCCTAATCTTTCACTTTCTGGGTGACTGCTCTAGTCAATTGAACTATCAAATAGTAGAATTAGTTTTATTGGTTCCTCGAAAGCTAAAGTCTATCGCTTCAAATTGAGCTATCGTGCCAGAAAAATTAGACATGCTATCGGGATACTTGGTGGGCAGGGGCATGCCTTATCGTGCAGAATTACCCATCTATCTTTTCCTTGCTGGGGAATCATATTTATCCCTTCCTGATCCAAGTTAAAATGGTTCACTATATGTTTTAATTCTTAAAAACTAGATTCGGTGACAGTTCACCAATCGAATTGCTTTTATTTTTTGAATAATTGTATGGAATTGAGATTACACGTCTACGAAATAGCGATCGTATGCAAGTAATAATTTTACTAATGGGCGTTCCAGTTGATTTGGAATTCCTTGCCATGCAGTTGCCGTGAACAGCCCGCTCTTGTCTCCCAGAAAATTCCACATCCCTCAGACGGTGGAAGGTGCTCTTTGTTTGAAAAAAATTATTTTCCTCCTTTGTCTCGTTTTCCCCTCGACTCTTGTGCGGAATGTTTGAAGGAATTGCGAGAGGGAGAGGCGAGACTCCTCAGCTTGCATGACTTGCAGCAGATCGTTGCTTTTATTCATAGGGATTCCCAACAGAATTGCCCCTCACACATTAAGGAATACGGATCTCTCTGCAGTCTTTGAATGGCATCTTCTTTAATAGTCTGACTCATGTAGAGTACTGCACCGACCTCTCTAGGATTATTATTATCGGTTCTTGTTTCCGGACGAAATAGTTTATGGGACTTTCTAGGACCCATTTCGCCTTATAATCTCATTCGAATTATTTATTTTTTGAAGTTACTTTAAATTTACATAACTTTTCTTTCGTTTGACACCATGAACACTTTGCTTTTCTTGTCATTCAAAGATGTTGTTGAGCAGTATATGATTATTGGCGTTTCATGTAGAATAATATCTTTATTTATATAAAGGAACCTTTCATACAGTTTAAGTGATAACAGTTGAAACAATTTTACTTACTGGCAACCCGGCAACAAATTCTACAAGATACAAAACAGCTCGAAATTGGCTGAGAGGTCCATTCGGCGATGTTTAATACAAATGTTACATTTTTCTTCGGTATTCTCGTCTCCACCTATTACGAAGTCAAGCTAACAAATTTCAATGATGCGTTTCAGGTGAAATAATCTAATGCGAATTAAAAAATGTTGGAGGAATCTGCTTAATTAATGTGATATCCACTTAAAGGTGACTGATCATCTTGTGTCATAAAGCGATTGCTTGATTGGTTGGTATTATATTATTAATCACAATTCTAAAATATCTGAAATTTTTGGAACTGTTCTAAGCACCATGTGTGACTGGAGACAACCAATTGGTCTCCAAACCCTCACAGGCCAGATTTGAAATTTAAGAGGGAAGCTTTTTGTTGCTAAGTCTTTTTGTCGTCAAAATTCACTTTTATACTTATTTTTAAATATATCTTTTTCTTAGGGGCCTCCGAATAGCCAGGTTGGTAACGCGTACGAAACAATCGCTCCATACGAAACTCTTGGGTAGCGAGTTCACTTTTGAGTTGAAAGTGGTCCCGGTGGAAGACTACGTGCGAAATGACCTCAGCTGTCGTAGCACTTTTAACAATACCACTACTACTATCTTTCCTCTTCTATGAATCTGCCATGATCACTTAAGTTATTTATATGTTATTTGGGTATGTATGAATCACGAGAAAGGCGAAACTTGTTTGAAAATCAAAGCACACCAATGACCGGAGAAAATTCTTCCGAGGGTCGCCGTTTACTCACCCCAGCGTAGGTTGAACCCTTCGAGCTTGAGTCCTTAACAGTTTCATGTCTGAATGGAGCTCTCATCTGTTTTATTAATGTAAATAACTGTATCTTCCTAGCGAATGATACATCGATATTCCGGCTACGCGCAGCGTGCTTGTTAAGTCGATCACGTTTTGAACGAAAGTCTATTGTTCCGCGATTTTCGAAAGGCGCGACTCGAACGAGATTCATACATCTGATATCAACGTTGCGATCATATTATTTCGATATTGTTATATGCTGTCCACTTAGCATGCATTGTAACGGAAGCTATAGCCAAATCCTGGTATCAAATTCGTGGTGCACTTTCTCCCTAAAGATACGTGCTCTGAGTTACGAAGAACATTTTTAAAGGGTAAGCGCAGTTGAGCTCAACCTCTTATTCGTTATGAATATATATTTAAATACGACGAGAATGTTTCCTTTAAGTCCGTGACCGCGCTTGGCTTTCTTCTTTTCTCTATTTTGTTTTCTCTTTCACTCTCTCCGTATTTTTTCTCCTTTCGGTTAGAATAGATTTGAGATTGCTCTCGCTTTCCTTCGGCGTTGCGACAAAGACGAAAGGCGCGAACGATTATAGAAAACATGGATGTTCGAGGTTTGTTATTTAATATTCACTGCAACAATCTCTTCTTTTATCAGCTTGGCGTCTAAACACCTTTCCACGGCGGCTGGTTTTATTGCTGCTTCCTCCGTGGGCCATAACTCAGATGTAACGTACCTCTGTCATATTGATCCTAAATTATCACCTTAATCTTATCACTAGGGTTTACACTTTCCCTTTCAACCTTGATTCGTTCATAAAATTTAAGATAACAGATCATCCGGAAATGTTTCTAAGTGCAGAACTAGCTCTTATCTTTGCTTTGAATCCATCGAAAGTGTAATATCATCCTTTAATCTAGTTTCACTTTACTTTTTTATAGTTGTCAGATTAGCATTTTTTGGACACTTCCAGTTTTTGATTGTCTTATCGAATTCTTCTTAACGCTCCTGCATCAAATTGAATTGAGGAAATGCACTAGGTGAATGGACTGAAAGGTGGCATATGCTATCAAGAAGTATTGCGAATGGTGATAGTAGAGAATTTTGTGGCGTATGAGGCGAGACGCCACTAAGGGGTCGACGCCTTACGTGGTGCATTAGGTGATCCATTAAATGGTGCCACGGATTTAGATATTGCAGATTCTGGATCGGGGTTTGACGTCGTTACCTACCAATAGATAAGTTATCGAAGATGTTATCAAGATATCCTTAATAACTAGAAAAAATCGGTCTCAGTTCGTGGATTTTATATAGGTATCAATGGATAGGAAATATCAAAGTGTGATCTTATGTTCTCTCATTAATTCCAGATTTTCCTTCACTGAATTTTCAATGATAAATGTTTCGAATATTACAATCATTCGTTAAAATTCATGAGATCTACGAGTTTTTTTCGGAAAATTACTGGCAGAAATGAGAGCAAAAATTTAAATTAGGAAACTTTCCTTGCCTTTCTGGAAGGTAACACTTTCCTATTTGTATATGTTTAAACGGTATAGCACTATCCGTATATATTAACTTGGGATGAAAAATGTAAGCCGTTAATCAGTCTAAATTCTGTGCAAATTAATTTCAATACCGCATCATAACCCACCAGAAACAGCATTCGTAAATATTCTGATAGAAACTTATGAAAATATTTTAGATTCTCAAAAGTATTTACTAAATCAACTATTTCCTTGCGTTGCTTTATTCCGCGAACGAGTGTAGTCAACTATATTTACTACTGCTGAGGATTACATTTAGCCATATCTTCCGTACAATTAGTTGTCCGTACACAGAAAATTGACCCACTGGGATATTAAGTGGAATCCCAGCAGCCCAATCTTCCACAGATATAGAAGGCTATTTGCTGGATAGTAGCCTATCTTTCCTTTTATGCCCCATGAGGGAATATGTAACGGTTGCCCTGTGATATTAGATTTCTTTCCATGCACTCTGGAGAGCAATCGTCCAACACCTCAAAGTCTTTGGAACGCGCCTGGCTCAATTCTGCGGGAGTCATCGTCTGAAAACACAATGCGAATACTTTCTGTTTGTAGTATCGATGCATACTGGCGTCAATATTTATACTTTCCTGCTTTCTATTGGATGCAGCCGTTCTCTAGACTCTTTTCAGAGCGCCCATAGGTGATTATGAGGAATGTAGATATTCATATTTTTTTAGGGGCTCCCGTTAGCCAAGTGGGCAACGCGTTCGACTTCAATGAAAGTGGTCCCGGGTTTGATACCCGGTGGGGGCCTATGTGCGGAATGACCTAAGCTGTCGAAGCACTTTTAACAATACTAGCACTAGATATTCATGTTCATGTCGTTTTATAAAACTCGGGTTGCTGGATCTTGATATTGAAGGTGATAACCAAAAGGAAATTTTTCTGGGAGAGTAGCGTATTGAATCGCCTCAAATATCAATCATTTGAAGAATAATTTGGAAACTATCTTCTATAATAGACTTTCTATAAAAAGTAGTTTGTATATCAAATTTTTGTAATATGTTTTACGATATTTAAACTTTTAATTTTGCTAATTTATGAAGATAAGAGGAGAAGAAGCTAAATAAAAACACATAGCAAAACCTCAAAAGTAAAGTCTCTGATGGTTTGAATACGAAATGGTACAAAAGGCAAATTTGATAGCAATACATAAAGAAGACATAAAACCATTAATTGTATCCTATCGTTAAGTTCACAAAACATTTCAGAAGAATGCGGCGTGGCTCGCTCTTGTTTGGAAACATCGAGGGAAAACATTTCCTCATTGTATAAGTAGTGGGAATTGGGGGTTTGGTATGTGTCATTTCTCTCACCCACTCCGTTATCTTTCGGGCTCTTTACTTTCTCCGTTGCCACTCCGAGGCCATTCTATGAGATTAATAAAGCATCGTTCCTTCTTTTCTTGCTTTCCCTACACAACGCTCGCTCTCTCTCTCCTTGTAGTGCCACAGGTAGAATAAAAACCTTTTCCTCTATCAATCTTCAGTTTCTCTTCGAACAATCATTGAGAGAACAATGAATTGGGGCTCTCTAACACGAGGCGTCTGCCTCTCGTTGACGCCTTTTATTAAAAAACTTGTCGAAGTACGTTTTTTATTTTTATCCTATATTCAGGCTTGATTTGACGGGCATCTCCTCTGGCACCATTCTGTTGTATTAGCATATCGACAAAGGACATGCCGTGGTAGGACATGCCATGACTTATAGTACGTTGTTGCGCTGTGGTTATTTTGGTCGTTATTTTCTGGAGAATATTGCGTACGTACATATTATTGAAAGTAAATGGATGGATGGATTTGTAATGAACCATATAAAGATACTTTTGAGACCTCCCTACTTAAACTTAGCTTCAGTATCTTTTCGTTTGGACGGAGTAATCTTCTCCGTTTTTTTTCTTCATCTACACATCTACATTAATACCCTGTAAACCGCCTTTATGGCAGGTTATTTTTTTATTCGATGTATAGATACATTTATAGGGCTTAAAGCTTATGCAAGAAGATTCTCAAATGACAAACACGATTCGACACTGGTTATATAAAGGTAAAGATACAAAATTATTAATTTTTAGGTTGCCTTCTTAGCTTTTGAAATTTTACTATACCCCAGGAAATCTCGCTCTCTCTCTCTTTCCCACGATTACGAATAAATTGTCTTGTAAAATTAGTGGAGATAGTATAAGTTCTCCAAAGAGGAGCAATTTAAAGGGATCTATTTTGATTTACGGTGTTTAAAATGCGTCGTTCCATTTATTTTGGAACAAGTATGTTCAATGAAGCTACGAACTAAATTACTTGTTTAGTTGTCAATTTTCTGTCGATTTTAATATAACGAAGAAAAAATAAAATCGTTTTATAATCTTCTGAAAAATTGTTTTTGGAGAACGAAAATTTATAGTGAATCATCATACTTAGCTTATGGTTCGTAATGATTGAGGAGAATATAATCCATCCGGTTAATAACCTTACATATAGATTCAGCTAAGAGAAATCTATTACAACAGTTTTCTATTGTAATTGTTTTCTTTCAAGCCCCTTTTATTGACTCATATTGACTGATTATCATTTATTCATTTGAAATTTTAAAATTTTACGAGTGTAATAAAAGAACTCTGATCCTCCTGAAGCGGACACAACAATAGGTACCACATTATGCTAGACAATTAGGTTAGACAAGGTTGCTACAAAGACCAATACACTGCCACTTACAATGATAGTTATAATTATAAAGAAATATGAGAGTCATTCCGTGAGTCGTGACAACTGTGTTATATCAATCAATAAAGCTGCAGAAATAAACATACTCTATATGCGATCGAAGTTTAAAGGAATATGCATTGTAATGCTGGTATCAAATTGGTTCCCAGTATAAAAGTTAATGAGTAGTGGATATTGAACCGTGAAATATTTTATTAAGCACAAAAGGAAACAGTAGTGAGGCGCGTCCAGGTTTGAAGGCTTCCACTTACAGTGCAACATTTCGATAAAACAACGCACCATCACCCAATGCTTCTCTTAGCTCCGCATCACACTGACGAGCATTTCTGCCTCAAAGAAATGCAATTTTCACGTGTGAAATATCTACTAAACTTACATCAATCTTGGAGCTCAGCCTCTTGCTGTCAACTGGCCATCAATGCTCAAAAATGCGATGACATCTCATGTGGTGTCAAACAGGTTGACAACGTACCTACGGAAGTAATCACATTTCTGTTATTTCGGAGGATATAACATAGTTGCCGTGACTTATGGAATGACGCCGTGTAAAATATACGAAAATAAGTTAGTATAGTCAATTTTAACAATATTGGCAGAAGTTGATACTATGCAGGTCCATACATAAAGTATACTGCTAAAATCAAATGACCTATTCATGAGGTATCATTTAGAAACTTTATTTACTGATTTAAGGTGATTTAGTAGCTTAGTGAAGATCATGGGCACTCCAACATTAAATTTATTTTTACCATTATGAAGTGAGGTACTCAGTGCGTTAATTGGTTACGTATTAACATATTTCCATATTTCCTTCATTTACCTTGAGTTTCATCCTCCTTGAAATAGTCATCTGTAATGACTATATAAATGAATTACGATGTGGAGATTATTAATAAGAAATGTTCAAAAGTCATTCTTAAGATCCTTTCTTTTTCACAGATAAGTTCTTTTGACCTCAGCCTGTTACTCAAGAAACCGCAGTGAAGGCTGTCGCCTTGTGTTCTTAGTTTTAAAGAGAGGAGATGTTCCGAGAATCCATTTGTTTTCCCGAACGTGGCGAGTGATAAAAGAGTGCGTACATGCCAGTCGCCAAACATGCGTGTCCGCTATGCTGCACCTAGCAAATAGGGGCGTCACATGGATCACGCCTTTCTGACACTCGACCATGCGGAATGTTTACGATTTGCTTCATTGACTTAGTGATTTATGCTTGCTTTATCTCTCGCAAGTTTGTCCGATTCGAATATTGATCATCTGATATTGTCCTCACCCTGAAGGTTGAATCGCAACCTTAGCGTCGAACACCTGTTACACATACTACTCTCTTCGGAGGAAATTATTGCAGATATACCAAGCCAAGACGATCCTAGATGATCTTGACTGTATATAAACTCCATCAAGTTTTTTCGTATTTCCATTGACGTTTGGAAAATATTTTGTCAATCTTTTCGCTTATTCAAAGCTTTGCTCAGGAAATTGAGAAACGTGCCATAAATACGTCTAGGTTGATCTCGTGTATAAATCGGCATCCATATTTTTTTCTAAAAGTTCCCGTTCTTTATATAGCTCGGCATAATTTTAAATATAATTCGGCTGTAGGTTTTTCCGTAAATATTGATCTCTAAGCTTATGTAATTTTTAATGCTTGGACTTTTAAAATTCATATTCTCAAGGAGTAAGAAAAATGCAGAGATATAATCTGACATTTTATACCGGCTATGATGGTTGAGTGGTTAGCGTGCTAGCGCTCCAACTCAAGCATACTAGGCCTGAATTTTGGCTAATCAGATTTTTCTGTTAGGAAGTGGTTGTGTGAGTGCAATTTTCCAGATAAGAGCATTAAAGGACGTAAAAATCAGCCTCAAAATTATATTCATCATAATCATCAAAAATCATCAGCCGAGCCCATAAGTGAAGATGAGAACGCTATGAAGGAAATAATGTTACTTCTTTGCAGTATATTTTCCCAGTATAGTAGATTGCTTTTTATCTTGTATATTGAACTAAACTAAACGTGTAACTAAAGGTATTCAACAGTGCGTAAATGAATTTAAAAGCTTAACTAACTGTTTTCCGAATTCATTATCCCTATTTTATTTATAAGGTTAGTTAATTTTACAAAAAGACGGTCAACTAATTATGTTTTATGCTGTAGATTGATTGTAAAATGGCAACTCAAATTATGTCTTTCTCTCGAGTCATCATCTAGTCTTGATCATCCGATAATAATACGTTATGAAATTTACTGTGGCAAATAATATTTCTAGGGTCCATGAAGTGTAGGAAGAGGCAGTGGATTTACTCGTACATCGATTTCCTGTTTTTCTGTGGCGTAAACATCACTAATTATTCGCTATCCTACCTTGAGGCATAGAATCTACTTGCAAAAATTCAGCTTTGAATGCACAGTGGTACCTCGACCCACGAATTCATCGTAATTCGCTACAGATTGAAGTTCGTAGCTAATTTTGTATCTCGTTAACCAGTTTTCCGTTACATCATATCGCACTTTTTCGGTTTGTACCTCGAAATTAAGTTCGTGTCTATAGATCGTAATAGATTACGGAAAGAGTTCGTATATAGAGTGGCTCGTAAGTCTATTTATCACTGTATTCTATGCCTGTTGTATCTTTAGCATTACATGCTTCTCATTGTTTATTTACATACTGAACAATATTTCTTTCCGTAACAGTAATATCTCGCACGACATTCGGACTCAATTTCTAGTCACTTATCATCTTTCGTACTTCCAACTTAAAAGTTTCCAGCAAATCGAGATTTACTAAGAAATTCATTTTCTTATTTCTCCAGTGTACAGGAAGTTGATCGTTTGAGGAAGTCTTGGCAAGGATTTTATCTTCACTTTCGTTCCGACGTCCTCGTTTGGGAGGGGAAGATGGAATTGCGAAGGAAGTGTCCATTTGGGATGCGAGGAAGTCCTCCAAATGCGGGCACCGACTAACCTTTGCACCTGATTAGGTATCGCAGAGCAGAAAAAGGAACTTACGGTTCTTCTCAGTAAGTGGCCTTAGGCATTCCATCAATCACTGTAGAGATTGTTTGCTCTTTGCAAAGGAATGTCTCTTGGAAGGAATTTTTCGATTTAGATGGGCATATGTCTGAAACCTCTAGGCGAAATAAAAACAGTTTTCCGTTTCAAAATTAATTCAACAAATGAAGTAGCTTTCTCTATTGAACAATCCACTATTATATGAGAGGTGAAATTCAGGTAGGATGCATCCCTCTCTCTTTAAGTCGTGTATTCCTGCTTAAGTATCTGTCATCTTCTTCTTATGTTGCAACATCTGTTACTTTCGGTAGTAAATACACCGACTAATGGAAGTGTAAAGAAAAAATCAACCCTAGTTGTATTGCTGTCGTATATTCAATTATGGAATGAGCCATAGATAAGCTTCTTCATTGTCATTGATTGTTAGTCTTTGGATAGTATTTTGAATAATTGACGTTGCACCACACCGGATTGGTACTTATGATTCAATTCTCTTGGTAATATAATTAAAGTTTATTGAAGGTCGAAGGAACGTAATTGAAGTAATTCCCCATATATTCTCAGACTTGATAGTTAAAAGAGCTAGGAAAAATGTATTAGGAACTAATATTTTAATCTCCAATTCCGGATTCGAAACGAGAAACAATAACTTCCTGTTTCTACTAAAATTCAGTTGCTTTCTTGAATATAATTTACTCACCTCTGATACTTACAAACGTTAAATTTTCATATATGTTTATTAATAGTGATTGGGTCTTTATAAAGGCGAGATTAAGACCCTTCCATCTAACCTGTCGTTAATGTTATTAATAAAAACATGAATAAATTTGTGAGTAAAAATAGAGAGGAAAACTTAAGAAGAATTGTGGATGTTAAAAACCTTAGTAGTAACTTAAGAAAAAAATATCTCCACACTAAGAAAACATCCGCAGAGAAGGGGGGTGTAAAATACCTGCGCAAACCCACTGATAGTACAAATTAAAATATTTGTAGGAAACTGTGTACACAAAAATTACTTGAGCAGTTCTGTAACAATAATTCAGTAAAAAAGCATAGATTTTAAACAAAAACATCCTAAATTAAATTCTTTTGAAAATGTAAGTAGTAATGACCAAGAGAAAAATTACTTAAGAAGCATTAAGGTAGTTAACAACACTGCGTAAGAAATATAAAAGCACTGAACAGTATAGTCAACTTGATAAAAATTAAAATAAGAATTCAACCGTAAGACGGAACTTTTACGGTAAGGAGATTTTATCGATGCTAATTCTTCCGCTAGCCTTCAGTTGCTCACTATGGAGCTGGAATTAGATCAGACCACGTAATTTGGTAGCATGAAGAAGGAAGTTCGGCACGACTTTGTAAGCAACTCTTTTGAGGAAAATAATTGGGACTATGAATTTTTATGAGCAAGAATTAAAATCTCAAAAAGATGTTAGTCGAGAAGTCCAATTTATGCATATTTCATATAACAGTCTTTAAAAATTTGAACAGCCTTACTCAACTCTTAATTGATTCACCCTGTTCTTGACTCATATGTATGTACGTCCTTGACGGTTTCTAACCCTGCAAGCAAGTGTGAGTGAGTTCGAGATTTTCCCAGAAATGCTGTACCCTGATTTCATCGATTTTCCGCTCAGGTACGAATGAGTCGTTTCGGAATAAGGAATTTGGTGTCTTTTCAACAATTTTTGGAATGAAGAAATTACTTCAGTTTCCTGCCTACAGATCATAGGAAATGGAACGTTTCAAGGAAAGGGATATAGGTAACTCAGCGCGTAAAGACGTGAACCCAGATATAAGAAAACGGCTTGCAGGATGTGCTAGCTCGATAGCTTAATTGGATAAATCATCCGCTCGGAAAGTGGAAGATTCTAGGTTCGCGTCCAGGTCCTGTCAGGCTTTTTCATGTCCGTTTTTCCTTGGGAAAGGGAAAGACTCTTCGATTGAATCAGCTTATGGAGCAGGTAGTTAATAAAGCCTTTCAAAACCTTAAAAAATGATACGATGATTATATTCACCTTAAATTCCCTTTTTAACGAAGAAAATCGGATCTGCCTGTTTATAGTTCGACCAGTAATGTAGAAAAAAAGGGAATGATGCATCGTCATTCTTCTGTTAGGTTTAACAGCAGAGATAGAATTGGCAGAAAGAAAATAATAGGAAGGACTTGGGAGATGTACGCAAGGAAACGGAACACCATTGTGGTAACAGTGGGAAAATGTACGTGTGGACAAATTTCGAGTAAATTTAGTACAAGGTTGTGTTTGGAATTAGAGAATACAATCCTTAGATATGTACAAGTCTGGAAAGTATTCAGCCCGAGGACCGATTGGGACCTCATACCCTATACCATCAGCTACGAAGAGCTAGGAGAGGGAAATGAGGCTTACTAGATAAGATGAGGAGTGAGGTAGTTTGCCCTTGCCCTCCTCACTGAGCCAGAATGCTATAGGCAGAATAAGCCCACGTTAGTGAATCACAATGACTCTACGAGTAACACTTCTTGTAACATTTCATAAGGAGAAACCTTAATCAATATCATTATTCAGCGTAACTCATACCTCGGTAGCTTTCATATCATATCATCACAGCTATGAAAAAGACAAACAAAATTATATAAAAGATTCATTTTTCTCCATCCCGTACCAAAGGAAATTGATAAATATTTCATTCATCGAGATATGGTAGAGGGACCACACGTATAAATACATACGTTATAAAAAATATCATAACTCAGCAGTAAACTTTCATTTGCTTTAACATACACTACACATTGAGATGCATTTATTCTAATTCGGTCCAAATATAAAAATAAAAAATGTGTATAAAATATCTGAAGTCGTGTTCTTCACAAATCCAACTTTCTATTCCACTAACTCGTATAATTAGTTTCTTAGTTGTTGTAGCTCAGCTCTCTTTGCCTTAGTATCTTCGGAAGGCTTTATTTGACTATAGATGTACCTTAAATAGGATACTTCTGACTAATGTCTTGGCGATTGTATACTGATTACGTACAATGTAACATTTTACGTAATTTGGGGAATTCGTCATCAAATTTAAGTACGGTTATGAGGCATTATGATTATAAATATATGTTAACTATTAACTGTCCTATTTTAGAGTGTCGGAACATCCCATCGGAATAATTATGCTGAACGCGACTATTGGACTAACTCAGGGTAACTCCTGTCGAAGGTGGGCTACGTCGGAAACCGATCTCCTTCGTAAGATCGTAACACAGCTCAATACTTTCCATTTTTCGACGCATACCGCCGCATGGAACGTCTCCCTTCTCCAATTCGCAGTCCGTGACCAAGCTTTAGCAATCGCCATAAACTCGTGGCTTGTAATTTTTTCCCTCCTTTTCTGTTAACTTGCAGATCGCCTCCGCCAGCTGCGGGCTTCTAAGGGCCATGCAGCAGCAGCACAGGTGTTCAATATCATTCCGCTCCTTCATCTTCTTAAGAATCACTCCTCTTCGCCATCTCTTCCAAGCGTTCCGCTCCGGTCATCCTTGACGCTCTTCCGTTTTCTTATTCCGTTTATCCCGCCCTTTCAAGCTCCACCAATCATTTATTGCCGTCGGGTATCGCTCGAGCAAAAAGTTTACATCTCTCTTCATTCTTAGTTTCCCTTTTCTTTCGTGAGGAAAAATCGGTGTTGTGTACAACACATGCGGTCTTCCGCCCTTTCCTCAGTGCACCTGTGGTTACGCCCAATGAGAGGAAACCGTGCTATTTCTCGCCCATCTCGGGTTGTACCGCTTTCGCCTTTATCGGCAAATCTCTCGCAATTGGCCAATGTTGCGAACGGGTTCCCTTGCCCGGCTGATAGATTTTCGCTCATAAGTACTCCCGGTATTGTATTTTAAGACATTAAGGCGTTTTAGCCGTCCGTGGTAAATTAAAATTTCGTTAGAGAAACCGCAAAAAACATGGTCTTACCGATTAAGCTGTGTTGCGATATTTGGTCCCCTACCATTTCCATGAAAACTAAGAGTAGTATTTGAGAAAGCCGCGTTTATTTTAAAGGAAGCGTTTTAGAGAAGTACGCCTGAGAATACCCAAAGGACAAACGGATGGGAAAAATGGGCACTACGACCCAAATCTAGATCACCTTCCAGGAGGGTTCTTTTAACAATTGGTCCAACCAAATTCAGCACTAAGGATCGGGCCATAATTTCTGAAATTTAATCGGAAAAATTTCCCGCTGAATAGTGGATTATGATAATGACACAAGGTGGCAAGAGAGGGTCCAAAGTTTTGGTTCGGATCAGAGATTTTCCTGATTTATTAGAATGTCTATGCTACCCTAAACATGGAAAGAGCCCAGTGTAAAACTATTGAACCAGCACCCCCGTAGAAGGGAGATTTCGTTTGGTAATATTTAGCGGATTGTTACACTGGATAACAGAGGAACTTAAACCTGTCGTCGACTCGTTCATGCTCTCAGAATAAGAGAGAATAATAAACCGTATCTAGTGTGTAAAATTAAGTTCTGATGTTATAATATTGTGAATTGTTATTATTATTTTACTCTCAAGGCGATCTTAGGCAAAAATGGCCTCTTTCCCTCCTAATTTCTGGAAATATTACATGATAATAATGTCATACTAATGACCAAAAACAATTAACTTAAATATAGAAAAATAAATCAATACATCTAAACAATCCGGCAGACATAGGTACATGCAAGAAAATTGTTACAACCAGTAGATATATATTAATAGGCAGACATGTTGATAAATAAAAACTAATACATACAACTAGATAATTTAATAAGGCAACTAACTAAGATTTTATTTAGCGTTTTGAATAAATCTCTTTTTAGATTAGAGATTAAACACACAGGATATGAACTGATTCACGTATTTAGCAAAGTCTCTTTCTCTCTGTCACCTACGGTTATTCGTAAGTTCAAAGGATCTCTGTTAAGTATCTTAAACAATTTTTGTTTACACAGAAATAGTCTCGGTAGGTACTATTTGTCAAGGAATGATTTTTTTTATTTTTATCTTCATTTGCACTTTTATCGATATTTAGAATTTTTTATGTTTTCATCGAATCTCCTCTGGTCTTGGCTATATTATTTTGCATAGATATATCTGGAAGTTGATCGATTTTAATCATGGTCAGTAGATATTTTTTGTATTATCGATGATATTTCGCTTGCAAAGATGTCTGGAAAAGCATTCCAAATCTTCTTCGATGTCGAGGAAAAGAGGGAAAAAGGAGCAATGAATCTGAAAATGCATTTGAGTTGCCCTTGAAATACCCCGTTGATCGCGCGTTAAATTGCTTCCAAAAGGGAAACAGTTGTTGGAAAACGCAAGGCCGGGGGAAGATCTTTAGTCGGAGATATCAAATTACGAGATGTACGGTTGGTAGGTATAGAATGTGAAGATTATCTTAAGATTATGATGGGAACTGATGGAGAAGAACTACATATTCGTAAATTGTAAATAATCGTCTAAATCATTTACTCTCACAATTAAGATTCTATGTTTCCATGCGTATGAAATGATATTTTGTATAAAAAATATTTATATTAGGCCTAGGTAATTTCAAATTCGGAATGTGTGAAGAACCTATTAAAACGCTCCATTAGAGTGAACTTTTTACTATACCACAGAAAATGTTTTTTTTCCTGTGGTATAGTAATAAGTTCACTCTAATGGAGCGTTTTAATATGTTTAATATTAATAATTACCACAAGGTTAGCCCTGAGTCTGTATCGTTTGTGTGAAGAACCGTTAAATGTGTTCTATTAACGCTTAAAGAAAATTATGCTATGCCATGCGAAGAATTCAAAAAGACTCGATGAATTGTTTTAGCAGTTGAGTTTATTGGAATTTAGTCTTTTAGCACACACTGGATAGTTTGGACATCAACTTTTTCGCATACTGATTAAAAATACTGTTTATATTTATTATCTTAACATTTAATGGTTTATTTAAGGATCACATATTCCTAATATAATTTTTTGATAGAATTCTCTTATAACGAAACACACTCCCTTATTTTTTTAAGAATCCCAACTAGAGAATATACATACATACATATATA
>KZ308344.1:23438-324967 GCA_000376725.2 Ladona fulva | reverse complement strand
AAAACATTTACTATTTATTTATTTATTTATTAAGTGGGCAATATAAATAAAATACAAAATCTACTACCTCACCCTAAAACTAGCCTTGATCTACATCTTCCATTTATCTAAGAATTTCTCCGAAAATTTTACTATTTCACTCAGTTAATACATTCTTCACAGATTTTAAAGTACAACAACATATAGTTAAATTTAACAAGATAAATACCATAAGTTAAATTATTTTTTGTTACAAAAATTATAGCGATGGAATGTGAGATTTGTTGCCGAATTGTTCAAACCTTCTGTTTTATTCGAGGCGTACGTTGAATTTTTCAATGTTTCAATTTTTCATGTTTGATTTTTTCATTCGTGTCTTTCTAAACATTACTCTTGAAATGAAAATGTGCATCTAACATGTTAATATAGGCAAGAATAGAATATGCATTCGCATTTTTTTTATTACGTAGGTGAAGATTCCATGCACGCTTGCCTTTACTATAATGTTTATCCCTAAATTGGAGTTAATATCATACAATATGTTAAAGACGTTCAATATGGGGCGTTTGCAGTCTTAGAATTTGCGATGGCTGTTTTCTCCCTCGGGTACACGTATTCGATTTCTCCTACCAATTTGATATCTGGAGAAGGGTGTCTTCTCGCCTGAAGATGTAATCAGTGGCGGTGATCAACTTTAATAGAACCCGTGATAACATAGCGAGCGAGAATTACAAGCTCACTTATCTATGTCCTCCTTTTAAAGCAAGCGGTGTAATACACCATATGCTCTCAATCCGCCATCGAGAATGTTACTGCGCGATGTTGAAAAGAAAACTGATGGTCCCGCATGCGATTTTTTGCAATTTCCTTTCATATAAACTATGTACATACATCTCTTTTTAACTATAAATAATTTTGGTGAATGTAATATCAACGTTTTCAAAACACAAAACGACAATTTTGTGACTGAGAAATCTGCACCTCTATAAAGTGGTTGAAAAGGAATCCATGAATTCATAGTGGTTATTTAATTACAATGCGACTACTTTTTCAATCGCTACTCATACACTATTTTGGTTTCATCCGTTGTTCGTTTCGGGACTTTAACACCTTCTGTGATATGTGATTTCGTATTTTACGATAGCGCTTCCATACCGGACTTCCATGGTAGTCTGGTGAACTGCAGTCTCTTGACATTCCGCAAATTATTCAAGGAACTATGATCATTTCTAAAATTTAGGCGTTGATCAAATTCAGTGGAATATTTAATCTCTTGGAGATTCTCGCTATAAATACATAATGTATATGTATATATGTGTATAGACACTGCAAAATATGGTATGTGGGAAAATTAATTTCAACTTTATGTATGTATGTTTATTCAGATGTATTTTATGTATATATTAATTGGTTTTATTGAATGTGTACTGTCTACGGGAGGTTTTTGGAGGGGTTTTCCTCCCGTCTTTGGGCGAATGCCGGACAGTTAGTACATTGTTTTTGCACCCCCTCAACCGTTGCCACCGGGTCCCACGACCTAATCGCGACGGGTAATTCTTAAATAAATAAATAACAATAAAAGCCGATGTAAGACTCGCGATAGTCAATTTTTTTCTAAGAGTGCAAGGGTGTCCTAGCACTTATCACCTTATTTTAACGAAAGGAATCTTCCGTGTGGTTCATTTATTCCCGGTTCCTTAATTACCTGAGTGAAAGTCACTCTGCTCGAGTATACTTCCTAATCTTCGGGGAATGTTTAATGTCTATTGTTGCGTGATATTTTTTCTTATTGATTACTCTCATCCGTAAGCCGTAATTTCCCCGAGTTCGAATTTTGCAAATCATCTGTGTTGTAATTTCTCTCAACGAGTGCTTCATAACTTCCGTAACCTCGTTAATCGTTCCCAATTCTTTCTCTTCCTCTTATGACATCTGTTGTGAAAAATATACAGATTAACTATCTTTTCATGTTGCTTCCGCCGAGTATATACATTTGGAAAGCAATTCATATTATATCATACAATCAGAAGATAATCGTTGAAAAAATAAATCACAGTGAGTGCTGCATAAGATATTACAAAACTACATGTAAATGTGTGTATAAAAAAAGCATTGTGACACAAAACAAACCAATATATGTAAATTACATGCCTTAAAACCAAATAACCAGTTCATACTAATATAAATTCATAATAATATATAATTCATAATAATAATAAAGGTAACCATAACTAGTATTATTATTGGTTGTTCATAGGATACTTATCATATTTTGTTTTAAATATTTGAATTTTTTGTTTGAAAAAACTGGTTAATGCATTCCATAGTTTTATAGCGCTTACTAAAAAGACTTCTCATGCATTGATATTTTATTAGACAGATAGTAATACTGTTGGGCATCACATGTCAGATTGATGGCACAGTCTGTTGGTGTTCCTTTAATAAAAATTGTATTGCGTAAGAAACTATGGACGATAAATTTCAGTAAAAAAGAAAATATCGTGTTATATGCGGAAAAGAATGGCGTCGTTGATGTGTGTATGTGTGATTTTTATTTAATAATTCTACATTCCGGTTTTCTTTCAGGTTTGCGTTTTCGATGGATAATCTCCTCTCCGAATAAGCACAGAACTAAATGGAATTCTCGTAACTGTGAGTATTATATTTTTTTTTAAGTATCCAAAACTTTAAATGCCGCTTACGGCAAATTAAATTTGAGTCTGATTTCCTCGTAAGGGTAACTGCCTCTGATAAAATAAGAATTTTCTCCCATCGCCAAATGACTGAAAGTCAATGCGGCGTAATTTAGTGGACTTCTTCGCAAAGTCACCAGACAAGGATGTTTATTATACATACTAAGGAAGTTGCATTGTGCTCCTATATCTCTAGCTTTCTCGTTCGCGGTCATCTTGGGGAAATAATTCATATGAATATTCATTTTTCGTATACGTATAGAACGCTCCATACAAAATACTGGAGTAGCGAGTTCACTCTTGAGTTGGAAGCGGTCCCGAGCTCGAATCCCGCTGAAAACCTTTATGTGCTTAATGTAGAAGCACTTTTAAGAATACTACTTTTAAGGAACACTTTGGAAATATCTTTCCCAATTCAATTGCGTTCTTTTTCGAACTCCGCATTTTGCCGCTAAACGTAATTTCTCGTAAACAATGAATATTTTATTATTTCTTGAGTATATGGCGTCGTTTTTCCGCTCCATTTTACCAATCTATCCATTCCTCTCCGTGTATGCTAGACTTCCTTAGCGATAAATTCCTTTCGAAGTGTAAGAAATAAAATTAAAGGTCAAATATATGTGAGCAATAAATAAATTCTGGTACTATCACTAGGTAAACCTGTCGCCTCTGACTCGGTAATAGCATTCAGGCCCCAGTCAAGTGTTTTAGTCAAGTTTTATTTCAAACTCCCATCGATTTCAAAACAAGTACATATAAAAGAAATAAAACCTCTTCCACAGCGTTCGACCGTATCCTGTTTTTACGTTTCCCTCCGTCGCCCGAGTGTTCTCTTTCAAAGTTTTTGATCGGATCAGTTGGGGAATCATTTTTGTTTATGGCCACGCAGCAATTTAATCGATCAAATATCATCCCCCATTAGAGATGGTCGAAGGTCTATTTATCAATCGGGCAATGTTTCCCCTTCGCTAAAAACATTTACCCAGATATCACTATGATTAGAATAATAGAATAGAACAATTTAATGATTCAAAGCACTTGCAGCACTAAGAGAGCAAAAGAAATATCTGTTTGCAAGTTGCTATCTCGTCTCTTCAAAGCGTATAGCTACATACCTTCTTTATAAATGACAGCTTTTGCATTAAAGATTTGTAAATTTGAAAATATGCATAAAATAATACAGAAGAAACACGAAAGTAGCATGGTACATGGATACAACATAATACATGAAATAAAGATACATAATATAGCATAGTGATTCTCATTTGTGCAGGGCCCCATATCATATTATATATTCACATCAACATCTTCAAAGAACTCTCTAATTAAAGAGTAACATTTATTAATTAGAACATTTTAAAAACTTTAAGAATACAAAAATATTGGGAACAGTTTTTGTCTCATGACAACTGTTAACTAGTTATAAACTCTTTTTCCCATATACTGAGGCCTGTTTTCAAACAATTTAAGGCAATGTTTGGGATATTGCAGCATATCCTTTCCTCTTGTATCATATATACGGTCCAACTGCTCAGTTTTCATGATTCTCTTCTCGGGTTCAAGAATTGTACTTACATTGAACTATATTGATTATTGAAATATATATTGCGTATAATATTAATATTGTGTGTAATATTAATATTGTGTATATTATGCATATTCTAGGTCTAAGTTACATTTACGATGGGGTAAACGGAAGAGGAGAATTCATATTCTCAATTTCGCCCAAAATAAAGACGTTATTTATATATTTATATTGTTTCCCTTTTCTTTTGGTGTGTTACATTTCTATTACGTATTATTACTTAAATTTTAGCTTATTTTGACTCCTTTTTATCTTTTTTCCTATTGTTAATGGGTTAAATACCACACGGGACTAATTAGTCCCTATTTCGCTTGAAAGTAAAGCCGTATGTATGTACATTTGTATGATTATCAGCCAAATTTCCACGCATCCCATCCGTCGTTCTTTGGATTAAGAATTCACGGAAACGAGGAAGAATTTTCCGTGAGTCAAGTCAAAACTCTCCGTTTCTTTCCCCCTTTTTCTCTCCCTCTTCTCTTCTGAACAGAATCCGATTCTTTCTCAGATGCTGAGTAGCTTTTAAGCCTCTTTGTCAGGAAGTCTTTGCCCCTCTACTGCCCTCTCTCACTCACCTGCCTCTCCCCTTCTTAGTCATTCGCGCACGTATCCTTCATATTCGCATCGACGCGAGGCTAGTCGAAGAAGTTAGGGTATTCATTATTATGGACTCTTTGCATTAGATATTCTTGAGTGCCATTGTTTCTTTTTAAAGATTATATGAACAAACCTCCCAAGGGTATTCGTGGGATAAATTAGGAAAAAATGAGAAATTTGATGTCAAATGTAAATGGGAGATTTGTTTCAGGTCTCGTGTCTTGATCAAAGGAGTATTTGTCATTTTTCTTTAAGTTCCGAAAGAGAGAAATGTGTCTTTCTTCTACTTCCATCTCATCCTTGCTGAGATGCATGTATTGCCGCATTATGAATGCTACTAAATAATTGAATTCATTTTTACCACTCCTTATTGACAGATATGAAGTGTTATGCATAAGATCATTATTTAACTCTTTACGTGTACTTTTTTTGCTTTCCGGCTCAATGAAGAAAGTATGAAGAAACTACCTCACTCCTCATCTTGACCAGTATGCCTCATTGCCTCTATTTGGTGGGATTGAGGTGATAATTCAGCTGACAGATCTAATAAGCCAAGTAAATCATAACTGCTAAACTCGCTACTCTCTTTTTGAAAGGAAATCCGAGATTATAAACTCCCTAATTCGTAGATTATTTTTACTGCGGTCTGATGTGCCCGGAGAGAATGTTGTAACCCTATTGGAAGGTCAGTTGGTATCCCTGTTCCTCCGCACAAAAAGGGTTCATCCCGTCGACGGCGTCATTCTTTCTCTCGGAGCGACCCCTTCAAGAAGAGGTTCGCGAGGGTGCGCGCTCAAATAATGAGAAGGGATGACGAAACAATGGACTTCGCTTTTTGCTCTCGCGTCTTCATGGAAAATAAGTACTCATTTGTGCCTCGCAATCCCACACGCGTGATTTATGACGTGTGAATGTTCGGAAAAGCGAAAATTTATGGAAAAGGAGTGGAAAACGTGTTTGGAGCGTGCTTGAATCTTTTTAGAAGCAAGTGACGGAATTCACGCGTCGCGTGCATTATCACATTCAAATTTGAAGCGACTCTTTATTCTCCCTTTTCCCCCCATCCAGTGTAAAAAATATCTCCGTGTTCTGAAATATTTTCATGCGACATTCATGGCTACATTTCGCGGGATCAAATCGGAGGTCACTGACTTACGGAGGGACGCCAACTTCGTGATAAAGTAGTTGAGCATTGAATTTATACGACCTTTTCAGTTTTCTCGTCATAACTGCTGTAATTTTTGCTAGCTAAAAATTTTTTCGTTTTAAAAAAGTTAGAATTAAAATGACATTACAAAAGCTAATTTATCTTCGAACGATCGCAATGCGGTGGGTGCTGATTTCACTAAATGAATAGTTCCTAAAACTAGAGGCAGGTAATAGGGAGGACTAGTTCTTTATTTGGAATGAACGATTAAGAAAACGACTAGGAAAAAACGTTTTTCTTCTCTTGGAAGACACGATAAATTCTTATGCACATAATCAATATGGAGTTCGAGTTTGGTGATGAAAACTCTTATGTGACGGTAGAAATGCCTTCGTATCATCGGTGAAATGCAGTTCTTTCCATAAAAATCGAACGACGTATTGCGTGGTGCATATGATGTAGGGGAGCGGAAATTCGAAGTTAACCACATCCTCTCTTTACTCCAGCTACCATGGTATACATAATTAAATTTGTTGTAATACATTTCCTTGAATTTTCCTATGACTTTTTTCAGTTAATTTGTAGACATTTTTGGGTACGTCCTCTTTCCCGTTTTGAAATCTTATCGATAAAAATATTTCTTTGGTTGAATATCTAAATTTATGCCATATTTCTTACAACATCTCTATTTTCTTTATTAAGTTTTACGTTTACCCAATATTATTACATAATCGAAGGTGAATATCTCGCTGTTTCAACTCAAATACATAAGTTTATATAGCTTTACAGGATTTTGTCTTCACTAATGCATCAACAGAAAGCTGCGAGATCATATTTCGTAAAAAATAATTTCGAGAATTAGAAGTTCAAGTGCAAAAAATACACCCCTCGTAGTTACTTCGGGAATTTCTACGTAAAGAATGTAGTGTCATTCGTGACACGTCTATATTAATTATGCTAAGAGCGTTTTCTCCAAAAAAAATACAACTTTCTTAGACCACCAGTTCTCGTGAGAAACTTGGAAACTTAAGGCGGTGAAATAAAAAATTACCATGGCGAAAAGAATTTAGTCAAGGAAGTAGTTATCATTTGTGTAGGTTTTATCTTGAGTAAGCGGAAGTCCCAAATACCCATTCTTCTGCCGATTGCAGTCGCATACTCTGTCGTTAGCAAAATTTAACTATTTCAACATGCGAGTTACACATCACTTTAATTTTTTTCCTTATTTGCACAAGGTCGTGGCATCTTCATATTTAGCGTCTAGCCGGTGACTTGTGGTAATCCTGAATATGGTTTTGAAAACGAAAATTGGTAGACATTACGTAGGCGGAAAATACTGTTTTTAGTATTATTTCCCAACGATTCCTCCTTAGTCTTTGAATTGATATGAATCGTCTATAATGAAAACACGTGTTAAGCGATGGAATTTCATAGCTCTCTTAATAAACGTTTGTGTTGTCGCGCAGAATACTCATTTAATGTAATTAAAATTAGAATGACGAATCGATATCTATAGTTGAATATTCTCGAATCATGAAAGTAATAGTAGTTAATTTTCTGTCTGTATGTACATAAAATAACTACATCGGCAGGTAGCAAGCAGCCTTATGGCAAAAAGTGAATTTATACGTTATGGTACATCGTTATAGTGCAGCTTTGGTCTAGTCAATTTATCTTTACGGCTGAGAAGGAGGAGTAAGGAAAATAATGTCTTTTCGGTGCGGAGAGGGAGACCAATCAAAATTGATTTGATTAAGGCAACTTATCTGTAAACTCCGAGAAGCTCAGTGCTTGTTTAATTAATGAATCTCATACGAGATGGATTGTGAAAACAATGAAAATGCAGTAGAAAAGGGATGGAGAATCTTTTCTTATCGGAAGGGCGAATATACATTTCTGTAGCATGAGAAACCATTAGGCCTCCATTAAATAACCAGGCCGAACTTGGGTGCCGCATTGATGCTATTAAGCATCGAAATTATACAGTTAATTAATAATTATACAGTGGAAAAAGTATACAGTTACTGAGAAAGGAGATTGAAGAAAAGGCTACATTGAACGCCCGAAAAGACCGCAGTTTTCGCACCTTTTCAAAAGAATCGGTATGTAAAATAACACATCATAAATGCAGCTGTTTCCAACAAATTATTATGTTAAATTATGCCCTATAATATCGAAGGGACTGCCTGCAGTAATATCCTATATAATACCAATAAAATTGGAAGGATGTTGATTATTTTCCTCGAGTAATTTTCTCTTTATCGCAAATTTGGAGACGATTCAGTTGGTTTCCTGGACATAGTGTTTTCATGCCTAACGTGGTTCCCACCGTTGTGGAGACGTAGTTGTCAGTCATTTCTGCTTGGAGGCATGGAAAATATCGAAAAGGGTGGAAAGGACTGTTTCCGCAGAGCATAGCTGCGCGTCGAGCGGCTCTCGGCTACCATATGAGAGAACACACACTCATTCACTTTTATTTTTTAGTCGAGGAAAAGGTCGTGACTCTGTTTACGGCTCGCTTTAACGATCTCCTCTTCGGGAAAGGGGAAAAAACGCAGTTTGAAAAATCTGGGCGAGGTATTCTGTGGAGTGGAGGGGAGAATGCCTTTTTTATGGAAAAAATGGAGTCTCCTCGTGAATTTTGCACGAGGCAACGTACGCACGCTCCGTAGTACGCGATCGACGATTGTTTGCACCTCCAGTAAATTGAAGAGAGCGCTGCGCTGGAGAGACTGATGTGAATAACATGAAATTCTGAGGGTGGAGCTCGCGCATGGATTTTGTTGTAGAAGTTTAATGAGATTAAAGTTGAGTCTGGTCTGACACTCTGGTCACCACGGTGCGTTTCATTTTATTTGCCTGACCTATCGCTTGGGCAGTGTCATATCAGTTGTGAATTGCAAATATAATGCACGATATGATGTAACCGATGGCGTGTTTACGAGGGTTCTCCTAGTAAGTTGCAAGTTGAGAGTAGCTACGAAATATTTTTATTCGTTTAAAATACAGTCTGGTCGCAACTTAAAATATATAATCCACGAGTCTTTTGCTTTAAGGAATTGTTCAGCCTCTGAATATATATCACGAAAGAGTCTCAATCTGAGCTATCTTAATGTATGAAATGAAAATATAAATATAAATTTTCTTTGCCTCAAATATATATTTGTGGAAAAGTAAAAGTTATATTTATTATTTCATTTATAATGGAATACCTCGAAATCTCGCTAGAGAAGATTAATTCTATCGTAGTGTTTTATGGGGTTATGAATAAAAAATTATTACGTGCTTAAACATTAATATTGAAATTTTAACTTCGAACTTTATTTAGCGAATAAAACGTTAAATTAGCTCCAATGAGGCGTAGAACACAAGCATGCAAGGAACAGGAACGCGACTGTAGTAAGACATTTCGAGTTCGAGAAGAGTTTTCTCGAACTCTAATGGCTATTCTTTTACGGTATGAGCACCTTACCTGTCTCGGTCAGTCATTGTACCCATTACTTACTCATCCTTACGTGAATTTTCATTCATACTCTTTTAGTTTTAATTCTATGTTCATCTTTTCAACTTCTTATTTAGGTACTTCTTCTTTTTCAACCACTTTTTCTCGAAGATAAAGATGAAAGTTTACTTTGCACGTAAATACGTGCACTTTAGAAAATTACCAAGAAAAAAATAGACCTAACAGACAAGACCAGGAATCGAACCCGGATCTCTCACCTTCCGGGCGGTTGCTCGGACCTTTAAGCTATCTTGGCGGTGACTCTAGCCATTGACATTAATTATCTTGACGGTTGCTCTAACAGTTAAACAGCTCACGAGGAATGTCTAAATGCTCTAGGAGGAGAGCTTAATGGTTAGTGCAACCACCCGGAAATCGGAAGACCCGGGTTCGAGTTTCGGTCTTGTTATCATTTTATTGTGTCTGTTTTTTCCTTGACAGTTTTCTCTCGGCCTTAGTCTCTCTCTAGAACTATTCGCATTCTTCCGTAAACCTTTTTGATAATTTTAATTCCAATTTCCACAGTTTTTGTTGGTCCATACCAATCATACTTCCCACGCAGCCTTTCTTTCGTCACAGAACCATTACCGATTCTGATGTTCCTGATTCTTCCGCGCAAACTCATGTAGTCCATACTGTCTGCATTCCATTTAATCACGTGTTTCGTCTGACACACCCAATTTTCGTTGCACAGTTAAAGAGGTAGAATACATTAACATTATTACCCAACGAGCCGCCATAGGGAATACGACAGGGGGCGTGAAAACCCCGACCGACGGATAACACCCTAAGTGATTAGCTGATTTGCTTACCTTATGCTATCTGGACAAAGAGAGTAATTATTTCTCGAAATTTTTCTGACGTTTGTCCTCTAAAATCGCGTTCGCTGAGTACTGGAATCATAAGGTGGTTAATATTTCATCGCGTAAATCACTACTTAAAAATGTCTCGAATAATGCGGCATAAAGAGTCGATTTCGGAAACTTTGTTATAATAAGTTAAAAATCTAGGGAGCCTGTAGGTCTGTTTTAGTTAGCTTCTATAGCGTCAAGGAAATGCCTCTGAGAGTAAAGAGAAATAAAGAAGCTATGTGCGGATAATTCCCAAACTTGATTATGAAGAATAAAATATATCCTTATTGCGAAAGCATTAAGTGCTTTCGCAATAAGGATACACACAAATATTAAGCAGTATTAAGTTACACACAAAGTGAGCAATAAATTACTTTTGAAAAATTCTCCTCGGTTTGGCTTCACAATTTCCTTGTCTCGTCTTATATATCGTCCTTTTCTTTTTGTCTCTCTTTGAATGCACTCCCGGCTATTCATGGAGATTACATAGTCTATCAGAGTAAATTTAGCGCCCTGTGATTAAATATCATATATCTTTTCCGTAAAATTTTCTCGGTATTTACTAGATTAGATTAGCCTTTGACGAAACGGACCATATGGCTAAATCATTTGGCAAGTTATATGACAACACACTTTTACCTTTTATTTGTTGCTTTTATAAAAGATTATTCGGTAGGAAGTTTTTTCATAAGGTGCTCAACGTATCACTACATAGATTTTTTTATTAAAGTTTAGATTTCTAAAGCATTTATTTTGTTTAAAGCAGCTCTGGACAATATTAAAAATTGTTAAGGACACGTTAGGTGTTTTAACTGTGATATTTTAGGTATAGCTTCCAATTCTCTTCTCTTACGGCAGTAGACGTTGTAAGAGTCCCGATTGTCTCTCTTTAATCTATTCTTCTCTTCTTCAATTAGTTCAATTCGTTTTTACTCCTTCCAGCGCCCATCCTTTTTAGGAAGGTCGATCATCCTCCAAGCATCAAAATTCATTGCGACGTAATTATCGGAATTTTCCCATGAATCCCCGTTCTGGATGCAATACTTCCAGCTCATTAGCGCGGGGAAACCAATTTCACGCCAAAATTGGGAGTCCGCGGTTCCATTGAAGCGAATCGAAAGTTTTCGGAAATCGTGCTCCCTTAGTCTCTAAATCTACCCCGTGTACTTACACGCCTATACTATTATATTTTTTCTGCGTTTCTTATCACCTTTTTGCCGCTCGTGAGCTCCTTTCTTCTGGAACTTTCCCCGAGGGCGTCTGATTCACCGTTTTCTGGTCCACACTCTCTTTCGAGAAAGTTTAGTCCTATTAGACCTGCTCTGAATTCGCCAGATTCCTTGGAAACAATGAGAAAACGAGGGATTGTTTTTTTTTTAGTCATTCTTTTTCAAGTAGGTCGTTGACCATATGACAAGGTCAACGATAAGTGCAAAAACATAACCTAGTAATAAATTTACTTTTAAAAGTTATCTAACTCTGATGATTATAGTGTGTCTTAAACGTTCGAGAAATCTCTCCCGCCACACGCCTATGATTGACATATTGGTATGAATAGGTGCAGCTGTGAATGAAAGCCAAACATAAGGGGTAGATTCTTCTTCCCGAAATTATCCTGTAGAGCTCAAAGACTCCGTCTTTTGTGAATTCCTAATTTAGGTTTAACCCTTTCATTTTTTTTTCTAGTAACCTTTCCGCTTTATCTGTACCCGTAAGCCTTTAAATTCAATGATTTTTGTATTAACTAATTTATTATGGTTAACTCATTTTTCTCATGGATACCGTTTGTAAAGTATCATTGTTAATAACATTCTCATGAAAACCAAATCCTACCATCCACGGACATTATGTTCCACTTTCAATATGAACATTGTCTAGCTCATTTGGTTTAATTATTTACATAATCTTTGTCGTCAGTTGATGTAATTTTATTAACTTGTTTTCTTCTGCTCGTTACCATGCCACGTAACCTTTCTCCAATGTTCTTCCTATCTTCCTTATCTTCCGTAGTTTTCCAAAGTTAATTCTACATTTCGTGGCATGTATATTAAAAATTCTCTATTCCGAATTTCATCAACAATTGGCCGATTCTCTTCATTTAATTCCTGGTTATTAAAAGCTAAATGTTTTTTCTACCGAAGCCACAATTTCAAACAATCATACTTTTGCATTTTCAGTTAACATACAATTTTAGGCCATAAGTATAGAGACTTTCAGAAACTAGTTTTGACGATTTGTTTTCATCTCCAATCCAAAGAAAAAGTTTGAATTTTGTTAATAGTAGTATTCATCACCGGCCGCGGTGGCGGAGTGGTTAGCATGCTAACGCACCAACCATAAGATCCCAAGTTCGAGTCCCGGATAATCGAATTTTTCTGGTTAGGGAATGGTCGCGTGTGCCCGAATGTTGTTATTGATCACCCCTCTCCTGTAGTTGTTCAATGAATGGATGATTGTGAGGGTACCGAAAAAATGAGTAAATACATGAATAGGATAGTGGACTAAGAATGAGGAAAAATGGGAGGTGGAAAAGGTAAGTGATAAAAGTGGAAATGCAGGTAATAAGAGGTAAGACTAGGACGGTTGTTTTAAAGTGGTTACTGGAAATTCTTGGATTTGGAGGAGATTCATATAGGGCGACCTTAGAAGTTAAACCTGGATTCCGGGTGGAGTGATTTCGGAATCGTTATTACGAGACCTCTCATTTGTTCCAACAGATATTGTCGATTTTATTTCTTATTGCATAATATAAGAGTTTATGGGGTGAAGATGTTGTAAGAAATGTGAGTAGTTTTCCAGTATTGATATTTGAAGATTCAACGATCCGGCTGAACGTAATGGAAAGATTTTCTAACAGAAATAAAAAAACAAGACATTCCAGTTACGATTTGCTAGAAAATAATTTGCTAAATAACCGTCGGCCTCTTTCTTTCCATCTTGTGAGTATATTATTTCATATTTTTTTAATTTTTATAGTTGTTATTCTATTATTAATTAGCGAAAAAGTTTTGCGAGGGGAATGATAAGTACATTTTCCGTTTTAATGCATGTACAAATCCGTTTCTCAAGGTGTAAAATGATCTTCCTTTATACCTTGAAATTAGAATGGCATTGGTTACTGATTATTAAGTTAATTAACAGTGCAATAACTCCGAAATATAATAACATAATTGATGGTTTTTGGAGTTATTGCGTTATTAAATACCTTGAAATTGTTGTTTATTTTCCTCCAAACTCCAAATGTAAACCATAACATAAGAAATGTCATTGATAATCTATAATTCTATCACAATTACTTAGTCTCACTATCACATGTACTTTTCCGTTTTGTAGTAATATTTCGCGGCATTGAGGCGGTGCTCTTTCAGGAAATGGGTTTCCAAAGGATACGCCGCGATGCGCGTGCCGACAATAGCTGGAAAGCGCTGTTGCATACCAAAGGAATCATCGGAAGGAGAGGCGCCTGGAATAAAAGAAAGTTTTCTCCCTATCTACAAGCAAGGGTATCCGTGGAGATATGTTCCAGAAAACATGAAACGCAAAATGGGCTCCCGTTATCCCCGCTCGTGTGTTTGTTGGATGGCGTTACACTGAGGGCGGTGGCCCAATGAGCGATTGCTTGGCCCAGATCACGCTTCCACTCGCAGAGGAAGTCGCCGCTTCCGCCTCGTGACTCGCTTTTGTTTCCTTTCAATATTTAGCCGTGTTCGGCGCGAACATACCTACGTAGTGAACTGCAGTCGGGGTCATCTCTTAATGGATAGGTATTTGTTTTGATGGGAGCTATTGTCCTCAAAAATCAATCGGCGTCGATGAGTCATAGCCGTTTCCATTGCTTTCCATAGCCGTTTCCATTGCATAGAAATTTCCATTGCTTCATATCCATTGGAAGTAAATAACCAGCTGATAACGGCAATCGTTCGAAATTAATACCTAACATGTAAAAAAATCTATCAGTTTCTCGAGTCGTCTGTGATTTCAAATTTGGAAAGCCATCCTCGAATATTTCCTCTGAGATTTTTCAAATGCTTCGGGTATGATGAAAGCTGTAAATGTGTGTCATTACTCATCATGTTCGCGAGTCTCTGTCTATCTGCTATTTTCATGGTTACGGGTTTGGATAAGTCTGAAAATGTTTTCCCCAAGTTTCGTGGCCTACTTTTGACCCATTATCTTTAATGAGTATCTCCTAACAAATGATTCCTAAAACACACACTTTGCATTTGTGTCTGGATAATTTTTATACGCCATCTTCGATTTACGGGCATGGGTGTATCATAAGATAACAATTAAATTGTTAAAGGAAGAGTTTTTATTTATTTTATTTTACGGGCAGAACCGTTTTCAAACCATTGTATACCTATTTAATGCGGCAAAACGTGTTTCTCTCGACGATGGGTTAACCGATTCTTCCCCGGGATATGTAAAACAAGCTTTGAAAAGGATATCCTGATAAATATCGCATCAATATGAGAAGACATGACTTTGTGGGAAGACATGGTATCAAAGATAAGACTAACTTTCCACAAGATTAACGTATTAAATTACGTTACTTTAAATAAAGTTTCCATTATTTTTATGGAACCCGCTCAACCTTAAACTCAGTTAACGTTTGCCAAGTTTAATCGAAGGCACGACGCCCTCTTTTTGAAAATGATCGGAGAGCTTATTTTTAATGAATTAAAATCCTGAATTTTAGCTAAACAAGTTGAAAGTTTAGGCGGTGAGGAAATGGTGTTTTCATTCGTTACCTGGCTACGCTAGCGGTTTAGTTGCGGACTAAGTCAAATTCCTCACGAAGTAGCTATGCTCCAGAATCACAGTGGGACCTTTGCCAAGTTTCTTGAAAACAGTATATTTTCCCTCAGCTTTTGATGGCAGGAGAATTCAACTCAATCGGTTTTATTTATTATGTCTGTAAATAGCTGCACAAAGACCCAATAAATAACACTTTTCTTAGTATTCGATTAGGAGTTACCAGTATGAATAACATTATTCTGCATCAATCATACTTCAGTAGCTCTCATATTGTTTCAGCCATAAATAAAGTAAAAATATACACTTTGCTCTTTCCTGCGCTGAAAGAAATTAAGAGTCTCCATTTATACATTTCATTGTATGAAAGAATGGCTGATATGGCAATAGAAACATTCATTTAAAATAAGCTATACTTTTTTCGCTGTCAACAATGCAGCAGTATGTTATTTTTACGTTGCAAAGAATTAAATCAGAAACAATACGAGATTGATAAATTGACGAGGTTAGGTTCTTGTGGGACTAACTTCCACCTAACCCTGGCGGGTACACTGTAATAGACAAAAATAATATAGTGAACAGCTTGTGTTTAGTGTGACTGAAAACTGTTTGGCTCGAAGATAATATTTATCAGAAAAATATCCGCGCAAAAGGATGGATTAGAGAAAGCAATCTCAGAAATATTCTTACATTAAGACATTTAAATATCACTCACTCGAAGTATTTAGGGAATATAAATGTAAATTACTTAAAAACCATCGGGATGCTTTAGGAGATTGAGCAATAACATGAGTTTGGTTTTTGGTGGAGAAAGTAGTGGTCAAAATTTTATGAAGGGTTTGACATAGGGTGCCTATGAATGACTGTCAGATTAGAGATGAAAGTAAGGTACAAGCAGTGAATTTATCGCTCTTTCAGATTCTTATGTCTCTTACTGACCTTGAGTTGAATGATTTATGTGTACATTTTGAACTTTCGCCTGTAAAACGTTCACGATTGCTCAAAGGAGCGACAAATGTCCGTTTTACTTGTTTTCTGTCTCTTGATCTGAATTTACGAATTTTATTAAGTCCAGCATACTTTCTATAGAAACTGTTCGTCCATGAAGACTTGTATCATGTTTTATTGTTGTTTCAAAATAGGTTGCAATTTGTTTCGTATATTGGAAATTAACGCATTAAAACTAAAGATTTTAACGAACAGCACCATGATGATAAAAGCTATGTACGAGGTACCAAAAACACATGAGATTCCAGGTCTTATGTCTGATACTCATCCTGGGAGTCTAACCCATCTAATACCTTCATTAGTCGGAAGCGCATACAACATTAAATCAGTAATTAATAACAGATACAAGCCTTTTACCTATCTTTAGATTTTACCGAGAATTTTTCGTTTAACGCCCTCTCCTTCACCTTTTCATACATAACCTCTTCCTTTATAACAAACAACACATCATTTGTGTTTTAATTCTATTGACTTTCCCACTATCTTACCACTATCACAGCAAGACATTTCGCGCGAGATATTTTACCAGACTTTTTCTAATATCTATTCGAGGTTCCCTCGTCATTACAATTGATATCCCTCAGCATAACCAGATTTCTGCATCAAAGCTACACTTCAAAAGTTGCTGACAATTTCGCAGAATTTTTATAATTAAATTTACATGATGTAGCATTGTTTATTTGCGTCAAAGTTTTTCATTTCTCTTAACTATATCAGTTGCTCATTTACAGATTTATCACAGCACCATAAACTCGTCGAACATCTGCCCTTACACTGTCATTCCCACGATTTTATCATAGTATTTATTTGAGAGAATGCTGAGTGTTAGCAAAATTTCAGAGCTTCCCTCTCTTCGTCGCATTTTGGAAATAATTTATGCCTTGATTTGGTCAACATTTTTAACTTTGGTTAAATGGAAAGGATACTTAAAGAGTCTTGATTTCGCTCAAAATTAAGAAGTAAGTTATTTATTTATTTGATATTTACTCTTAGTCCTCAGTTCAGTAGGTGATGCTGAGATTGGTTTATCCGATTGTGTTCACCCAGTTGGATAGGCGCTCCTTAATCTTCTTCGCCAAACGTATTCTTACAACGAGTATCCGCCTTTTGTGAGTTGCGTCCCAGTTTTTTCACGGACGCGAATACTTGGCGGGGAAAGCATGAAGTAGATAATCGAGGGACGTGTCTCAGCTTTGGCTGTGGCCGTTTTACGAGCAACATTATCATTTAGCTCTCAAAAAGACTACGAGCCTCAGGGGAGTAAAGATTCCTTCAACCTTTCAGAGGAATAATAAGCCATTTTATACAAGTGATAGAGGGGTTAAAGATATGTTGTGTTGGTCTCCAAATAAGAGATGGTCCAACGTAGTCGGAGATTTTAGTTGCGATAGCTGTACCATAGATTAGGAAACACTGTTATAGGGAATAGGAGTACATCCGAATGTATCACTCATCGTTCAGAGTGTTATAGCTAATGGTGTCGATCGGGAGTTTGCTGGAAGTTGGTTTTTAGTAAATCATCCCGTGCCCCTACTTATTATGGTAACATATTAAATCTCGAGTTTACTGGACATATTCACAGAAAAGAGTGGTTATTAGAACTTATTTTGACCTGAAAGGCATTAATATTGTAAACAAACTCGCAAATGCTCAAAAACAACCAAATTTGGAATACTTAAATTTTATAAAAACCTTGTTTGACTTCCATTTGCTGTGCCACCTATTCCTGTGCTACGGGGTATGTTGGGAACCACGTTTTATTGATCTAATCTTCATTCTTCCAGGCAATCTTTATTCAGCGAGAAAAGTACACTAGTTTTCATTTTATTTTCTTGATGTTTAAGGAAATGAATAGATCTTCATTCCTCCAAGGAGAAACGGACGTGAAAAAGTGTGACAGGACCGGGACTGGAGCCCGGATCTACCAATTACCAGTCGGGTTACTCTAACCACGAAGAGATCCGGGTTCGAGTTCCGGTCACACTTTTTTCATGCCCGCTTCATTTCTCCTTGGGAATTTTCTTATATGCTCTACCTCTCCTTTTAACAATTCATTTTCTTTTCAGAAAATGAAACAAACAGTTTTTTGGCAGTGAATTATTATTGATCAGATTTTTTAAATGCTCTCTTTAGTTTTTCTAAACAAACGTAATTTTTTTATTAAATTCGGTGCATACTCTTGATAATTTATCCATCTCTTTAATTTTACAATGACGTTTCATATTAGAGTAAATTTTCAGGAAGTAATCGTTCATATTTCCCAATTTTAAATATCTTATGAGAAATTACTGCCTCTTGACTTCAAAATCTGAAATGATACAGGGTTATTCATATAAGAGAATTTTTGCCTACATGTACAGAAATTCACGCATCTTCTATAATATCAATTTATGTCTAATTAATCCATAGTAAATAAGGCTTAGATCGGCCGTTCTGGACAAGCATCATAGCAACCTTGAAGAGTCGTAGAATAAAAACTGTCTCTATGTGGGAGTCATGTATGAAATAGAAAGCGTTTTCGGTATCAAAGGTCCTTTTCGAAGTCGTGAAAGTGCATTTCTTTCGCCGACGCTCCTCTGAGGAGAGAAATATTTCAGATAAATGTTCACATTCCTCATGCAGAGCGAACGTGTTTCGTAAGGTATTATTATTTGGGATCCCCCCGCTAGGGTGAAAGTATTTTACGCCGTAGAAAGCATCTATCCCCACCTAGCAGCCACCAACGCTCGTAAATGACTATCATTTCAAGCCTGATTTAATCCATTCTCTCGCATCCATCCACATCCCCCTCTCTCGAAGAACCCCTTGCATTTTTTCCTCCGCTCCCTGGATATTTCCAAACCAATGCGCTCATTGCCTGTCATTCTCTCTTCTCCCGCTCCGGCGCAATTTCCTCCGGTAAAATAAATCCATATCTTCTATGAAAAAAGCATTTCTCTCTTGTTTACCCGCCAAACTTTCGGAAATAAGTTAAAAATTCATATCGGTTACCTCATGTTCCATAATCGCTTTGTTATCATCAGCGTATAATGCAGATTGCGTTAGTTTGACCTCATCTTGAGTATGCGTGTAGCGTATGGGATCCTGACGGTTAGTGTTGCGTTTGTGAATTAGAAAAGGTGCAGCGAAAGGCGATGCGTTTTGCGAATAATTGCTACGATAGATTAGTAAGCGTCACTCAGATGTTTCAGGTCGCAAGAGGGTAATCTTTATAAGTTAGAGGATTTCATAGATGATTAATTTACTGGATAAATTTAGAGAAAGCACATTCAGAGATGATGTAGCCGATATAATGCGTTCACCATATTACATAGGCCGTTCCGATACTGCGAGAAAGATCAGGGATATAGATGCTAGAACCAATCGATTCAAGAACTCATTTTTCCGCGAACGATACGCGAAAGTAATCGATTAGGGAAATAGAGTCATGATGCATGCATCCCCTGCCTCACGCAGAAAGGCGGCTTGCAGGGTACTTACATAGACACACACAGATTTTTATTTTCTTCTTTCATAACGTATCTTTTATCCATATTGGTGACTTTATGATTCATTTTCTTCATGTTGTATACATCGTTTATCACATTTTTAAACTTTTTTTAAAGCAGAATCTTTTATTCTCAAGGAGAAACGGACATGAAAAACGTCTGACGGAACCGGGACTCGAACCCGAGTCTCCCAATTCCCGGTCGGTTGCTCTATCTGTGTGTTTTGGTGGGATATAGCTCAATGGATAGAGCAACCAACCGGCAATTGGGAGACTCGGGTTCGAGTCCCGGTTCCGTCAGCCTTTTTTCATGTCTGTTTCTCCTTGAGAATTTCCCTAGGCGCACACCTGATCGTGCCAAATATCTACAACTCTTTTCCTTGTCAAAATCTTTTAGTCAAATTATGATTATAAAAATGTCTCAAATTTTAAAATCTTAGAAGAATACTTTTTTTTGAAATTGACGGGTTTCAGACGATAATTGATCAACTAGATTAATTTTTTAGTCATAAAAGACCAATTTATATCTCCATATACAGTATGATCGAGATTTTCAACTTATGACTGCAATGACTAATTAAATTTGATCGTTTTTGTGCTAAATATAAACTTTGCAGATGAGATAACATTCTTAATTTCTTTTCAACGTCACTTTCTCTCACCCTTCCGTGGTGAGCAAGTTATCTGCCTCGATCATCCGCAATATTTCTCAGTACTTCCTTATCCTTGAGCATATCTTCTCCCTTCCTTTTAAACCCTTCCATTCTTAAGCCTACGAGCGTATCTTCAGCATGTCATTCCTCACATGCTATTAACGTAGTCTCGTTTCACTCTCCATTCAAGACCATTCATATCATTCTCTTGCACCGTTTTAGCCAGTCTTGTAAAATTTGATTTTTTGTTACTAACGCTTGTAAGTGGTCCTGCTACCATCTCCTGACGAGTTAAATATTTGTCATTTCTTTTTTGGTACTGGATAGAGAAAAATGTATCTTTCATTAACTTTGCGGCAAAATTACTTTATTACCGATTAAGGTCTCTTTTCGAATGTTACGAAAAGTGTTATCTGTAGAGTCATTGTGCTGCACTAACGTAAACTTGTTCTGCTTATACGCATGCTTATATTATATGTCTCAGTGAGGAAAGCCATGGCAAACTACGTCACTCCTCATTTTGCCTAGTTGCCTCAGCCCCTCTCCAGAGCTTTTTGTTGTTTATGGTGGAGGGATGAGGTTCAAACCAGCATTCGGATTGAAGGCTGTTCAGACACAACGCTTGCAATCGCTCTATGGTTGACAATTCCTAGTTGAAAAATTAAACTCCGAGTCTTTTCATACATCCATAGCTGTGTTTGCTTGAAATTTCTTTCGCTGTGAAGTGTCTGCATACGTTGGTATGGCAAGTTTCTTAGTGTAATGTGGTGAATTTACTTATTTCTCTTTCAATGTTTATCTCTGCGGGACTTAGAAGAATTCATTTCTTCTAATGTATAAATTTTAAGCACTACTATCTGAAGGTTTAGTGTTTTTTTCTGTTTTCCAGCGTGGAAATGATTTTCCTAAGTAACTCAATGCTGCCTTATTTTAATCCAAGTTGTATGCGCTTTATTTCTACTTTATTTGTTAGACTCCCTCCACCTTTATATTGTAAGCAAGTTCTGACGTTTATTAAAAGGATGACATAGCCACAATTTTGCCGAGATAAAGGCGCTAAGTTATCACATCCCATCTAAATATACAGTAAGCTTACTATTGCAATCTTTTGACTCTATAAAAGTTTCATTACCGCAAGAGTTACTGATATGATTCCATGATGTGAAAAATATTCTTGTTAATCGAAACAATATTAGTCTTTCGAGAGTATAACTATGAAATCACATTCATTGTTTTTTTGCGTTCAGCCTTGATAGCTATTTATCTACACTTACGTGTGAGTAGTTTATTCCGTGATCATGAGCTAAGGAATGTTTCAATATCTCTCTTTTCTTCTATGAAAGCAGTTTTACGCGATTCAGAGTGCACTTCGATTCGGAAGATTGCATCGATGTATATTATTCTTTTAACCCTTAAATCTTTTGCTCTGCGAAGCTTGTTCCTTGCTTACATACCCTGAATGGTCGATGGGACCAAGATCCTGTGATTTTTACGCTGGCCATCATATTTTATCCCTGAGTTTTTCTAGTGGAGCCCCCGAAGATCGTCCGTGTTCGACCCCCCGCAGTTTCTAACCCATTGACTCATGCATTGGGTTCCAAATTGCCTTCGAAAGGTGAATAATGAGCTCTCCGGGAAGAATGTTCCCCTCGATTCTCTTCCAAGAAGTAGTCTTTTTATTTGCACTTTGAGAGACCAGACTGATGAAATCCGAGAAGAAAGTCATTTACTCCCCGTGTTAGTAACTGACTCACAAGTGTAAATCACCAGTGATTTAGTTAGTAAAGCTCCAGCTGATTACACACGATGGCAAAGCTTCATAATTGCCTTTTAGTTTGTCTGATCGTTAAATTAATGTAGAGCTCCACCAACTACGAAGCTATTGAAAATCGAACGACTTTGAGGCATTCCCGTTTGCGATGATGTGAGGAGGATGGTTCAGCTGAGGCAAAACAACTTAACTTATTTTGATATGTACTCAACTTTTTTAGGGAAGTAAGTCAAACAAAAAACACAACAAAACCACCAAAGAAAAATGTATAAAATCCAAGGCCAATTCGTATTTCGCTCTCTAAGTGAGCATCTTCATAGGGAATCATACGTATTAGTGTTGGATTTTGCGGGTTTTTCTTAATGGTTTTGGTGTGTTTTTTGTATGACTGTTACAACCATCAGTTATTCTCATCGATCTGTTAGGAAAGTAAGACAAACTACCTGTTTCCTCCTCATCCATAGTAAGTCTTACTCCTTCGAAGATTCTGGTAGCTAATTCTTTAGGGGTTGAGGATTTAACCAGCTTTCGGGTTGATGACTTTACTGACAGATAGACTTTCCGTAGAGTACATCTCAGGTAGCGGAAAGTTAAACCATGTTGCTTTGAAAATAATTTTCTAAAATCTTTCGTTCCATTTTCAATTAATCCTCCTAGCGTTACATTTACGGTACTTGAATAAACTCGAATTTTGGATCCATGGCAACTACGTATTGATAAAGAGACTGGATTTTTTAATGTTTTTGACTCTTTATCAAATAGTTCGATAAAATGTTTCGATAAATAAAGCGCATACATAATTTACACTTCGAAGCTCTTGGATATCATGCAACTCATCATAAACCTTTTCCAAGGGACTCGACTTGATCGATGACCTGTTCTTAATCTTAATTAATCACATCTTCATTCGGATAGGACCACCCTAAGTGTATCCTCTTCCGACAAACCCATTCTCAGAGTTCACACATCCCGAAAGAACTTTTTTGTAGCTATAAGAATACTTAGTGCCGATCAGAAAAGAATATTCGCTGCAGAAGTACTCACAATCAGGTGACAAATTTGCGAATATTTGTTGATAATACTAGGCGAATGATGTCAAACCAAAAACCTCCAGCATTAAATGAAAACACGATTGACAACTTAGCGTTTAAAACGAAAACTAATATTTCACTAATGTAGAACATTTGGTTGTCCACTGGGTTTATAACCTTTACACAAGAGAAATACAAAATACCAATCCACCTTTTTCAGTGTAAATATATTAGTCCAAGTGATGGTGTCTAACGTAAAACTGACCGATGTAAAAGATTTTAAATAAATTTTTAAAGAATTATCATAGGTAACTACACGCAAGGCAATAATTGATAGTAAAGATTGACCAAGATTAAGTTTTGCGAGAATACTGATGAACTTTCCTTTCGAGGATGTATGTAACGGAATTAATGAACGGGGTATCTTTGGTCTTTTGTATTTACCTTTCATTCTTTAGTTTTTGGTAAGCTCTAACTATGAAATTCTGATCTATTAAATTTATCTTCACGGCTGAGGAAGCGGAGCAAGAAAATTAACTCCCCGACAATAATTTAACAATAATTTATCTCTCAATCAAATGTGGCTTTAACGTAATCAATTTTGATTGGTCTCCCTCCCCGGGCCGTAAAAGACGTGATATTTCTTGCTTTGCTTTGTCAGCCGCGAAGATAAATTCAATAGACTCTAGCAGATATAATATATATCAGAGACCTCCGGATGGCCATGTGGGTAACGGGTTCGACTTCGATAAAGGCTGTCTCGGGTTCGATTCCCGGTGGGGGCCCTCGTGCGAAATGCATGTCGACAGCTGTCGAAGCACTTCTAGAAATTACTACCATTGTTATCGCTAACTATTGTATAACAACCAGGTATAATATGTTGTAATAACCGGTATTCATCAACATATATAATATAATGTCCACGTATTGAGATCTCCGTCATACGATTATCAATATCTTGAGCACTCAATGTTCTATTGTCTCATCTGTCGCGCCTGGGTTGCTGCCATATTGCCTTCCCTTCCCCGGGAACTATTCTGGCCTTGATTAATTGCTCCTTTTTTCTGCACTACAGAGCTATGGATAGAACGCTCAGTGGCTCTACAAATGGTCAATGTTAACGATATAGATATGAAGTCGTTCGAAATGAATGAGTTCTTAGAAGACCGAGGTAGAGAGGGGCGCTTCATTCCGTGGCGGTTGCGCTATACCTTCCATCCGTGAATTCTGATCAAGTAAGCGCAAAGAGGGTTAACCTTATCGGCTTAAGTAAGGGAGAATGTAATTTCAGGTGCTGGCACTTTCCTTCCATTACTCTCTCCTTGTTTCTCTCGACGCTAATTTACAAGTAAAACGAAAGAGCCATTACTTCCTGGTAGAGTGTTTGGTAACGTAAGAGTGCGTAACTGCGACTAATGTGTTTAATTTTTTCGGCGATAAAATTATCAGTTTTTCCCTCCACAAAACCATTCTTTTTTTTTCCTTATTTTATTTCTGTTACCACCGTAATTGTTAATAAAACTGTGTATATTGTATGTATTCTTGTTCAAAATCTGAAGTAATTTTATGTATTTGTATTACATTCGGGCTAGACTTAGATGGAAGATGGAATTTATAGTCCCAATTTCGAACAATAAAGACGTATTGTATTGTATGTTTCACGCTGGAATAACGCTAATGGAAACTCATGCATACGAAGACCATCGAAGATATGAGGATATATTATAAAGAACATGATTGTTTGATTAGAATAAATAACATGACTAATTAATAAGAATCATGATACGCTGTCATATTTTTATATCTCTATAGCACTAGTCATTCGTCTTAATGCAATACGTAATTTTGATTGTATAATACAATAAAATACGTATTCTGGAAGACACGAAGGTCAAATTTCTAGATCAATAAGTCAATTTGAAAGTACATGAGTAAGATAATCTTTGATTAACTCTATATGGAAGTTCGGGTCGTTACTTCGTGGAAAGCACTTTGAATGAAACAGAGAAATCGGTTTTTATAGTCTCCCCTGCCATACGCCACTGGTGGCTTACAACACGTAAATGTAAGTATAATCTATAATAATGAGATATATAAGTAAAATCAATAGTGCTCAGGAAGTTCTCTTGGGTTCTCAACCGGGTGAAGATGTTGAATGGCTCCGACGCAACCACTGCTGCCATTTCCTTGAAAATGGCAGCAGTGGTTGCTGCCGAAACGTCGGAGCCATCCAACATCTTCACCCGGTTGAGAACCCAAGAGAACTTCCTGAGCAGCATTCACCGGGAAAGCATTAGATCTTTCTGCAAAATCAATAGTGATGAATAAAACGCTTCCCCAGAAACCTTTCCTGCGAAGCTTTTTACTCCAAATATTACCCTAAAATGTATAATAATTGCTCTGATTTAGATGATACTGGTAGAAAAAAAAATAGCATCGCAATGATATTTGAATGATTAATGTGAGAGTATGCTAAAACGGCAATAAAAAAATTAGAAATTTGCAAATATTTTCAGTTAAGGTAAATTCCATTCGAGTCATATTGATCAGCTCTTTTTTTGTTCATAAGTAAATTTTAATAGGTAGACGATTGAAATTTTATAGAAACAATATTTCACAATACGGATAGCCCAAAATAATGATTTTTCTGGAATAACAATAAATAATAGCATTGTAGTTTTAGGCGATATGAATGTACATGAAACATGTATGTGTTAATGCTAAATGACATAGTTTTAGAAACAGTGATCAAATAAAATAAACATAAATACTTTAACTCTCTCTGTTTCTTCTGAAAACGGGCTTGTCAGTCGGGATCCTAAATTGTAAACCTTCCACTTAGTTTCCAATTTCGGATACTGGAATTACGAAATCTTTTGCAGGGCATCAACTCAGGTGGTTAATGAGTTGTTTTCAGAAGTTAAGGAGTGGAAATATTTTGAGGAAATGCGTCATAGGGTTTCCGCGAGGGAACCTATGGGAGTACTCATTTTAGGTGACAATGTCTCTAACGGAAATGTATCGTTGTCGAGTAAGCAATGGAAACTTCTTTAGCTTAAAGTCATCGTGGATGGCCCACAGCCATATACCTCATGCTAAAATGGCGCTAGCGAATTAGTGCTGTTTATTTTATCCATTTTTTATACAATAATAATTTATTTCGTTACAATTAAATTCAGTTGCACAAAAGTATTCTGAACTGTATTGAATCGGTATTATGTCCAAAAACCAGAGTATATAATAAGTGTTTACAAGTTAAGCAAAATATAAGAAAAAATAAACACTATCTGTCACTCCTCCTTCCTTTATTTACAATCGGAGTATTAAATGATTTTTGGCGAATTACGTTACATAAATTACATAGCATAAATTACATTACATAAATGACATTAACTACATTACTTTGTATGAAATTACATCTACATAAATACCCTGCAAGCCGCCTTCCGGCGTGTGGCAGGGGGGGGGGATTATACATCTTCGTATCACGCAAGTTGTTCGCATAGTAAATTATTACATAAAATTTACGTAAGGCTTAAAACTTTAAAATATTACAAACATATTTATAGCCATTGTGTAAACAATCTCTCCTTAAACCTAGTAAAATTCAATAGAAACTTTTCTTCACTTTTAACATAAAATATAAACCTTATGCCTACACCAATTCCTCAACATTCAGTGTGGATATGTTCCCCATATACTCGAGAATGTTGAAATCCGTCAATAAATAATTTATTCCGATTTGCTTCTTATAATAAAATGATTCTCTTTTTCAAAATTGTCTTTTCTTCTAGTCTTTGGTATTTGCTAGTGTATACATTTAGTCTGGTATTAGCTAGTGTTTCTTGTACGGGCTTGTTTACATAAGATCGATTGCCTTGTCGAGAACGAGATCACTTGGAAATATTTTCGGTTAAACGTAACCTAAAAGCAGTCATTCGAAACATGGCGGTAGTATTATTTAGATGAGTAGCTGCATGATTTATAAACACATGCTATTCGTGACATGGCGTATTTCATGCCATATCTCGAATACCTGCACTTGAAAGTGTTGAGTACCGACAGAGCCACAAAGACGACTTTTTTTCGCCGTGGTCAGAGTTGTTTCTGGCGCCTAGAGACAATTTTTAGTAATAATAATAAATTAATAATAAGTTGTTATATCTTGGAGGAAAACTAGCCAGAAATAGCACCTGCTTTGGAAGGAATTTTGCTGTTACATCTCGTTCACTCATCCCGGATTTTAGATATCTGGTTACCGATGTTTCGCTCGTTGTACACATGACATTTTTAGAAGGTTTCGTCTATGTTGCTATCCACTATGTAGCCAGTCTCATACGAAAGGCTCTACTCTGGCTGCAGATATGCATCTCTTGGGATCTTATGTTTCGCATTCCCCCACCGAGACGACAGCTCGGAAATCCTGCGTACTCTTCTTCTACGCCTTTCTGCTGTTGGAACGAAGGGAATCCTCCGGCACGCTATCCTCAGCGGAGAAACCCTTCAAGATCCCTCTTCACGCATCCTAATCGTCCTCCGAAACACGGGGGTGCATAATCCGCCCGAAGAAACCGTTTCACCTTTCGGCCGCACGGAGCGCCACCGTCTCTCCTCACCTTTCCACGCCCTTCCCCAACTTCCATCAGTCCTTCTCGAGACGCGGAGGTGAGCGGTGACGTGAAGACTTCGCTCCTCTGGAGCCCCTTAACAATTCCAGTTTTATTCGAATGTGAGGTGGACCTTTGACTCCATTCCGTCGTGAATGCAATTGTTACGAGATGGGTCGAAAGAGGTGATCTTTCGACCCGCGGACGATCTTTGCATTCGGCGCGTGATCCCAGCACGGATTGATTTTAACTTATGGTGAAAGAGGAGTTTTTTTCTCGTTAAATCGTCGCGAAATGTTGCTTTAATGACGACCGACGAAGGGATCGTCTGCTCGAGTGGCTGTTACAGAATATCATCGGCAGTCATGGGGAAGATCAATATGGTAAGTTGGAATTTTTCGTGAGGCATCCTCACAGTGTTCGCGTCTTGTTTTCCGCAATAGATAATCTCCACGGAGCGATCGGTATCTTTTGGAGGGTGAGCTATTCTCATTGAGTTAAATGCACCCTGACGCTGCTGTTCTCCGGAAAGTTCATCCGGTGGTGATTTACGAGTCTCTATTAGGCTCCGGGGATGTAGGGGAGGAACTTACCAAGGGTGGTGACTTAAGACGATATCGAAGAAAAGGAATCCCAGTGCTTTTAATCCCTAACACAACAATCTCATCGCATTAAAAGTAACATATACTCGAATAAATGCAATTGGTGTATTTTATGGTGTAGAAATATTTCGCCGTTAGTTTTCAGAAGATGCCGCTGGTCATACTCTCAGCAAGTCGACGGTCTTGCGAAGTTTCCTAGGGGGGGATCGCATCTTGAATGAACTCTTGAAATATCAAGGTTGTGAATTTTGGTTACCCTATAGTTCCTAGGTACTACCATAGGCACACCGAGTCCAATAATAGCCTAAGAAATTGAGGAAGAGATCGTTCTATCACGGTAGCTTAGAGGTAAGAGCAACCTCCCGGGAAACTGGAGAACCTGGTTAGATTCCCGGCTACGGCAGACTTTTTCTCTTTCATTTCTTCATCTATCCTATAGTTTCTCAACTTTTTCAAGTTGGAGCATCCCCCTAAAAGTGGAAGATCCGGGTTCGTATCCCGCTCCCTTTAGACTTTTTCTCCGCCGTTCATCCTTAGGGTGTTTTCCAAGATCAAGTTTCCCAAGTTATTTATTTCACTTTTCTTTTATGATTAATATGATTCGACGATTACCTGAGACGATGGTTGAAAAAATAATATAACCGGTGTCATTTTCTATAACAATGCCATGGAGCTTCTCTTATGAAGTACCCTTCTTGTGTTTTTTTTAAATATCAGACCGTAACTTGCGTCACGAAATGATCGAGGAGATAATTCAATGGAAAATTATAATATATCTGATCTGCATTCGTCCTCTCTCTTTTAACACTTTCGGTATTGCGCGGTTTTAATTAATCACTTCCGCCCCGCGATCAACTAGTCTAGCGTAGCTGATTGCGGCGTTCCACTCTTCTGCATTTACCAATTTTCTGCTCCGTGAAGAGCCTAAGTGGAATTTATTTGTACTCTCGCGCGATACTGCGTGTTTTGTAATTTTACGGAGGTTCCTCATAGAGGAATATTCCTCCTGAATCTGAATAGTACTGCGCCTAGGGAGACCAAATTAAAAATTTGGTTCCGGATATCCCGTGAAGGGTTTGGAGCATTCATTGATCGGATTCGTGGTTAGTCATTGGGGAATTCGTCGTTTAGCTTCGCGGGTAATCGCATCGTATGCTATAATGATCCGTGTGAATAGGTTGCCAAGTCGTTCTTCGAGTTTTGAAGAGCGTATTTCAAGAAAATAAGTTAATTTTCCCCGTATATTTTAACCTTTATTTTATATGATTTTTACCCTCAAAGTTTCGCTTACTTGGAGGCATAAAGACAAAGCTCAATGTTTTTTTCATTTAGTTCTTGTAGTAGACATTGTGCCCAAAAGAATAAAACGGGATATGTATCCAGGGATGGATTTAAAACCAGGCGCTAGCTGAGGGCTCATCTGTATTGGGGCCTCGATAAGACAGTGGTAATAAATTCTCAGGAACAAATTATTCTGATTTTTCGCTTCCAGAAAGAATCTTATATTTGTTGAGTAAGTTCACATAGTATACTTAGAGAATATATTCCATTGCATATGCCACTATATAATGTCTCTACAGTCTATAGAAATATTTTGTATTGTAATTCAAAACCTGTTTGTTTATTCTTGCCGTAGTGAAGCTAATGAGATTTATATGAAATGTATCTTTGTGTATTTTTATGAAAAATAATCTTGACGCCTAGGGCCTTTGATAGCTAAAATCCGCCCCTGTATATATATATATATCCCATCCATATATGGTTTGGCAAAAGGTGTAGTTAAAAAGTATAGGGTATTTTATCCGAAATGGAACACGTCTGGCTACTCTACAAGCGCCTGCGATTAAGAACTACGTTGCCCATTAGCAAAATTAATGGAATATCCTGTGCATCCGGTCTCATCTTTGAGTATCGACTTCGGGATGTTTCCGAGGTGGGCGAACATCTGTCGGCAGTTGTTCGAGTTGAAGAAATTGCTCGTCGTGAGCAAACTGTTTTCGTGTACTTAGTCTCGGAGGAATTTCTCAGAAGGCTCGTTTCAGAGTGCCAAAAACGGTCTCTCTTTTACCTCCTTCATTCGTCCCGACAAATACAGTATTCTATGTATACTTCCGGAAATGTTCGTTCTCTGATGAAAAAGGGCGTTATAATATCGATCGCAGAAGAAATTTGTCCTGATGAGTATTTTATACACAAACCGTCGAAGAACACTCACGTTATTCTCAAAAATTCATTCCTATTACTTGTAAGTTAACTCTCTGCGAACGTTCTTTAACGTTCCGTAAAGTAACGGGAAGCCTTTATTTACCTGTGGCGGAAAAAGGTTTGGGGACTTGGGAGTATTTCGACCGGAAAAAGGATTAAAAAATCTCTTGACAACTTTTTCAACAGCTCCCAGATGATGGAATGGGCGGTGTGAAAGTCTGAATCCGGAATTTAACGTTTGAAAAACCGTCAAATTCCTCGACGATGTGACTGTTTTATCACCGATTAGAAATATGGTTCATCTATGTGATTTGTATTGATAAATATCATTGATTAATATGGCTTCCGCAAGATATTAATTAACGATAACTAGGTTCCACGCTGTCGTGTCGTTATCAGGTTAGAAATGTCAGAAAACGAGGCACGACGTATTTATATTTAATCTATGCTAATATATTTGGTGTGAATGTCTATATTTTGATATGATGACGTTGTATCGTGGCAGCTAGTTACAGTTGCGAAGATAAAAATATTTAATTTTGTACTAATTCCGCACTCAAAGTGTATAATTTTTCTTGATCTAGATTGCTAAAGAGTTTAAGATTTGGTATTTGCTCCGAGAAAATATCAATATTCATGTATTTACTTGCTAAATAACTTGGAGCGCAATTTCAATCGTGATTTTTAATTAACATTTCGATGTTAAGCGTTTTCGTTTGCTCTCTGAAAAACTTGCTATCTTTTTTTATCTCTGTAAGCTGATTTTTTTTCACTTATTAGTAAGATATTGTATTGTGCGTTAATATCGTAAACGTTTCCAAATGTTCGTAAATGATATACTGAATAAATTTCGAGCGGTCATTATGTCTTCTTGAAGTCACTGTAATACACAGATGCAGGGGAATGAAAACAGGAACAAATAGTTTTTGTTGCAAGTTCTACGAAGTTATATGGGCTTTTGTGTTTAAAGAGGGTTGAATTTCCATTATTTTCGGCGATCTTTTATTCATCAATTCAGGAAAGTTGCTTACTCCCGTTAAAATGAAATTTATTGAGTACCATTGATGAATAGCACGCCCCTATCGAACTATTTTTTATTTGTTATAAATAAGTTTTGATTTTGGCAACATTTAGGATATGCTGATAAATCCTATTGCTGGAGCATCGTTGCACTCGAATTATAAGATACGACTTACAGATCTTTTATTTACCGACGGAGGGCGATTTTGGATTCTCCTAATCACACACGTCATACACTGAGGAAAACGACCGGAAATAGCTTTCCGTTCTGGCATTGATTTTTTTATAAACCTATTTTATCCGAATCAGGCATCTTTCGGCAAGAAAGATCATACATGGAACATTCGTATCTCTGTATTGGTTATAGCCGCCATGCGGTGACTAAAAAGGAGAGGTACCAAATCTCATCCTCAAGAAGGCCTTCCCTCCTCTAAAGAATTTCGCGGTTCGAAAATTTTTACGACAAAAAAGGGAAAAAGTGGAGTAAGGAAGGGATAGATGAAAACCTTGGGATAGAGGAGAACATTCCTCCACACATTACTCACTCGTTCCGGTATCGGAATCGCTCCAGTAGCCCATATTTCCCGGAATCTTCGAAGGATCGATCCTCAAGAAGCCGATTGAGACTCACCCTTTTCCTCAAACTTCTGCTGCAGTTTCCTCGTAACGATGAGCCGCCTCGGATGCATGGCACGATGTGTAATTTCTGAAATGTGCGTGCCCAAAGAACATGGATAAGTTCCTTTCCTTCGCCTATCTTTGTGTTGCGGAGCAAATGTGGAATCGTAAAGGCGCGTTTCACTTCGACGGAAAAGGACTATGTCGCTGTTCCGTAATTTCTTAAGCTCGTGTTTAATCGCCGTGCTGTAAACATCGTCTTTTTGCGGTGAAGAAGTAGAAGGAATGGCTTTAGCTAGCAGTCTTTGGCAGTTAATCAAAATCCAGTGATACTACAAATGCAATCACTGAGACGGAGGGAGCGTGTATGATTCTTGAATACTAAAATAGTTAATGATCGTTGAAAGACTTTCTTGTGATGGCTTTCAGAAGGAATCTTAATGGATATTGAAGATTTTAGCTAAAGATGGGGTCCATTAAGCTAAGACTATTCATCCGAACGTGTTGCTTATCGCGGTACACGTAAATTTTAATTCTTAATTGGCGGCGTGCTAATACACCACATGTTTGTTAATTTCGATCAAAATTTTAGGAAAAAGTTAGAAGATGCCGAAAATGCCTCTGTGTTTACACATAGTATTATATCTAAACGATGAAATATCTCGGAAAAGAAATTGAAAAGGCAATTCGGAATGAAAAGATCATTACACGCATTTAGGGCTTACGAGAACTAACGGCAGACCAGTATGCCAGAGTATACTAGTTTGGAAGCTAAGAGTTCAGTGTCAGTTCTACTCCTGTTAAAAAAAGTAGTAGTTCTTTTTCTGCTTTATTATATGTTTGATGACTGGATAAATTGTGTGAAATTTTGCGTGCAGTTAACAAATGATCCAAATAGACTCATACTAACGTACACACGAAGACTTGAAGAAATGATTTCTTATCTATAAATGTTACTGTGACAATGTATCTCTAAATACGGAGTGCCGACAGAGGTACAGCGAATGAGTTCTGAGCAGTAACGCATCATAGGATCTTCTCTAGTTGCGGATTAGATTGTGTTAGGCATCGCATTTTTCACATCCCGATAAACTTAATATTTTTTTTAGGGGCTAGACTTGTGGTCTGTTAATGGCTTGTAAGAATGCTTGTGAAGTGAATTGGGTAAAGCCATCGCCTGTTTTCATATAGATTACACCTACATATGTACCGTGCGAGCCGTTTTTCGGCTTGTAGCAAGGGGCAGGATTAAGGATTAGATATGATCCTTAAAATTAAATATAGAATTCTGTATCGCTTTTAAGCTTTCTATATATTAAGGTTAATTTAGACCTCGTTTACTTTATTAATCGTCAAGATGCTTTTCCTTATCTCACAAGTAATATTGAATTTTATCAAGATATATATGAATATACGTGGTTTCCTTTAACAGTTTAATATAGTGATTTGTAGGTATCTTAGCAACTTGAAGTTCTGTTGCATATTTACTTCACATTCACTTTGTTGTTACGCAAAATTTTTGTCATCCCAAGCTTTGAAAACAGAATTCTTAAAACCCCAAGTGAGTTAATTGGTTTTGTTTATTATTTTGCATTGTAATGGCGTTCTTATCTGTGGTGTTACCGAATTTGTAAGGGGAAGGTATTTATCTCCATTTTGGTTGGAGTTCAATGCTCAGATTTTTTATTTCTTTGATGTTTTCATTCTGTAATTCTTTATTGACTTGAATTTCATGTTATCTTTTTCATTCTTGTGGCACGGTAGTAAAATAAATTTTAGATAAAGAAAACTAGGTCACTGAAGTTGTTTTCAAGAGATCGTTTAAACTAAATACCTCAAGGTCATCCGGATGGCACAAAAGATACGTTCCAACATTGTTAATTGAATCTTAAGTTGACGTAGTGGGATGTTCTATCGCTTCCATACTTTGTTCTTGGATTGTTTTCGATTTTATCTGTAAGGAAAAGAAACACGACCTTGTTAATACGTTAGAGTTTTGAAAAAAAGCTCCAAGAAGCCGTAGTTTGCAAGCAAACCAAGCGTTAAGAAATTACAAAGAGTGGGGGTTAAGGGTTTCCGTGGCTGACTTTTTGCCAAGTTATTATTCTAAATGAGTATTTCGGCAACTATGTTGCCTGCATCCAAAAATTCCAACCAAAAGTAAGGCAAACATTTCCTTGATTCAGAGCCACGCTCAGTCTATCTGCCACCCGTGTGCAAACAATTTGCCGCCTCTTAACATTAAATACCAAAACCTTACATTTCCTGTTTAGCAGGTAAAAATCATTTTGAAAAACTCTGACGAACCAGTGTTTTATGACTTCGTTCCCCAGTTTGCATAGATCGCAAAACATCAGTAACGATTAATAATGCTTTTTGACAGAGTAAATAGTTAGCATAGGGAATAGTAAATCGTTAATAGTTCAGAGTACTTTCTAGTAACATTATCGTCGCTTAAATTAAAATGATGTGATTTGTATTAAATCTATTTTATGCTAATAAACATGGTAGTTTCTATTAAAAATTGTTTTGCGACATAAACAACTTCGATTAAATCCGGTGAATAAATATTTCCTTTACATCTTGACATATTCTTTACTCTATATAATTGTCAATCCTTAATTTCGCATCATTATCTTCTCTAGATAAGTCGTGTGTATCACACAGAAAACAACAGGGGTTTGCTTCTTTTACCGCCGCGCGAGTGCAATGCACCCGTAGGACGGCGCGGCTCTGCCTTGAATTACTATTATGTTTTAAAAAATGTAGTTCTTTTAATTTTAATCCTCTTTAGTTCATGTGATATATTAGAACGCTTTTATTATACTTTTACGTTGACGTTATAGTTTATTGGAAGTAGCTACATTTTTTCACTCATGCGGCGCTGAGGTCGTGGCTGACCAATTTCTAACCTATGCCGAAAATATTTCTCCTGTTACTTATCATCGGTAGCATAACTTCTCTTTAATTAATTTCGTTAGAATTTCCTCGGCATATCTTATGAAACTCGAAAGAGCTCTTATTGAAAATGTCAATTCTGTCTCGTCCGGAAAAGCGAAAGTTCTATTTTCAAGCCCAATCTTTCAAGGGAGTGGTCCCTTAAGGTACAAAAAATTGCGTGTGGTCTCGAAGGAGGAATATTTCGGTGAATCCATTTTTCCAAGCGCCGACAGAAGCGGAGGGGTGGGGTAAAAACGATCTGTCCTGTGGAAGTGATTCAAGCGAGATGACTTAATGATCCTCGGCAGGTTTGGATCTATTTCTCCACGTGTCTCATCCATCCGATCGCTCTCAGGAAAACCGCGAAGCTACCGGAAATTCTCGCTCGACTCCGCTTTTTCTTCAAAGAGCCGAGAACCATACCTATACCTTCCTTTTGTAAATTTACTTCGAGGAAAAGGGGGCCGTGCCCATTTTTCATCTTATGCGAACTAAAGCAGAGGCGGAAATAATTACGGTAGGACTTCAAAGCGATCGGACCGTGTCCTCAGTTTTTTCCCTTCGTATTTTTTCTTGTCCCCTTCCCTACGCCAATGACGTACAATTGGCTCCTTTCTAGAAATTTTGGCTAAGGGAATGCGAAGTTGTTTTATCACGTTCTCTTGGGCAGGAGATGCTTTTCTGCGGCCAATTACGTGTATCACTGTACCGGACTAATTTCTCACCTTTAATTGCTCTCAGATTCAGGTAGAGTTACAACTCATCATGAGCATGCGTGTAGTGTATGGGACCCTGCCGATAAGTGTTGTATTCGAGAATTAGGAAAGGTGCATTCAGAGGTGATGTGGCTGATAAATGCGTTCACCACGTTACATAGGCCGTTCCGATACTACGAGAAGGATCAGGGAAACAGATGCTATAACCAATAGAGTCAAGAGCTCATTTTTTCCGCGAACGATAAGCGAAAGTAATTGATTAGGGAAATAGATTCAGGGTGCACGCACCCCGTGCCACACGCCGAAAGGCGGCTTACAGGGTACTTACATAGACATAGACAAGTATCATCGTTCGGTTGCTTCTAGAACTGAGACTACTTGTGACAAAAATGATTCCGACCAGTAGATCGCTGGTAACTTTTAGGCGTAACCATGTATTTTAGCCTTCCAAGTGAATCATTGAAACAAGTATTTTAACCACCGTAATAACAGGTACCTTCGGCTGAAATTTTTATTTGGCTAAATGATACTACTAGATATACTGCGGCAAGTGCGTTAAATAGCCGATGCTGTTGAGTTCAGTTTTATTCAGCATTACTTTGTGGAGTCTTATAAAGAATCATGACTTAATAAAATACATGAAGTTATAAATAATAGAATGGAAACACATTGATAAGTGTTGATTACGATAAAAGAAACAAATGGAAGATATTTGGGAACGTAATGATATTTGCGTGGAGTTATTTTGGAAAAAGAACTAATGATATTTTTATTAAAATTAGGACATTAAATTCACGTCTGTAATTTTCTCTTCTTTTTACCCTCTCCTTAAATTACTTAGAATTTTCCGGATTTAAATTAATTTCTAATACAGAATCCGTCAAATTCAGTCCAAATCTCGTTCAAAGAAGAGAGGAATTCAATCCCAAATCGAGACAGTATTTCTTCGAGAATCTTCTCTTCATTGATTTTAACTCGCAATCGCACTGCTTTTCTCCAAAATATATTCGAGCACTAATAAATGCGTAAAACTATTTATTCTTTTCCGCTCCGTTATCATTCCTCTTTTGTCTAAATGTAAGTATGAGAATACTTACATTTATTAGTAGCATTTTACTAGAATAAAGTTTTAAACGAAACTTAATATAGAGTTATTTTCTAATTTCATTTATTTATAATATCGGTGGTGAACTTAGCTTCTGATGGTATAGACGTTTCAAGCGGCGGACTCAATTTATTCCTGCTGTTTGAGAATCAGCATTGTCGTTTTACTGTTGTTACGATTTAAAATTCTGCATCTCTTATTTAACGCGAAAGACTTAAGGGTGAATCTTAGCGTAACGAGTTAAAGAGGTTAATGATTGAACGAATTTGAAATTTTAATTTTCCAAGATTAACCTTTGAGCAATTTTGTATCTCGCCAGAGATCATTCCGGACTTCTTTCGGAGTCTTAGCGCTTTTTTTAATGGCTGCATATTCTACTGCTATACCACGTGTTCACTTTAAATGGAGATTGGGATGGAGTTTTTAATGAGTTTTGAGAAGATGCAGGTATGAATTGTTTTGAAAGTTCAATGTTGTCTTATTCTTGTGTCCAAATTCATTGTATACGAATTTTTCAATTGTTTTAAGAAGTGAACTGTTTACTCGTCTAAGTTAATTGTATTGCTCAGTTAAATGATAAATTATATTTCCTTTAAATTATAATATTAAAGGCTATTCTTGTTTTAGAATATTTTACAATAGCAATTGTACCACTTACTTTTCTCTCTAATGACAACTCTCACCCTTCAAAAAATACGTATTATTATTGCCGTTTTGTTTTGTTGTCGTTATTGGCGTTATTATATTATTAATCTTTGGATTTGCATGGCCAATATCTCGCCCGCTAAACCAAACTAATTCGACCTTTACTTTTGAAAATGTAGTTAAAGAATGGACGATTTCAGAATAGAATGCATTTTCAGACCATTTTGGGTTAGGCCAGTTTGGTCAATTGTTTTGTAGGACTTCACAACGGTGACTCTAACGGAGAAGTCGCCGAGCGGCGAATATAACAGAAAGGCACCATCAATTCCAAAGGAGGAATTTGAAATGGTTTGCGTCTTAGGAACGTTAAAACGCTAGTGGGTATTTGTATGTATACGCTGTGGGTATATGTACCAGTGCTTGTTGTCCCGGGATCCCGTATGCAAAGCGAACTTCCCGTTTCCCGGAAAAATCAGTTTATTCTGGGAAATCAGGGTTTTTCCCTTCTAGTAAGTTAAATTCCTTTGAGGATCCCTCCCACATCCGTAAAAGCAGAAAGGGCATTCTGCACAACTAGCCTTGTCATTACCAGTATGCTCGTACGCTCATTCCTAATTGATCAAAGCGTCGACACTGTCTTTTGAAGAGCTTTCATCAATCAACTAATATGATATAGGTAGTGATTTTGTTAGTGTAGTCTTATATATGTATATAAGTGGTTTTGCGGTTTTGAGGGACATGAGTAACACTGTTAAATTTTTTACCTCATTTTTACCCAGTCTTATGCGTAGTATTTTAAATTGTTCTTAATTAACTTCCTATTTTATTAGTGACGAGAGATTTAAACAAAATATGAATTTATCTGGTTATAAATTGATAAAAATTTGAAAATGATAAGAATTTATGCTGATTCAATGCTAATTTGACTTAACATTTTAATCCAGGAAAATTCCCGGGATCGACGATTTTATCATCCCGGAATCCTGGAATAACTCAAAATCTTAGAAATGACAAGCCCTAGCGCACACATCCGTAGCGCGTCGGAAACGATTCAATTTCTCTGTTCTCCGGAGTAAATTTGAAGTTCGACTCAATTTTTGCACTATGGCCATTGTATAATTTAATTTGCAACACCTGCAGTCTTCATCAACGCACGAAAGAACACTCAAATCGTATGTTTTTTGGATCTCAGCATCCTGCCGTGTATTAACGACAGGATAAAATACAATTGCAATTACCGCCGTCGCTCTCCGCTGCCAAGTTATTCGTTATCTTATTATTCCAAAGCCGTAAACTTGCGTTTGCAAAAAAAGCACACCGCTTCCGCGTCAGGAGTGCTCGCTTTTATAGATTTCTCGAATTTTTCAGTGGAAAATGTTAGAGCGGTAACGAGCTTTCGCCTTTCGAGACAAACAATGCTTGCTCTCATGAGGGAGTGGCGCTCCCAACGAGACGTGTTGCGAACTTTCCTCGGAAGGCACCACAATGCGCTTTGAGAGGGCATTACGTCGAGCTTACGAATGTGAGACGTGGGAGCGAGGGTGGGAACCATAACAGCATTTCCACTCGGAAGTTTCGGGAAAAGGGGATGTATTTCGCGAAAGAATTTCTCGTATAATCTAATCCGATCGTCTACCGTTACGTAATTGTATTATGGTTTGGCTCTTTCGGAAAATTTCACCGTGTTTTTCGGTTTCCCCTTTCCCGCCTTTGTTTCGGAATCGGTGGTATACATATAGATCGGCGCAGTATTCGTATGTTTCTAAGCATATTCGAAATTATTTTTCAAAGTGATTAATCTTACTGGAAAACTTTTCAGATATCATTTTCAGCTTTCTTGCTATATTTTGCTGGCTTTTATACATGTGCGACTAGTTCCCTCATCTGCATAATGTTGTTGTCGAATCACTTTCTGTTTCCTTTGTTATGAACTAGCTACACCTTGAGTTACATTTCGTAAAAAGACATCATGGCAGATATTGGTAAACAAATTCGCTCTTTCCCTTGGAAAGATATCTTGTATTAATTACTACTTCACTTTCACTGGCCAATCGTCATTGATCCTGAAAAAGTTTCCTCTTACTTGTTAGCCAAAATGTGCCTTATGAGACTATGACCGGTTACTTCTTTCAATTTTTATGGTTCTTAAAACAGTTATTTGATTTAACCTGGGGCATCCGGATAGTCAAGTGGGCTTTGGTGGAAGCGGTCCCGGGTTCGATTCCTGATATGTGCGAAATGACCTTTGTGGTCGAAGCACTTTATTACAATTCACTACTATTTGGTTTAATGTATCGAAGATAGATCCTGAGACTATCTTAACAACTATCTTAAAGAGAAAGATCTTTATTCTTTCTTATTTGTTTAAAAATTTATTAATAATAATTAACTCAGGTTCTAAAATGTAATCGCCAAAAAGATCGAAATATTTTCCTGCTAAAAAAGACTATGAGTTTTATTTTCTGCATGTGCAGTAGGAGGTCCAGTATTTTGTTTGATATTTTCTTTTTATCAGATATTCAATTCTGTCTAAGGAAATTCATAGAAAACTGCTTTTTTATTTAGGGAAAAGCTCTTATTCGGGGTAATCTGGCCGGAGGCTTGCAACTATGCCAAGGTATTGGTGATGTAGGTTAATTCTTAAATCCATTACTTAATTACTTTTCTGGGTTACAGTCGTTTTTTTATTCAAATGCCTTTTTAATTACTTTTCCTGATAAATTTGGAGTGAGCCTCACTCATTAATGTCCAATAACTGTCCTTGAACACCTTTGGACTTTGAAGAAGGCCTGCCTTCCTCAAAGTTCAAAGGTGCCTATCAGAAGGAATCTTTCGGAAATGTTTGATTGCGTGCCTTTTTAAAGACGTGTAGAATTTTCTAAGCCCTAGTTTGCTCAATGAGACACGTCCGAGCAATCTACTGTCCCAAGTGAGGATTAAATGGTTGAACATGATGAACTACGGGGGATAGAACACCGAATCATGAAATCGGATGGACATGAATAGGAAAAAGCACGGGAGATAAATTTCTCAGCAAAGTGCGGTACGATATTCTTCCCCCTTGCTCCCTATTCATTCCAGTTCAGCTTGCTGGTCATCATACAATCAGTCATAAATAACTTGAGAAGCAAAATCAAAAATATTCAGTATCGTTTTGTACGATAGAGTCATATTGCTGCGATCACGAACCATGCGTATCTTTGCGTGAAAACTTGTTATAAATCTAGTGGATGCGTCGAAATGAGTTTGGATAGAACTGAATTAATGAGTCCTTTCCTAGCTTCCAGGACAAACCAAGACTAGAGGTCCAACAGTAATAATTATTCCTAATCCTTATCTAATTATGATTAGATGGAAGTCGCAAAGTACTATCACATTTCCCCAACTTCGCAAGCAATTTACGGCAAGCGGTTCAGCTAAGTTGTTGCTTTAATCCCAGTATTTTTCATACGCGAAGAGTTATCTTTTCCGTTGTTTCTTTGCTATTTTTCTCCTTTTCTTCCAAACCCTGCTTTTGTGTGAATTTTTGTAGATCCGCTTATTTTTTTTGACTCAGTATTTGAGGTTTTTTCTCTTTCCTTTTACCAATTCGGTCCATTGATTTTTTTATAGAATGATTGGATTTTGTTGATGTCTGGATCCATTCTTTTTAAGTGTCTCGAGAATTGAATTTTTCGGTTACACGTTGGATTTCTGTTTCGAGGGATTTTTTTACGTCACATTTGGGTCCCTTTCTCTGCCTTTGTCCCGCACTTCTCCGTTATAGCCACCGCACCACGATTTTTTCATTATAGTCACAGTTTTATGGCGCTAAAAAAACAACGTATATAGCAATTCCAATATCTTTGAGTGTTCAAATCATAATTCATGTAATAACTTAAAAAAGTAAAGGTCAGTTTTGTTTGGTGAACGAGTTTTTCGCTATGGCAATCCTATCATTTTTTTATTAAATTTGTTGTGTCGATACCCACGTTTTCATAATTGGATACCCATTGGACGAATTAACTGCGCTAAAGTAGGCCTGTTTAAGTAAGCTAAAGTTGGGTTTAAATGATGAGGACATGTATAAGGATACAAAACTTTTAAAATAGCTCCGAAACTACGAGCCGTGTATCTATTTCTTGCAATTCAAAGAGTGATTCACGAGAATCAAATTTATGCCTTTGAAAATTACATTAAATACTCTTCCTATATAATTATTTCATTACTCTATAATTGATAAAATTTATTTCCAATTCAATCCAAAATCGCTCTCAATTTACCATCCTCACACAGTGTATATAGTATAGGTCAAATGATTGGCTTACGCAGCTATTTCAGAAATTACGGTAGCTGTAACAAAGAAACACTCTTCGTCCCGGTAATTCTAAATTGTGAAAGTATTGTATTTTATACTTCTGGTTTGACTGCTGTTTGTGGTGGCAGATTTTTTAGTCCCAGGAAAGGAAGAACACTTTTTACCAACTGAAAACTGTTACCACCTTTCGTAGTCTCGATTCAATGGATTATATTGGATTTATATGCGTCGAAGTTTTCCCCGATTCGATCACCTGTTCAAATCCTTTCTTTCTTATGTTTTATCGTGGACGGTCTACTTCTTTTGTACAAGGGAATGTAATAATATAAACCAACCCTAAAATGACTTTCATGTATTTCTTGAGGCCTCCAAAATAGCGGTATGCGGCAGTCCCTACTTTCCCAAACGGCTATCGGACCGAATCCCACGCCCTTCTTTCTGTCTTTGGGAGGCATCTCGTACTTATGAAATCCGAGAGACTAAAAGCGCAATCCGTGAAAGCTGCCATGGACTCGTGCTTCTTTCGGCTTGAAATTGGCTCTTCAAGTTGCCATCATTTTCGGTCGTGTTATGCTTGGCATTCGATGCCGTGGAATTTTTTCTTGTCTTTTTACAGGATTTTTCTGGTTTTATACTATTGAGAGTAAATAATAATAATAATAAGTTTTACTTAGGGCAAAAACCCATTTACATAATAAAACTATTATACAATTACATACACATTCCTTTCCTATCATATCATTTCATATCATTAAATGTCAGAATCAGATAAAATCAGAAATCACATTAGCAAGATAAAATGTCATAACGATAAGCAAAAAATACATATAAATATGTTTAAAATACAAAAATACATATAATACAATTAATCTCTTTAAATGTTGTGAAGCAGTCAAAAAGTCAAAAAATACGTAAAATGTCTTTATATTTAATCATTCAGTAGTTGAAATGTGTTGGTCATGCAGTACTATTGCTTCTCAGGAAGTGTTAGAAAACATTACCGTTGAAAATTATTTCGTTACTTGTAATAATTGTCGAGAACTGTCTCAAGCGCATCTTATAGTTGATTTAAGAGGCCGTGTGAGCTATTTTATTAAGAATTTTCCTGGAAATGGATCCTATCAAAAATGGCATGCCAGTAATTATCACAAATTTATCGGATCAAATTATAAATAGAATTGATCATTTCTTAATTCTTAGACAAGGCATAAATTCCTTGTTCGAATTTGTATAATAATAATAAAATTTCTTTATTTAAGGACAAGTTTGAGAGTTATTATTCTCTTCCCACATATATACCCGAGAGAACACATGATGCTTGTCAAAATAAACTTCCACGCCCTGAGTTTTCATAATCGAATACGTATGGTTGGTGGAAATCCATTTCAGAATTACCGTTTACCAGTTCCTCGACACTAAAAATCAAGGAAAAAAATTTCGAAAACTAAGGTTTACTCTTCGGCGTACTCCTTGCACCAAATGTAGAAAGGAAGCTCTGTTTTAAAGGATATATCCAGAAGGCCAGATGCATTTCCCTTCAAAGGAATGCATCCAAACTGGACCACATGCGTCTTTAAAATTATGGAAACATCCACAAATAAACTGTGAGGAGGATTATGCCTCTGGCTTTACCCCTGAAAGCAGACGGGCATCAGCCTAGGGCAGTGGTTCTTAACCAGGGGTGCAGGCATCTCCGGGGGTGCTAGACGTTATGACAAAAGAGAGTAGTTTATTTCGGTAGTTCAATTTTCCTGTTTAATTTCACAGTACGGAAACCCAATTACCGTTCGCTGTAGTTTATAAAATTTTGATATTTTTGTAAGGGTTGTGAGAATTAATTTGTAGAAATTCAGAGGGTGCCAGCAACTGAAAGGTCGTGGAGGACCACTGCCCTAGAGCAGGGTTTCCCAAAGTGTGTTCCGCGGAACACTGGTGTTCCACGAAGAGTTGGTAAGTGTTCCATGGAAACTTAGAAAGAATGATAATTCTCGTATGATTTTCAGTTCTGAATGAAGTTATAACATGTTCAAAAATCAGGGGCTCTTGATTCCATGAGAAGATTGTGTTTTTAGTAAACCCTTGACTCTTACTTTATTGAAATCAATTATTGCTAATACTTACTGACAGAAAAAGTAACCTAGGTGTTCCGCTGATATCATAGAATTGATAGAGTGTTCCGTCGGAGGAAAAGTTTGGGAAACTCTGCCCTAGAGTAAAGGCGTTCTAGTAGATTGCAGTAGGCTCTGTTAGCATCTGTAAAGATATGGTGAGCCGTAGATACTGTACTGCAATTTCATTATTTGTGATTATTTAAACAATATTTCCCTACTAGTCCATGTGACTAGTAATTCATCGTAATTGAATTTTAAGTATTTATGGTAGGGATTATATTTTAATCTCAGAAGGTAACTTGCTATTAAAATTATTTTTCTCTCTCCATAATTAATGGGAGGCATAAGGTGTCCTTAGAAATTCAGTAATGCTTGCCTATTATTTCGTACCCGTTTGTTTTTGTTATCCTAGTTTGTCTCCTAGTTATATTGTTGCTTTGACATCCTAAACTTGGTCTTCTATTCTGTTATTTTTCCAATCTTAAAACATTTTCAACCCTTCGTTCAGTTTTGAGCAATTAATTTATTCTTCACTCAGTTTCATTCAAACTAATACCTCCAAGCTTCACATTCCATCTAGTGGACCATTAAGTCGGTTTTATCCAATAATTTTTAATAAAGTTTTGGTCGTTTCTCATATGCTTCATTTCTACTCGGTCCCATTCTTCTTCTCAGAGCAAAAAGGGAGGTGAAATCAAAGACAAGGGCCCACCTACTGTCTTTAATTTCGCTCAAATAATGTACTGCTAGGTGTCTCACGGCTTAAACTCATTTTCTCTTCAGACCGCACCCTTAAACGCCCAACTCAAGCATAATTAAAGGTTGGAATAGGAGGCTGCGTGAAACTTGCAGAAAATTAATTGTGTCTTCGAAAAAATGTCAAACATCACGTTGCTGGCGACAAGGCCGCTTGGAACCGTGGGTTGGTCACTCCTCCATGAACACTTATCAACTGTGTCTCTTGGAACGAAGAATCATAATTCGTTAGGTGGTTTCCTTTTAATGTAAATCTCAGGTTTGAAGTCGTATGACGCTTTCCGATAATCCAATATCTATCTCTATTCATGTGCACTAATACCGTATCCTATCACCAACACAAGTTCAATCCCTGCATATCCAGGAATTCGGTATTAGAGGCAGCAAAATATAAACATGTACGGCTCCTTTTTCAGTGGGATTTTCATTTTACGGAACGGAGCTCGCGAATCAACCCGGAACCTCAATGTGCCTTATTAAGATATGCTATCTTGCATGCATTATGGTTTTAACTTTCTCTCGCTTAATTACCCCACAACATTCGTTTCTCTGACCTATGCAATATTCTTCGAAAAGTTAGAAGGTGGATCATTATTTGCATCTTTCCGTTGAAATCAAGGGTTTTAGCAAGGGCTAAATGGAAGTTGGGGCTCTCTAGTCCCAATTTCTCCAAATAAAGACGTTTATATTGTATTGAAACCAATCTTCGCAAGGGTAATAAATGCCTTTGCTTTCAATGGAGTAGTTTTTAGTCATCGTATCATCAAAATTCACATAGTTCTTTGTTTTTAATGCTCAGTGATCTAATGCGCTGAAACCATGATCAGATGTAGTACTACCAGAGGTAGGAAGCTGATCTTGAGCTTTCCAGGCGCTGGATGCAGCCTTTTCTTATTTAATGATTAAAATTCACCGTAATACTTTTATTCCCCGACCTTAGTACAAGCGAAATTAAAATGGAAAATATTTTCATATGTTTACTTGACAATTAAATTGATTATTCTTAGTGCAACTTCGATGTTGAACTGTTTAAATTTTGACAACATGATACAGTTGCGGCCTAGTTATTTCATTTGTAGTTTAATGATTTTTTATGAGGTCAAATGGTAAATGCCTACGAAGAAAAGTTCTCACACCTAGATTTGCTTATACAAATATATAGCCTGACTCGGATATTTTAGATGATAGATTTCTACCTAATTACTTATGAAAGTATTACCTTTGCCCTCGAGAATTGTTATCTATACATTTGAAACTTAGAGATCAAGTAAAACATTCAGGAATTTTCCAGGCGCTTGAATTATCGCTTGAAATCTGGTGGAACGAGTTTTGTTTTCGCTCTGAAATTTAGTTTCTCCATCCATCGCAGGAATCCATTCACTCCCGATATTGGAAAGCAGTTTGCCACAGGAGAGTTGCGGAACGCGGGTTTCGCTTTCCTTTGTTTTGCCGGTGCATTTGAGACCTCAGATGTCTTACCGAGCATTCCGTTTCGGTGTGACGGACCATTTATGTCAGAATCTTCACTGTGATTCACTATCAAGTTCTCAACATCTATTTATCGCATCATTCCACTCTCGCCTCACTTTGCCAATATATCTTGGTCATCAAACAATTCATTTGTTTCGAGCGTTCCGTAGGCTCGTGCTTTCAGGAAATGTTTGAAGAATGGGATGATGTGAAGAAAACGATTAATCTTTTTATATTCAGCCGTACAAAGGCCTTTAAGAGACACGCGCTGGTGAATTCAACGCAGGGAGTAGGTCATTTGCCCCTCGGTCTCGATAAATGGTTCTTGGCTCCGGACACCGTTTCAGGCATCGAGTCATCTGCATGTTTCTATTTTTCCTCGGAGTAGAATGCTTAACTATCTTAAGCAGTCGGAAATGCTGAAGACCTTCCATCATCGAGTTAATGAACGTCAGATTCCGTTTCTCTTGCCTGCAGGGTCTTACCCTTTATTTTAACACGACCAGTTTCTAAGCAGTCGTAGTAAAAATCATAACGTTTAATATCTTCATATCTTAAGACCTTGTCGCTTATCTAAGTATCTAGAGTGGGTTTTGTACATCAATATCCAATTTACTTTCTTCGAAATTTCGTGTTATTTTCTATACTTTCTGCGTCGGCCATGTGTTCATAACACTAAATACAGTTTAACGACATCGTTCTACAACTCAGAATTATCCTACTTTTGGAATGCAGGGAAGGAAAGAATTTGGGCTCTCTGATAGCCATGTGGGTAACGCGTTCGACTTTGATGAAAGCGGATCCAGATTCGATTCCCGGTGGGAGCACATGTGTGCGTAATGACCTCATCTGTTGAAGCACTTTTAACAATAATACTACCAAAGAAAGAATTACGGAGTAATTCAACGGCTGGAAGGTTTACTCCTCCAAAGTGGAACTTATTATGGCGATTTATTTGTCAAACTCTCTGTACTCTCTGCTCTTCCCTNAGTGTGATCTTGCCGCACTTCATAAGAGAACTCAGTAATATCGTTGAAGAAGTAAAACATCATTCTTTGCTCCGTTCGCGTTAATTAAGAATCGAACTTATTAAGCAGAAATAGCGCACGAAATATAGCAATAAAACATGCTTATCCTATACAACGGACAGTGCCCCGAAAATTCTGCAATGACGCACGTTGTTATTGCGTTATGGATGTCAACACAAAAATTACGAATCGATAAATCGGAATTAGAGCGATGATCTCCAGATTAGATAATAATGGTTCGTAATGGTTCCGCTCTTCAAAATATTGTCACTCGTGAATCATTGGCGGATCCAAAGGAGGACGATGGGGATACTTGATGTCTTCGTAGTACCAGTAATTGACCTTGTATGTGACGAATAGTATGAATTAAAATCTGATTATAAAGTTCTTCTACGATGACTCTTTGGCATTTATCACAACAGAACGGCATTTAAAAATTTAATTGAAGATGAGTTCATAAGGATATTGTTATAAATTGCCAGATCCGCCCCTATCGTGTATGTTTTCTGTGCCTAATACTTTTATCAATGCAGTAAAAAAGAGATTTTCGTTTATAAATACATAGAGCTATAAATAATACAGCCAAAATTTGATCAACTGTTGAATGTTTACGTCGTTAATGAATCAGAAAAACTTCTTATACAAATGTCTAGACCTAAAATTTGAAACTTGTAATTTCGACTGTATTAATATGGCCAAATACTTGTGATTATTCATCACCGATGACGAACCAACCCGTGTTTTAATTTTTCTCCCTCTTAATACTCTGCCGAGGACTAGCGGTATAAATTAGAACCATTCCTCCATCATCTACAGTAAGCTCTGTGACTGTGGAAATTGGGGTGAAAGGGGTTTTCGGATAGACTTCTTCTTATAGGACAGTAAGATAGGACGTGAATGGCTCAGGAATACTATGTACGGATTCCCTGCTAAGAGGTTTAACGGGTCATGTGCCATGGTTGTTTACTCGTGAAATCATTTTTCAAGGGAACGATTTACCGAAACCACAAAAATAATGGTCGTGGAGTACATCGTCGTTAGGTCGTGAGAATTGCAGCTCTTCTTTACGTATGTTGACCTTGCCACGGTAGCTGATCGTGGCCTTCAAATAGATTCCGTATTCACTGCTCTAGAGAGGCGTTATAGTAGTAGTAGTCGTATTGTTAAACTTTGACAGTCGAGGTCATTTTGCACACATGAGCTCCCACAAGGAATCGAACCCGGTGACGCTATCATCAAAGGAGAACGCGCTAACCACTTGGCTAACGGGAAGCCTAGAGGTTAGTATACCTTTTGACTCGTAATTCTTTGCAAATCTACCATGTAGAAGATAGAAAGGCAAAATCAGTCTCTTTGCGCATCATAAGCTTTTATAAATACAATAATACTTGCTAATAAATCTTCAGGTTAATTTTTAATCTTTTATATTCACTTGCAACGGTGATGCTAGTTTCTCTCTTGTCTATCCGCCCTCTGGTCTCAATGAAATTGACGTCTTCGGCCATTTTCATCTTGGACTAAGGTATTCATTGCCCCTGGGTTCATCCTCTCTCTGTATTAGTCACCACTACAAATCTTTCTCTTCCACTCCCATTCATCTTTCTAATCTGAGACTACTATCTGTGAGTCTCTCCGGAAGATGTAGGCTAACAAGTTTTCCTTTCACGTCCTTACGATTTTTAATATTGTTCTTTCCTCTCAAATCCTTCCCAATGCCCGTCATTTCAACCCTCTCAATCCATGTTATCCACTCAATTTTTCTCCACAGCCGTATCTCAAAATTTCCGCATACCTTTCTTTATTGTCCATATTTGCGGCTTCTACGATTCAATACTCCTTGCGAAACATTATTTAGGTATTTTCCTCCGATCAGTGTTAATAAACCTAGTTGTCTGTCTCCTATATTTTCCAAACGCAAACGAGTATATTTGGAAAAATTAGGGTGTTTTTCTTGACGTCTCGTTTTATTCATGTACCTGTGTGAATATAAAGAACTCTGGTTTGTATTATTATTGGATATCTATTCAGCCGATTTAACCTTAATAACTGACTAAGTTTGTTACTCTACTGAAAAATCATATTTCTTAGCATTAGATTTTTCAGGTTCCGTCCAATGAAAGGTCAGGCAACAACAATTTTTTACAGTAGATTCTCGAGCATAAGATGACGCCATCCTTTTGCTTTTCGAATTTTTGGAAAATTAATTAAAAATCATGATGAAAATTAATTCAAAGCTCTCATTACGTAGCAACTATGGAGAAGGATTGTTAAATGAGATTGAATTGTGCAGATAACAAACCGCATAGCTGCACATACTAGTAAACAAATGAGTGAAAGTAGAGAAAAATCTTACGCTATGGAAAGTGGAAATGTCGCAGGAAAACTCTTTGAAACCTACTTCCTGGTTGCAAACCCGGGTCACCGGGGAAATTAGACAGACTTTCCTGGAATTTTAATCACGTAGAAATTCAAAGTTTTTCAGCCTAAATCTCGACCTTATCATCCTTTAGTATGTTACGTTACTTGACTGAAAAAACGTCAAACGTGCTAGAGTTCGTCTTGGATATGTTTTAGTATTAGATATAATTGTACAAGTTTACCAACCCGTCAATCAAGAATGAGATATAAATTTATTTTTGGGAAAACGAGATTTTGAGCGTCAGTGACCACAATTAAGTCCACGTGGTCTTCCCTGGAGAGAAAATGTTTCCTTTGAACGTTAATAGCATTGGAGACACGAAAACATTATCCCAGACAAACTATTTTAAGATGTTAGTAAACACCGCCGTAAGGATATTTTGGAAATTTTATGCAAGAATAAGCTTCTATGTGTATCTTGTGTATGGCAGAATTATCTCAGAAGTCGTATGAAACGCAAGGGGTGAAAGCGATACGATTGTGTCGTAAGGAGTAGTGCAAAAATCAGAGAAATTTATATAATCTTACATTCCAGTGATTTCAGAAATCAAAACTTAGTCTTCCCGAATTGAGTAAGATTTATTGAGGAAGTTTTCAAATTTGATAATTTCTATAGTTAAAAAGATTAGAACAGAATCGAAAATTGATGCTGTAGTTAATAAGGAACAAACTCCGAAAGCCATCAAAAAGTCTGTACTCCCTATGCCTTCGCCCTCCGACAAGATAAAATGTGCTCATAGGTAATATCAACTTTTTGATGGTTATGGAGTTTGTTCCTTTACTTATTACAAGATCAGTGTTCTCCATTCGGTTACCATAATTTAATTTTCACCGAGAAGTTATTTTATAACGTAATACTCTTCCTTCTATTTTTTTAAGTGATATCTGATGTCACTGCTAGATTTGGCATCTTTGGTGTCAGTAAGCAAATCTAGAAATCATGTCATTTTTGCAGGTCAAAAATCAAAGCCCCCGGCTGTGATATTAAAAAAATTAAAGGTGAAATTCTCCTTGTAATTAGATTTAAAATATATTCTGGTGAAAATTTCTTATGCCAAATTTCCGGAATTTAAATTTATCCACTGGTCAAACCGTATGTAAATTTGCCGTTCAAAAATTAAAGTTTTAGCTCCATGATGACGACAAAAAATCCTTTGTGTTACCTCTAAATGCTTTTGATGACTAAAGTGTCCCCTGGCAGCCTATATAATCCGAGGTAAGGAATTGTGGCCAAGACATCTCTGACCATATTGGAATTGCGTTCAAGGCTGGCGAGAGAGTAGAAATTACCCAATTGACGAGTGTGCAAGTTCCTTTGGAAACCCGTTTCACTCTTGTATGCTGGCTCAAAACGTCTTTACGTACTAGTAGCGGAAAAATTTTTATTGGAATTCTCGTCGTATTAGGGCATGTATCCCCATCTCTCCATATAAGTATGCGGATTAATATCCAGGGAACGATATATCTGGCCGGTTGCAAATTGCAACAGGCCAGATATATCGTTCCCTTTTGAACTGTTGTTGTAATTGCGCCGACGTAATATTTCATTAAGGTTTATGTAGAATTTACCATAGGATTTTTATTTCAAAATTTTAATCAAAATTTTATATCTTAAAAATGTTACATATGTGGATAAAGATCCCTGCTAAGCAAATGAACTAATCAAATACTTTCCATCCATCTCTTTTTGTTTTTATGAAGTTTTTTGTGCTGTACCTTTTCAAGAACGATGCGAAAGCGAAATCACTGACAGATTTTCTAAAACACACATGCTTTCCTGTTCCCTTTTAAACCTCCGCCTATTGTATATTTCGCCATGGTCTATTTACCGGTCTCTCTGCCGTTCTAATTAGCATCTATTTTGGTCGCCACACCCGCTTCCCTTCTGTTCTGCGTGCGCAATTTTTCCCTCTACCCTAATACTGTTTTTGAGGAGTACCCAGAACATGCGAATTCATAGCTAAAACGTTTGTTTATGATGTTCCGACGTTAGAAGAGAGCTTATCCGAAATCATTTCTTTCGGGAGCCCACCAATTCACGCCTGGTGATTTCAACGCGCGAGGAAGTCTTCGATTTACTTGAATGATTCTGTTATTTCGAAATTTCCCGGAAAAGTTTTTAAGCTCGCAGAATTCGGTATAAATATTATAATACGCTCTCTTTGATCGCTAACCGTCCACTCACGTTTTGTGTAATTACTGTTGAACCATAATTATCGTAATAACTCCGTAGGCTTCAATATTGCAATGAAATTCCAAGGCGTACTACTCCCTCTATTATTTTGGAGATGATACCGAATTTAGCTTCTCCTCTCCAAAATCATTTCTACAAACTCATCGTTGTTTATTTTTTAAATTTCCTGCGTTTTCACTTTCAATATTTTCGTGTATTTTTCATTTCTGTTTGATGTTAGCTTGAAAACGTTCCGCTTATTGCATAGACTGTCGATGGAAAGATTATTCCTTCAGTTTTGATTTCTCTCGAAGATAAAGTGATGACGCAGCTTATATCTGCGGATCAATTGGATCATCATTCTGTCCTCAGGTGCTTCTCTCCATAAAACATTCATTTCTAGCAGTAGTTCGCATCGATACCTTGTTCTCCCTAATTGCGTTTGCGAGGCTGATCCCATAGAGCTCAACTCATAGCTTTGCTATCTGGCTTTTCCTTGCTTCTCGCGGGTTTTCTTCTCCTCTTGACTTTCCTTCGAGTATCATAAATTTTCCCCTGTTGATTCGAAAAGAGTAAACCGCAAATGGCGCTCAACTGTAATGATCGCAAGGAGCTGTGATTTCCAATCAAAATAGGTGACTTTCTTGGAATTTTTAATCACGTAGAAATCCAAAGTTCTACAGCTTACATCTCGACCTTATCATCCTTTGGTATTTTACGTTACTTGAGTGAAAAAAGTGTCAAACACTCTAGTTTGTCTTCGATGATTGATTAATGTTAGATATAACTACATGCACGTTTACCATCCTGTCTATAAAGAATAAGATTAAATTTTATCTTAATTTTATCATTGAACTAATTAATGAGATATGTCTGCACGTCTGCGGCCAAAATTAAGTCCTCGTTGTCTCTCCTTTAGAGAAAAGGTTTCCTTTGAACTTTATAGGCCCTTTAATAGGCAGTAAAATTTTGTTGCGTGAACTTCTGGAAATTAAATTTAAAATCAGCCTCTAATGAGCTACCCACCAGAAAAGAAATGTGTGATTAAGAATCCCGAGATCAAATCCATCGTGCGTTACATGGAGGTGACAGCACAGCGGAGTGATTCCAAACCTCGTAATTAAGGTTTCTACCGGCATCGAAAGAGAACGATTCTGTCTCCTAATTAGTGCTCGCATCGCGTTCCATGAAATCGCATTTCCTCGTTCGCCGCGGTGAAAGCCATCTGAAGTCGTGCGGTATTTGCCCACGGTCACCGCAAGTTACGTCTAAGGTAGTCTTTTTCTGATCACCAATGCGAAATCGCTACCAAAATGCAAACGGAAAGGAATGTAATCGAGGAAATCGTTTTGAATTGAGGAAGTTCAATCGTCTTTAGCTCGTCGCAGAATCGCATTTCTAAGCCTCACCCTCTAATTTTCGACCGTGAAATTCTGAGGTATCTAAAAGAGCTGGGACGTGATGGAATTCTGCTCCACTTGCGTCAACTTTTATTTCAGACGTAAGGTCTTCTAATGGCTCAAACAGGAGGAAATGATCCGCGGAATTTGAAGGTCATCTTCACCCTTTGCTCTGCGTCTATCACAAGGGCGTTCAATAAAGATTCGTCTAGTTTCATCTCAAGCGATTGTCCGGCATCAACTTATCGTGCAATTAAAAATACAGATATGTGCGCAAATTTCTCTGTAAATATCTCTTTCCTACGTTCCGGAAAAAATACGTCTCTCGTCTCCAAAGAAACCTGATTTATCTTCTTTAGATACGATATTCCTTGTGTTCCCTTCTTTTGGATCGGCTCGCCTAAGTTGGAGCATAATCTCTGGCGGCGGGAACGAGAGAGATGAAGCCGTTGGAATGTTTGCTGAACGCGGAATATAGTTCATAGAGTTGAATCCTTATCGGGTGAGAGGTTTTACATCCGAAGACCTTGAGAAATATTCTTGTACTCTTCGTCACGCGAGGTGCTTTAATATCGCATATTTCCCTACACTGCCCACGCAAATGTCGCAGTTAAAGAATTCATTGCGAAAGGAAATTAATATACGAGAGAGTCGTATGGGAGTATAAAATCAGGTTTCTGAAGAGAAGGTTATGGATATTCGGAGGCTTTTGAAGTCGTAGGTGATTGATTTTTTGCGAGTCTATAGAATGAAACGTATTTTGGTGGCCTTATAAATTCTTAGAAAGTTTTATGCTATATTGAAGCCTTTATTGCGAATATTACAATGGCCCTTCTTTCCTCTTACTTAATCGATATCACGTTTTGGGTTGGCGGTGCATGATTATCATCATAAACCTTAGAATTTCAAGCTCAAATTTTTCAGCCTCACTTTATGAGACAGCTGTTACCGGTCCTCCTAAAATTAGCTGTATAAATTTACAACGTAGTCGACATTTTCAATTTCGTTGACATTATTCCCCTGTAATAGGCTCAATTACCGATGTTAATCGCAATTTAATTCCCTTTTGGAATGGACTTGTCCAATCATGTGAAGGAAGATGCTGTCTTTGCAGCAGTCTCTCTTTGAAGCAGTGTGATCTTGCCGCACTTCATAAGAGAACTCAGTAATATCGTTGAAGAAGTAAAACATTATTCTTTGCTCCGTTCGCGTTAATTAAGAATCGAACTTATTAAGCAGAAATAGCGCACGAAATATAGCAATAAAACATGCTTATCCTATACAACGGACAGTGCCCCGAAAATTCTGCAATGACGCACGTTGTTATTGCGTTATGGATGTCAACACAAAAATTACGAATCGATAAATCGGAATTAGAGCGATGATCTCCAGATTAGATAATAATGGTTCGTAATGGTTCCGCTCTTCAAAATATTGTCACTCGTGAATCATTGGCGGATCCAAAGGAGGACGATGGGGATACTTGATGTCTTCGTAGTACCAGTAATTGACCTTGTATGTGACGAATAGTATGAATTAAAATCTGATTATAAAGTTCTTCTACGATGACTCTTTGGCATTTATCACAACAGAACGGCATTTAAAAATTTAATTGAAGATGAGTTCATAAGGATATTGTTATAAATTGCCAGATCCGCCCCTATCGTGTATGTTTTCTGTGCCTAATACTTTTATCAATGCAGTAAAAAAGAGATTTTCGTTTCGATTGTTTAGCCACTATTGTCGGCTATTGGGTGAAGGTTGAACGGAAAGGTTGCATACCGAATGAATGAGGTAATTTTTATACGCATATTTCGTTCTCGTTCTTCTGCTCAACCAAAAAAAGTGTCGCCTAAAGTTTCTTTTAGCGCCGTTTAACCAATTAACCGAATTACAGTTCCAGAAGAAAGAGTTCTTCCTTCGAATAATTCACATTCATTTAGAAACTCGAACCATCATCCGAACAGCGTGGCTAAATATTTCAGGTGCCTACACTTTCGGCGATACCCTTGACTTGAAATATGTGGCAAGCGCAAACTTTCGTGAACTCTGTTCGCTGCGGAAATAAACGCATTCATGATATGGAATGCGTATTCCCTTCTTATCTTTACTGGAAAAACCGTTTTCGACCTTCGTTGGGGGTTCATTGACACGTTCTGTGAATTTTACGCACGGGCAACGGTGGACCGAGAAAACTCGCTAAGCGGCTCTAAGTTAGATACTACAAATATCGATAGGCATTTCATTGGAGTTGTTTGACCCAGAGAGAGTGTGCTCAGTGGGTCGGAAAGCAGTGGGAGAGGCTCCAGAGAACCGCTCGTCGAGGGAGGCGTGACCTTTCCTCCAACCCACTCTCTCGCAGCATCTCCTGAGGCGGACACGAATCCACCTGTACCATCTCCCCCCACCAATTATTCTTCTCACCTGCACTCTTCGTCTTTCGGTCCATCCTCAAGCTGAAGGAAGCCCAATTCTCTCTCCCTCTGCGGATGAATGTTCTTTGTGGCAGATGACTCACGAAAACTCAAAAAGAGAGAAGTTTCACCTCCAGAAGTAAGTGCCGTTTCCAGAAGTGAGTGCAGCCGCGCTAGAGAAAATACCGTTTTCGGTAAATTTGTATTTAGTATGCGATGCAGTAGTGTCAATTGTGTGCTTTTAAGCCTTCCAAAAAATTTTCAGCTGCCGTAAATAGCGCGAGCGTCTTTGACATCACGCAAATATTTCTCTCGGAGTAGCGATTTGTGGAATGTGTTGAGATGTAGCTTTAGGTAAAATGAATACGGAGGAATGGCTGGGAATAACTTTACTAGGGCATCGTAAAGTAACGGAGAGCTATGAAACATGAGCCTACTCACTCATCCGATTTCCTTGCCTTAATTGAGTAATAAAATTCGATAATTCATTCGATCGAATAACCCACGATTATCTTCTGAAGTTAGCAAATTAAAGCGTGATTTTAAGTCGTTTATTTAGTTAGTTATAAATATCACAAATTAAGGTTAATTTTTGCGTAACTAATATTAGTTTGTTTCAAAATTACTAATATGAAATGCATTGTAAATGGGGAATATTATGTAAATAGTTTTAATGCAGGCCATCTTTTTGGGTAGGGTACACGTAAAATGCGGATTCGTCAGCTGAACAGTCCACAGGAATATGTCCACCTTTCCCACTTAAGTTACCTTTCGCTGATTAGTGGGAGAAAAATTAGAATAGAATACCATTTTTCCAATTTTTGTAATTTTAATTGATATTTAAATAAATGTGTTAATAAAATTGGTAATGTGGTTTTTTATACTTTCACTGTTTTTTGCAGAATGTTAAATGAAAAATAATTCTTCAAATCATAAACATATGAAAAGATACTTTCTTTCGGTAGTTATTTCAGGCCCATGTGAGAGTACCGAGCACTGTAATACCGAGTACTGGATATAATGGCCGCATTAGCTATTCATTAGTTGAGTTACAACTATTTTATCTAGAGCAGATCTTTGGTGTAAAATTTCTTCAAGTATTTAGCAAACACATCGAATCTGTGGTAGGGTCACTCAAATTACTTTCCCATTGACCGTCTCGTATTACTGGGTTGCAAATAAACCATTCCAGTTTATTGAAACGAATTTTCTATAATAAATAGACTGCTTTTTCTATTTTTCAACGCTAACACTAGCAAATAACTATAGATTTTCACTTTCTGAGGTTGGCATGTAGTCGAAATGTTCTTCTCCTCATTTATCGACTGTCGAAGTTGATCGGAAAAACTGCTGTATTGCTCCCTCCAACTTTCATGCATCTCAATGACTCTCTTTATCCTATTAGAGTGAGCTACCCAGGTGGCGTAATTTAACTGCGGACGTTGAAATCCTTTTCGGTTTTGAAATTTCTTGTATCTTCGCACGCATTTCTTCTTACATGTCTGTGAACCGAAGGTATCCCTTTTACTGATACTCACTCTTCCATCAGTTTTCTGTTAGGTCAAATTTGTTCTTATTTCATCAAGAGGCCAGTAAAACAGTATCACGTTAGCAGTGTTACAATATACCAAACAGCGTTATGTAAATGGGCGCATTTGCTTCAGGAAGTGAAGAAGAGGCCCCAGGCTCCCCACCTCTGCTCTACACCCTCGTGCTCATCCGATCCATTGGGATGTTCGGTCGAGGGTATGAGTCCCACATGAGGCACTAACCGTTATTCGTACTCTAAGCCCCGTGTTGGTCCATCTCCAGCCCGCTTCCATATAAGACTACCTTTCCTGCTTCTTTTGCTCTTTCCCTCGTATCTTTCATTCTCCGTGTAATTATTTTGATTAGTGCAGCTCGATAAAACTGATAACTGCATTATCCGCAAAGTAAGGAGCGGACTTAAAATAAGCCACGTGACCGATATTTTCGTCTCACGGAGCACTTTGTTCCTGCTCCAAGGACTCATTAAAATGTATGGCGTTTGGGTCCAAGGAGGATTTTATTATTCCAGCCGTGTTTGAAAATTTCAGATATTTCATATCCATTTTTGTTTTGGGTACCTGATTACATAAGACTTACATCAAATAAATAAAATAGGATTTATTTTAAAATATTGACAATCAGTACATTTTCCCCCTTGGAAGTATTTTATCTGATTTCATTTTCGTGTGAATTATTAGCAAATTTCGTATTTTTTCCTAAGAATATTATTATTTTTCTATTACAAGAACTTATTAATTTAAAAATTAACTGCAGCTCACTCACGAGTACTATCAAATTGTAAAACGGTATGGTACATTAACACTTATAACAAGCCTATTTTCAGAAAAGGAGGGAAACCTTTTTCCGCATGTTGAGTGTTTTGTACTTGGACGAAGCATTCATCAGGCATTTTACTTTTGCGTTTCTTATAAAATTGGCCAAAATATTCATCAGCCAAAAGCGTACTATTAGCGGATCTTTAATCAGGAAGCTTTTTATCCGCCAGTTTCTCACGTACGAGTGTATGCCCCCTGTATTATATGAAGATTTGCAAATATACGTTGCTAACTCGCTTTAAATCTTCCTCATACCGTTAGAAAATGTTATATGCTCGTTATAAATTCTAAGTTCATAGTGCGCATTTAATACCGTAAAATCATTTATGGGTAGTTAACTCGCTTGGCATTAACAGGCGAGATGCATTTTTTTTGCGTTTCCGTTAACGTAAAAATTTATTCATCGAATCGATGCAAGAATCTCGTAAGCACGTGATCCCTTCAAGGTAAAGTCCACCGCCAACACGTTTACTCCTCACGTGAACGAATTCCAGTAATGTTGGGATCACTCAGGTCTCATTGAATAGCGCCTCCCTTTCATTATACCTCCGGGACGAACATTACTGCTGACCTTGTCAGTGAAAAAACTGGCCTTGTCTTCCTAGCCATCACGTGCCCGCTGTATTCTCCTCCACCCAATACTCGGATAATTTACGGCGATCCACTTGACTATCAACGCCTTCTTATGGACTTAACGTTGACTTTCACCCGCATCTTTCTCTCCCCTTCCAACAACTTTCCTTCCACACCTCTTCCTCTTCTCTCCAGTACCATTCTTATCTCTAGTTCTCCAACCTACTTAATCCTTGGCTGTCCAGTCGCCTCTCAATTCTTTCCGGAATCTTTCGATTCGACTTAGCGAACACTCCCATGAAGCATCACTTTCTTTCATGCGAACGAAATGTATTTTGGTCCTTGTCCAGCAGGCATGGAATCTGTGGGTGTTGCCATAATACTAAAGTTAGAGACTTTCACGGCCATAAGTGGGACATCGGTCATAGAAAGGAGATGGTTTATGCTGGGAAAATTTGTGAAAATATCTTAGTTAAGAATTTAAAGCCTTTTCTTCCTAAGCTGCTGCAAATATTAGGAAGTGGATTTTACCGGTGGACAATTATGAAGAATTGGTGGCTCATTGCCAGTGATGAAAATGGAGGTATTAGGATTGACCTGAAATAACAACATTTTTATTCACGGGTTTATATGCGCTGTTCTTTCTAACACATGTTATCTTGATTTATTTTATTTTTTGGTTTAAATCCGGGGTAATTTTCATTGGAAAAGGAAGGCTTTTCTTTTTATTCCTTGTCTGAATTATGTTTGGAAAAGTTCTTGGGTGATTAGTTCATGGGTATTTTTTGTTTTTACTTTGATCGCTCTTTGCGTAAGTTGCATTCAGGGTTGGTACTTAAACTTCCCAATTCATAGCCGGAAACTATCTTACCATACGAATGGTAAAGGAAAACATACCCCGAATACCCCCATTTCCCCGAGCTCCTCTGTGTTTACAAACACTCCTTATGGCCTATAGCGCGCCTGAACCGCATTATATATTGTTAGCGATCTATTTCTAACCTTTTTCGATGACACCGTGCAAATTAAAAAAAAATAATAATAAAAAATTGTTATGTTATTAATATAAATCACTTATGCTCTGAGCTTCTCATGGATCTTTCGTGAATCGTGAAAGATTTCTTTTGTGCATCACCTTAAAATTAAGAAAATTAAAACGATCTTTATGATAAATGTGTCTTTTGTGATTGGGTATATTTAATGTATCATTCATTGATGGTTATAGATTGCCTTATCGGGATATTTTGAAATTTCTTTCATTAAAATATCGTTACATCTCATTGAACTGTGATGGTTGTTGAATTCCGCAAGCTTTTCCAGAGTTCTTTAATTTAGTTTGAGGCCCTCCGTTTTGTACTTAAGATTTGGTTTCCAGAAGTTCTGTTTTTCCTTGCAAAATTTTTAGTAGATCCCTTCAATTTTTTACAAACTTAGAAATAAAAATTGAGTGTGAGTAACTTATTTGATCCACTCATACAGAATATCTTGTGCAAAGTCACCCTTGCCCATTTTCCTGTATTTCTATTATTCCCTCATCACAAGCTTGTGTTCAAAGTCCACTTAACGGTGAAACCTGTTACACAGTGGTGTATTTTTTATAAAGCAGGGTAAAGGGTGAAAGGTAAATTTGCATGTGAAGGAAAACCTAGGAAAATTCCCTAGGGAAAATGAACATGAAAATACTCTGATAGGGCTGAGACTAAAACCTAGACCTTGTACTTGCTGAGCGTATCCTTTGTTTTATTCAGCAGTTACAGCTGGCCACTTTTAATTTGATTGTACTCGTTTAATGAGTAAATAAGAAGGCAGTTTTTATGAAATTTCTTCCTCTTTCAGGTGGTACCCAAAGAGTGCCCTCTCAGCCTGAATCTGGCTACTTATTTACCAAAACTACCAGACCTGGGGTCTATATCCCAGCGTTTGGCCGGCGCTCTCCCACCTGCGCTGCGCCGCAACAGGAGGTCTGAAAACGCCAGCGGGTGTAGTACCACCAGCAGCACCACAGGCACTACAGGCACCACACCAGCCAAAGCCCGCTCTTCCAACATGCCTGGACTAAGAGGTCGGCGGGGCTGGTGCTCCTGCTTCCAGGTAAGGACAAACTAATTGTTACATATATACCCGCATGTCGATCATGCCTACGTCTTTTTGTATGGTTTTAATATTTTTGTAACTGTAGATCTAGTTACTGCTTTTTTTATTTATTCCTTTGCTGTGGTAAAATTTATTCTTAGATATTTACTCTTCAACTAACACTGTACTACAAGAACAACTCATACAGAAATACCCTCAACAATAAAGCATCAGTATCATACAATAGCTTGTAACCCACAATTACAAGATCGTATATTTTGAAAATTCTTCTGACTAATGATTGCCATTTACTTTGATTTTTTACTGAATTTCATTCAAAATTACTGTATTTTGAGTGCCGTTTTTCATGTGATTGAAATCTACCTATTAGAATTATTTTATGCCAAAATCATAAACCAGGCATCTTTTAATTGCAAGTATAAAACATGGGTCATTCTATGACTAACCAAGCAAGAAAAGTATGAATTAATATTTTGTTATAAAAAACTGTCATAATGTTCATAAGAATGATAAACACATTTATACACATTATTAATACTATAAGCAATGAAATAATAGTTTAAGAGTATTTATTTATGTATACAGCTTAAGTTTCAAAATATTTGGTCAATTTTTTAGTGAATTAGTACTAAATTTATGTTGTAAGCAAAGAATTTGTCTATGATTGTATTTTGTCTTTCATCTTTATCATATAAAGCACAGTTTTCATATTAGGCATAGATTAGAAGAATTCAGAATTAACTGTTAAATTGAGTTAGTTTAAAAAACCGCTTATTGGTATATATTGACTCTCTGATGAAGATTATCATAAGACTGGGAAGAATTCAAAACTATCTCTAATTTTCAGAATGATGAACCACCAGAGATCACCTACTGTGTGGTGGACCAGACTGGCACCCTATCGTTGCAGGCACTTACACCAACACAACCAATGCCAGAAGATGAAGAAGAGTTAAATGCCAAATTTGCAGAGCTTGTGGTATGTTAACTGTCACCAAAAAGTGCTTACTGACACTACAGCTCGCCTAGACCCAGAAATTGTATTAGATATTTATGTTTCGCTCTTATAGAAACAATTTAGCTATGCTTAGATAATATCTTATTTTTTATGTACATCCAGTTATATACTATGTACATACTGAAATTTTCATTTATTCATGTACAGTTAGTTGCATTTATTCTTATTTTGAAATTTTTTTCTCTACAAATGAAAAATTTTTGTCTAAGATACTTATGAGTAAATTTCTTATTAGCACAAAATATTTCATGCCAAGCATATGGCATTCAGAAAAATATTTTGTTGTTATACTGAATTTCCATTATTGGTTTTAATTTGCAACAGACAGACTAAATGCTGAATTGACTGATGATTTTAACTGGAGATCATCCTATGATGTACACGTACTGTGAGCATCTTGAGGAATCTTATTCAAACTTCTTTACTAGAGAGGTCCTGTTTTTCAGTGAAATACCATTATTCAATCTTTTAATGAACACTTTGCATATGATGTATATTTTCTTCATTGAGACTGAGATTGATTTGACAGTTGTTATTTTATCTAACAAGTTAAATTTTATCTTTTAATTTAACTTAAGTGTGAATATTATTGTTAGATAAAATTTTTAACATTTTGACTGCCTTGATCTTTGTAGGAAGAGTTGGATCTCACAGCACCAAACAAGGCAGCTATGCTCAGTCTTCCTTCAGTAAAGAAATGGCAAATTTACTGCAGCCGTAAGAAGGTAACGATGATACCATTGATGTAAGAAGTTGTATTTCTAAGTAATGAAATTTAGCAATAAACATTATGATGATGCCCATTTTGGCTCAATGTTTTTATTACATTTGGATACTGCAGATATTTTCTTTATGTTCATATGCATATGATCACCTCAAATTTTTCTGTTATGTTTCATTACTTTCATAAATTCTCTTTAATTTTGGTTGTTATTAGTTATCAGAGAGAGGTCCAGTGAATAAGTATAGCTTATACTCCAAAATCAACAATAAAATCTCCAAGTAAACTGTTTTAGACCAAAGTTTGACAGTTAGATATTTGTAAGAACTATTGGAATAGTTTTAAGTGTTTGAATTATTACAAAACATATAAAGCAATGCTTGGTGGAACATCTCCATAACTCATGAAGGAAAGAAACAAATCTTAGCCAAATTTTGTTTCTATCCTTAATAAATTTGAATTCTTCATTTTGATTTATTTCACTCCAGTAGTTTATAAATGTTTATAAAATTTTTCCATTTGTTAGAAAATTCACACAATAATCTCACCATTCACTTGGAATACTTCATATCAAAGATTCTTCATCTTTATTATTTTTCTAGTAATAGAGTTTAATTCCAAATTTAGTGTCAAACTTGAATCATTCTTCCATAAGACGTTAAATTATGTAGAATTTTTCCTTGCATTTTTATCTAGCAAAATAATGATGAATAAAGTGATTGTGTAGTATTGAGTTAATTAATTATTATTGCAGGACCAAGAAGGAGAAACTGACCTATCCCATCTTCCAGAACACTACATTGAGAGAGCTAATGCTTTGGCCAAGGTAGGTATTTTTACATCTTTAAATAAGAAATAGAGCTTTCAATTCTTTCCATAACGTATATATTGATATTATATTTGAATATATCATGAGTAGAAAGAAAATTTTTGAATAAATTGAGTTAATTATTTTATTGCAGAAAATATGAATAAGGTTCTTATGATGGAATTTGCTTTCTATTGTAGTTGCCATTCCCTATGGGAGAGGGAGAAGAAGTGGATTCAGAGCTTCGAACCCGAGCTCGAATTCTGGATTCCCTGAAAACAGCTCTTAGAACTCAGCCTCACAGTTTTGTATTGAGATTTGTGGAGCTCGATGGACTTCCTTCTCTCTTAGGTTTCTTGGCATCAATGGACCATGCCACTGCCCACTCACCTGTTCACACTGCACTCATAGGTTGTGTAAAAGCATTAATGAACAACTCTGTAAGTAGCAATATGCATCATCAGATAATATCCCTTTACCGATTCATCACTTTTATCAATATGATCAAAAATTTATTCCTTCTGTTCTTAATTTCCAGACTGGTCGTGCACATGTACTAGCCCATCCAACAGGAATAAATACAATTGCTCAAAGTTTGGCTACAGATAGCATAAAAATCAAGGTTGCTGCTCTTGAAATACTTGGAGCAGTATGTTTAGTTCCTGGTGGCCATCGAAAAGTTCTTGAAGCTATGATCCATTATCAACGTTTTGCAAATGAAAGGACCCGATTTCAGGTAAAAAGCTTACCATTTATAATAATTCATTTGCTTTTAGGAATATAGGATTATTTTATAAGTACCAATACCTCAATTTATAGCACCTATTAAAGGTGAAAAATATCTATTTAATTAGTCTTTAATCCATCCTGCCACCTTTATTCACTCTACCTAAATCTCTTGCTCTTACCTTGGATCTTCCTTGGCTGCCCAACAGTCTTTCTTGATGCAGCATTATATATATTATACATTATACAATATTAATTTATAATCCACAATATCAGTAAAATAATCAAATATGTATATCTAGAGATGATTATATAGGTTGTTTCCATTAAAGAAAAGTAACTGAGCTGACAAATGCTTCATTTTCCTTTGTCTACTATGATAGTTGTTACTGCTCCCTTCCCCATTGCTTAATAAACGTAATTCTGTCACTATAAGAATTCCATATTGGACATGTTTTCAAATTGTTTAATTATCTTATTAATCTTGATTTTTATTAATTGAGAAGTAATTATTTTTCAGCTTAAACTAAAAAATGATTTAAAATTTTGTATTAGAAATTGTTCTGTCAGTAGTAAAGCATTAAGATAAACATTAAAGAGAAATAGTTCTTTCCTGCTAATTAACTGATATTTTATATTCAAATATAAAATTAAGTTGGAATTACACAATGAATAGATTAAACGTTTATTTATTCATATAACAGATATCATGAAAGACCTGTCAGTCAAACTAGTTCATCTAAATTAGCCTAATAAGGCAGTTTCAGTGTAGAAAGATTCAGTCAAGTGAGTGCTGGTGAAGTTATGGTTTCCCACTATATTTTTCCATTTTCTGTTTAGCTGGAAAACAAATCTTTAGTTTTTGTTTTCTTCATTCAAAAAGCTTCTTGAAATATGCTTAGCAATTATTTCTCACTCTGTTGAATCTATCTTATCATATTTTCACGAAGAATTCATCAATTGATAAATTATCCTTTTTATATTTAGGGAATTGTAAATGATCTCGATCGAAGTACTGGTATTTATCGAGACGAAGTGGGCCTTAAGACAGCTATTATGTCTTTGGTAAATGCTGTGTTAAATTATGGACCAGGCCAGGAAAGCCTTGAGTTTCGCTTACATCTTCGGTATGAGTTCTTAATGTTGGGGATTCAACCAATCATCGATAAATTACGAACACATGAAAATGAAACTCTTAATAGGTAAGTGATAATAAAATGAAATTCATACTATATGTACTATTTGCATGGGTATACCTTAACAAAAGAATTATTCAGCTATGAATTCCATTGAATTTCTTAACACAAAATACTTGGATTTCTTTTGAAATTGGATATCCATCTACCTTATTTCTAGGCATCTTGACTTTTTTGAAATGGTACGGAATGAAGATGAAAAGGAGCTAGCCCGAAAGTTTGAAAAGGTAAGAAATTTGTCATTTAATAAGCAAAAATTCATCAACAATTTCTGCTTCGCTTAACTTTTGCTGTGATAATATTTAATCAGTGCTATATTTATTTAGTTTACCAAGCTTTTCATTAATTTGAATTTGTTTTCAACAGGAGCATGTTGATACAAAAAGTGCCACTGCAATGTTTGAACTTTTGAGGAAAAAACTAAGTCACACATCAGCATATCCTCACCTTCTCTCTCTTCTCCAACACATGTTGCTTTTGCCTTGTAAGTATTGAGTTACTGATGAAGATACTGGTAGCTAGGATTTTTATTTTACCAGAATTTAGTATACTCATATTGAAATTTAAAATGAAAGAAGAGGTCCATAATTTTTGCTGATAATTTCTTTTTACAAGTGATTAATAAATTGTAGGAAAGGGTATTTAAAATTGATTACTGATAATGGAAGTATTTATCAATTTCTAAGAGAAGGGCTAACTTTGGAAATTCATGTTTCAGTGGATTATGGGTCCTGTCCTCAGCATTTTCTTCTCTTTGACCGAATTATTCAGCAAATAATACTACAGACTGAATCAGGGGATGATCCTGATGTTTCTGCTTTGAAGATCAATGTGAAAAAGCTAGTCCATCTGTGAGTAATTGTTCATGATTCAAGTATTATGGCCTTATTTTTTTTCTAGTGAATTTCCTTTGAAGATATGGGTGCTTACTGTGTTAATCTCGTATACCATCTCTTTTCATTGTGCGCAATTTTCTATTTTACCTAGACTTGCTAAAGAGGAAGAATTAGTCATTGCTCGTACAAGGGCAGATGAGCTTGAGAAGGAAAATACTGAGTTGGTAACCAAACTTGCAAAGAAGGAACAGGAGTTGGATCTCAGAAGTCAGGAAAAGGTTTGTATGTTTGAATATTTTGAAGATGGTTTAAGTAGAGAAGAAGTTTGTTTTGAAGCTTGACTTTTTAAGTTTCACCGTATATTTGCTATCTTTGCATAGTTATGTAATTATTTAATGATAGCTTTCCCCTTTTTTTTGTTTTATGGACAATTTTCGTAATCAATTTGGTAGAAAATTTTCCATTGACTAGTGATACTTCCTCTCACACTGAATTATTTACCTCGGAACTGAATTTTTATGTTCTTTTAACAGGAAGACATTGAAACAAGCTTGGCTAGGGTGAAGGAAAGACTTGAAAAGGAAACAAAAACCCATTTGGAGGCCAAGCAAAAGCTTTCTGAATTGTCAGACAAAGTGTCTGAACTCAGTGAGCAGGCTGCATGGGAACATGCTGAATGTCAGCGTTTACAGCAACTTTTGTCCTCTGGAAGTATACCAGATGATGCTAAAGCAGAAGGTTATGTGTCTACTAGTGGTCCAAATCCTCCTCCACCCCCTTTCCCCACATCAGGCATGCCTCCACCACCACCTCCTCTACCATCATTTGGAAAATCCATCAGTTCAATGCCTCCTCCTCCCCCACCACCACCCACCAATGGAATCGCTCCTTCTGCTGTGCCAGCACCACCAGCTCCTACACCTCCAAGATTGGATATAAAGAAGAAGAACGTTCCCATCCCAACAAATCCTCTGAAGTCATTCAATTGGTCAAAACTTCCAGATGTGAAGGTCACAGGTACCATTTGGACAGAGCTGGATGAAACAAAGCTGTATAATGTGATGGATCTTGAAAATATTGACAAAATTTTCTGTGCATATCAAAAGAATGGAGTTGTGGTAAGTTGCATGCCTTTCTGAAGATTTTACTTTCAATCCAGGTTAGAATGGTCAATCCAATGCTGTAGATGATTGGTACCTGTTTAGTGTGTTGCTTTAACCTTTTTGATCAAATTAAATGGCACTCTTGCCATGGAAGAACTACATGCCAATTTTCAGTTGGGAGAAATGTAAATTTTTTGGAAAATTTTCAGTGAAAATATTTTCCTATTTTTTCTAACAGCTGATGATGTTTTTTGTTTACATTATGAAACATGAACAAGAAACTTTTCAAAATTTGATCAAAATTTACAGAATTGAAGAGTAATATAACTTTGAGTGCATTATTCAAGTAGGATGCGCCTTGCATGGGAAACTTCGAAACTTTAGACTGAACTTTGGGTAGTATTCAAAAGTAGAATTACGAGAGAAACTCATTTGCTTCAAGTCAGTGTATTTGAAAACTATATAGGAATTCCTCCTTTAAGTAAAGTCCTCCATGATCAATCTAAATCATCAACGTAGCTCAATATCTCAACAGTGATGGGCAATGGATCTCTTGATTCTATTCTGTGTAGAAAACTCATAGACTCATAATACTTTTGAATCCTATAGTTGTACCTTTATTTTTTTGCAGCCCTATTGCCCTAAAACCATGTAATACTACTATTACTGTGTTTTATATTTTGATGTAATAATGCTTTTTGATATTTACCAAAATTAGAGAATATGGAAGCAGCCATAAAATGTGGGCAAGACGCTTTAATGCAAATAGCAGACACATTGTCATTAATTTATATATTCTATGCTTACCCTCCAAGAAAAAAGATATTTCCTAAACTAGGGAAATCTTTTTTCAACAATTCAGTTTAATTGATTTTTGACTACAAGGATTGAACTTAAGTGTTTCAGTCTCGTGGCGACCCACCTTAAAATGATGTTTATTGATGTATCTTTCTCTTAATATTGCCATTGTCACATTTTTATGAGCTTAATCAATAGCCGTATATTATTTAAGATAGTAGGAACAGAAGTAAGATTATGAAGTTTTTCAAAGATTTTAATGAAAGAATAGAATGATTTATTTAGAATCCTTATATTTTTAGAATGATGGCTCTGTGGAAGATTTGAGACAAATAGGGAAAAATAGAACTAAAATACTGTCTGTAATTGATGGAAGAAGAGCTCAGAATTGCACCATTCTACTATCTAAGTTGAAGATGACTGATGAAGAGATATGCAAGTAAGTAATTAATATATCTAATTATACCATTATACTTTGATATTTCAGAAGTGCTAAAGAGCAAGTTGTTTATTTCTGCTTTGGGGCTCTAATTTATAACTAATCACCAGTTTATAACTTTTATGATTATTCTCTTAGGATTCTCTGGTGTTCCAATGAAGGATATGCTTTTTTTGATGCATAAGTAACTTAAATTTGGTTAACTTTTTCAATGAATAATGTTTAATAATTAGGAGTATAAAGTCAAACTCTGAAAAGGTCTTTTTCTTGTATGACATTGCCATGAGTGTAATACAATTGGAATGTCTTAAGTGAAATGATACATTAAAAATCTTCTGTTTGGATGTGACAAAAAAGTGAGTAAAAGATTTGATTAGTGTAGTGGTTTCAGTGTAATTTTGCTTTCTGCATTGTGATTTTGAAACCTGCAGTTCCAAGACAAACATTAAAATTTAGGGGCTTATTAAAAGCAATAAGTTGCTCATCAAATAGTGATAAATGTAATTAAAGCATGAAGAGAATCTATAGATAAATAGAAGATGACTTGGACTAAATGGCCATTATCAAAGAAAAGGCCGCATTTCAAAATTTGTTGAGTGATTTTATAATTTTGACATTCAAGTAATCAAAATCAGACAATATATGAGTTAGGAAGTGTGGTTACTAGAAATGAGTCAAAAAGAGGTCTAGATTGTTTTTGATCATTGAAAATTACTTAGGAAACCACAATTCGAAGGAAGAAAACAATAATGTATTAATTTTGTTTTTGAGTAATACTTTCAGTGCCATCGAAGATTTAGGGGGGCAGGATTCAATTCTGATTTTAAGACTTAATGGTGTAACAGATAGAATTATTATTTAGAGAAAGCAGTAATAATTCGTATAAATGTAGCAAATTTTATTTGAATTTGCATTTACAATATTTTAACAAATTTTGTGTTCGTTTTAGGGCTATCTTGAGCATGGACTGCAAGGACCAACTTCCCATTGATATGGTTGAACAGATACTAAAATTCACACCTAGTGCGGAGGAATCTGCTTTGCTTGAAGAGCATAGTGATGAAATTGACAGCCTTGCAAGAGCAGACCGCTTCCTGTATGAAATTTCCAAGTAAGTATGAACATTTCTAACCAAAAAAAACCTGAGTGACTTAAATTTGTAGAAAAAAGTTTGTTTTTATAGAATATTATTTCTTTGAATTTTACTCTAAGATATTGCAAAATGCTTGGCTTTCAATATATTTCACCAACCACTGTGCTTCAAGAAAGATGGCTGTTTTTGTTTTTTTTGTAATAATTCTAAATGTTGCTGTGTAAATTGTATGCATCATTAGATTTGCAGTACTATTTTATATTATTATGCAGTATTCTTTTCAATCAAATTTGTTACAATGATACCCAATTTTCTTTCTACTCATTACCTTGCCTGTCATGAATGCAAAAATGAAATATGGCTGACAATTATATGGTTTTCTATGAAAATTGATAGTTAAGAAAAACTGATTTAGTTAGCCTTTCCTGCTTAACCCTTCTTTCTCCTTTTCATTTTATAGGCCCAATTTTTCACCTTGATTATCATATCTTTATCCATTTCATAATTCTAATCACTATTATTTCTCTTTAGCTGTTTATTTGTCTTTTTTCATTTTATAACATAGCATCAATCAATCTCTTTCTCTAATTCCCTAATAACTTAACACCCCTTTTGCATTCATTGATATTCACTGCTTGCTAAATACTAATATTAATTGTCACTCATCAGAAGTTTCCTCTTACATGATGTGAATTAACCATTTCTGAAAATTCCTATTTCCAGAAAGGCATGCATGAATATTTTCCCCCTTCTAACAATTGTCAGAGCTATTTATAAAATTGCAAACAGGGTTATTCTTTATTAGTTAGTCTTTCTATATTATCAAGAACTTAAGCTTCATTCAAAGAACTTTCAAATTAAAAAGTAGATTAACCTATTTTATCATATTTTTGATATATTAATAATTCTTGTCTTGTTTCTGTGGTACATATACTATTTTTACTATTAATTTTTGTGGTATATTAAATGTTTACTTCTTCTAAGTTGTGCCTTGTTATACTATAGCAAATTCATTAGGGATCCCTGTCTGTTTACTGAATAAATTATTATTGATATGATCGCAATTTTCATTTTTCTGAAGACTATACCTGTTACTTACATTAATCTATACAACTTCTTATTAAGTACTAAGGCTGCAGTTTTGAAAAATGTCTGGTGGTGAAGAGAGAAGATGGATAAATATATTGCGGTCATACCAATAATAATAATTTTATTCCATTTTCAGTTTTATTTTTATTTAATATCTATCGAGTAAAATGGAATTAAGAACTGAAAGTAATAAAAGGCTGGCACATTCAATTCCTTTACAAAAAGTGGTCATTCCTTTGAATGCAAATGTAGAAAGTCAAGTGAGATTGATATCATTGAATTATTTATACTGGTTGCAAACTTTTAGTCATTATAGTTTCTTTTTTTATATTGGCAGAATGGATTGTATTCAGAAGATTTTGCCAAATGTGATATTCTCTATGTTTTTCATTTCCAATTAGTGGTCCAAATTTTGCTGTACTCTACTTGTGCTATAAACATTTTCAAGGGTTTTGGTCTTTCCTTCAAGTTTACCATTGCATTTGGGAAAATGCTCCTCCTATGCAAGTTTTCTTAATGATACTAAGATGAAGGAATTTAATTTACAGAATACCACATCATGAACAGCGTTTGAGGTGTCTTCACTACAAGAAGAGGTTTGCATTTTGGGTAGGTGAAGTTGAGCCTCGTATTAGGGCTGTTATGGAAGGAGCACGGGAAGTCACAAGGTCTCGTCGTCTAAGAAGACTGCTTGAGATAGTGCTAGCCCTTGGTAACTACATGAACAGAGGTGCTAGAGGCAATGCTTGTGGTTTCAGGCTTGCCAGTCTCAATCGATTGGTGGATACTAAGTCAAGTGCAGCCAAAGGAACTACTCTTCTGCATTATCTTGTGGAGGTTCTTGAGACTAAGGTAAGCATCTCCCTTATTTTCTTACATCTAAGTATGGAGCCAAAATAGTAGTATATCTGCTGGTTTTAAAGGGTTTTAAATTTCTCAGCGATTGGAGCTTATACTTTCATGTTTGAGTATATCCAACTTGGCAATTTTGTGTGGCAAATGATAATTTTACAGCCTTTCACAAAATGTTATGAACTTAATCTGGTTTCCAAAGAAAATGCTGGGTAATAAATAATGAATAGGTTTAATTTCAATGAATCTCCTCAAGGAAATAATCTTTAAAGATCTGTTATGATATTCAAAATATTGAAATAAGCTTTAAAAGGTAAGAAAAATATAAATTATTTAGTGAATGTCACCTTAAAAAATATTGGGAATTATATCCATGGGTAAAGTGCACTGCTAGGTTTGTCCTGTGCAAAGGAGCTTGAAAGAGGGATTATGAAAATTCTTGCAGTATGCTTAATTTGAGAAAGAAATGTGATGATTTGGTAGACCTCAGCCACTTTTTTATGGGATCCCTTCATCACATGTACATGAACTTGTTGTCGGATTGACTTCTGATACTTCTGATTTCCTTGCTAACATTAACTTTGTTTGTTGTTGAGGTGAGAAATTTAAATATGTAAAACTAAATTTTAGGGTACATTATTTTCTTTTATTTTCCAGTTCAAGGATATCCTCAAGCTTGACGAAGACTTACCACATGTGAAACAAGCTGCCAAAGTCAGGTATGATTAAAAAGTTCTAAATTGTGTAAAAAATGCTGAGTTTAAGTTTCTGTGTAATTTATGAGTGTACCTAATTCATTTTCCATTTTCTTAGTCTTGCTGAATTAGAGAAGGATATGGCTCAACTCAGAAGTGGCTTGAAAGAGGTAGAGAGAGAGATTGAATTCCATCGATCTCAAGTAGTTACAACTGGAGACCGTTTCCTTCCAGTTATGAAGGAATTTCTGTCATCTGCTACTTGTAGATTCTCAGAGCTTGAAGATCTCTTCCAAGATATGAAAACAAGGGTAAGTAAATTCATTCTTTAAGTAAGCAATGATTACCATGATGAAATTATAATTGCAATAGCAGATGATTGGTTGTGCTGTTTTCAATACCTCCACCAGAGGAACCATTTACCTTTAAAGTACCATGATGTTAGTTTCATTTTGATTTTTATTCATTTTTTTGTGGTGCCATTCTCTCAATTAACAATTTAGAATGGTACCACATATTTTCAGTGTTGATATGAATAAATCATGTCAGTTAAGTATTATTTTCTTCCTTCAATCTCTTGAATTTTTCCCTCACTAGTTAAAAATGTTCACATTATGTAGGTACTCTGCATGTTTTTATCTAGAATATTAGTGTTTAACAGACTACCATTTGAAAATGGTGACATCATATGTTATGACGTGTAGTATTAAGTTTTTTTCACATTCTTCTTGTCTGAATGTAGTAAGGGGGGATTAAAAGGATTGCTTTCCATCTATATGGGATGTCTCCAAAACTGTTAAGAGAGAATGTTCTGGTTCAATAATTTAATTTGACCTAGAATCCAATACAAGAAGATTCCAGGTTCAACTCCTGATCCTGTCAGTTTTTTCATGTTCATTTTTCCTTAGGATTTTTCCTATGTGAATGACTTTAATGACAAAGTCACCATAACCCTTCCCCTAATTAGAAAGAGTTTCAATGAAATAGCAAGAGAAACAACTTAATAAATCATGAAGTTAACCCAAGTTTGAATGCATTTTAACACACTTAGTGTCATATTAAACTCAATCTTCTTATCATTTAATTCTACCATAAAACTAATATTAAAAAAGATGGTAAGGATTTTCATTCCCTGTTGTTGTAACATAAATTGCTTTTCTTTAGTTTGACCGTGCTGTCAAACTATTTGGAGAGGATCAGACTTCTGTACAACCTGATGATTTCTTCGGAATATTTGATGGATTTCTTGTGGCTTTCAATGAAGCAAGACATGACAATGACAGCTTGAAGAAGAAAAGAGAAGAGGAAGAAAAGAGGGCAAAACAGGATGCTGAGGTAATTATATTTCTTTTTTCATATGTAACATTTACTGCATTTTAAGATAAAGGATATATGGTATGTATATTTGCCTAACCATCGCTTTGCTTACTTTTAAGGTTATTACATTATTTAATAACTTGTAGAAAATACTTTTCATTAAGCATTCCTATCAGGAATAAATGTTAACTATTCACTGTAAAGTTTATTTATTACAATTTAATATGGTAATATAGTATACAATACAGTATACAATATTTCATTAAGCTGCCCATATTTAGATTTTAGTAAATGTTTCCATAAAAGTGCTTGTTGGCAATTTTCACAGATCAATACATATATATTGTCTCTACTATATTGTGAGACTCTTTAAAAGGGATAAATTTAACAGAAGGAATGATTATTCATATTAGGAATATTTTTCCATTTAAAATAATTCTTTGTTGATATTTCAAGAACCATGCTATAGCAAGCCACCTTTGGTTTTGATGGATATTTTAAGGGTTAAGATTTTGACTTTCACACCATCCTTTACAGTTATCAGAAATTAAGTAAAATCCTTGATAGTAATTGTAAATTCTCATAACATGGCCCAATTTACAGCTTAAGAAGAGAACAATGGAAAGAAAGCATAGTCGTGGAGAAGTCCTTCCTCCTGGTACCAAATCTAATGGTATAGTGAACAGTGCTTTGGGATTAAAGAATGGCCTTCCCAATGGCAATACTCCTAACAGTAATGGTGATGCCAAAGGAGAATTTGATGACCTCATATCTGCTCTGAGAACAGGTGATGTGTTTGGTGAGGACATGGCAAAGTTCAAAAGGAGTAGAAGAAGGGTGTCTGGTAGTGGAAACTCCCCTCCTAGGTCATCTGGTCATCACCATTTAAGCCGTGAAGACACTCGAGAAAGAGTTCTAAACAGTGGCAGGGAACGTGTAGCACCCCATTGAAGCAGTACTTTGTAAAGAAAAGACATTTTGTACATGTATTTCTGTGAGCTGTCAGACTTGTCTTCTAAAGACTTGAGACCCCTCAAAATAAGTCATTATTGAGGGAAGGCATTTAATTTTAATCAAATGCAGTTGTATAAATTGTTGTTTAAGATTGTTGGATATAAAGTTTTGGCATTGCTTTCTGTAATGCTTGCATATAATACTTGTGAAACATTTTGTATCTACTATGAAAAGGAGGTTCATTACTTATCTCTTTCCTTTTCTGAAGGATCAATTTGAACTTCTTAACCAGAAGAACATTGACTTTATTTATCAGAATCTTTTCATTTACTATATTTTTCCATCTCTTTTTTATCATTTCATTACACAACTCAAACCCATATTATGTACACTGATGTTTTATGTTTGAAGTGAAATTTTTGTAGATCTTTTAATGTCTGCATATTTCAGAGGAGTATCATATTTTCTCTAATGTTATGGTGCTACCCAATTGATGAAGCATGTGAAAATGTGGACTCCAACTTTTCCACAGTTTTAAGTTTTTTATTAATTTGAAACAATTTTGACCTCACTTTGACTGATTGAAATTGGTGAAAAAATGTAATATGAATGAAATTTGATTTGATGATGTATCTGAGTTATTCAGTCAATGAAGGTTCTCTGGGTCCAAGGAGCTTTTACTCATTTTCATCTTTGAATCAAATTTAGCCTACGCTAGCTGTAAAAAAGGTAGTCTTTAACCTGGCATCCATGGGACCAGACCACTGCAGGACCACAGAATTGCCAGATGACAGAAATTGCCTTTAAAATACCCCTCTGTAAATATTGTGTTGAAAATTTGTTAGCCTTATATATTGCTGTGTCACAAAGAATCAATGTTTCTGGTTGGCTTGGTGCCAATAGCAACTGAAATGTCATAATTCAAGAGATTTAGGACAAAAACTGGAGTAAAAAAGTTATGGTGTTATGCCCTTTTGTAGAAAAATGTGGATCTACCCTTGCAGTCATAAAATGAACCAAGGGTGGCTCATTTACAAAGTGATAGTCCATGGGAGTTGTCATACCATGAAGTACCAGATGGAAGAGGTCTGAATGTATTCAAGAAACATCCATAATTTTCTGTTTCTTTTGAGTGAATATCATCATAATCTAAGGAACCAAAAAGAACCCCTATCCATAGAATATTTACTAAAAATTAAGTTTTTCAACATATAAATACCTTTAATTTTACTAGCAGATACTTAAGCCACTGCCAAATTGCCTAAGATGTTAAGTGCTGAAGTGATTCTGTAAAACCAGATATTGACAAGGAGCATTGTTTTTGGCTACTGCACTGCCTTGTTAGATTCTGCATATTGGTTGTATCTGTTTAATTTATTGTGGATTGATGCTAGAAATATGAATTTAAATCTGATGGACAATTTCCTCGGATGCAAATTTTTTGTAGATAATGTATTTGTTTCCTAAATAATCTTGCAATCTGGAAGATAAATTTATTTTTCCAGCTTTATATCAAAATTTTTAAATTTATTGCATCACTGTTAGTAATCTCTGGCTAACATTACTTTTCCTTTAAGTAATTTAAAGGATGCATCAACTGCAAATCTGTGATTGTTTCATTGATTTTACCTCAACTGAAAGAGATAAATATTCTTGGAAATTTTTCTCCATAAAGTGTTGCCTAACTTTGATAAATGCCTGTTGAAAATTTGTTGCAAGCTGATAAAGATCTGCTCTGCTTTTGATGTTCATGTAACTAAAAGAGTTTTGTACACTTTTTTACTAACAACTTTCAGTTTTAGAAGAAAAATCATAAATTCCTTGGAAATGGCTCTGTATCGATGCTGATTATATATTGCATATCTTCACTCAACATAAAATTTGGTTTTTAGAGTCAGAAAACACTTGGTTGGTAATTTATTTTAGGTTGATATCTTGCATCCTTCAAAATTTTGTGGACTTTTTCTCTTCTTCTGTTGCTATGAATTATATTTCAGCAACCCTCTACATCCGTAAACCAACATTGATGCATTTCTGTTAAATGGAAATCTCAAAGAAAATCTCTTTTAGCAAAAATTTACAAATATAACAATTTTCTGTTATGTTTTTAGCCAATTTTTCAGTGTTCTCATTCTAAAGCTATGATGGTGTTTATTAAGCTGAAGTTTGACATTTTTATGTGAACCCAGTATGGGAAGCTTTTGTATTTTTGTACATAAACCTTCATTGTGTAGAATAATAAAGAAGAATGTATGAAATAATACTTATGTAAAGCCTTTCTTCTGGTCTCTTATGTTATCATCAAGTTTTCTTAAAGGAGCAATACTCTCTCCCTTTATCATTTAAATTCTTATAAACTCAATAGTTTACTTTCTTCTTAAATATTTATAATTCTAGATCATCTTTTTAAAAGGAAAATTTTAAATCTTATTTTTATACCTCCATTTAGTTAAGTATCTTCATGTGAGCATATCTCAAGCACAAAGGAGCTCTGTTTACCCTCCTTTAAAGATAATTAGGCTAACTCTATGAAATGAGCTTCTCTTTTGTTGTCTACTTATAAGATCTTCATGATAAGCACTTATTCTTCAAAAAGATGTGTTTAAATCTACTGAGGAGTCGGTAATTGATCATCCCTCTTAATCTAAAGACCAAGAAATGAGCCACCGCAATGAAAAAATCAGCTAAACATGGTGCATATTTGCATGTCACTACTTAAACCTATCTGATACACATCTGGGGAGAAGTATCATAAAAAGAAGAGTATCAACACCATCTCTTGAAAAGGTTTAGACTGCAATGTATATACCTAAATAATAGTTTTTCAGCCATTTTTTCAAGGTTGAGGTTGACTTTTTCAGGGATGAAATTCATGTCTAATCTGGGTAGAAATTTAATTGTAAATGCCTAATTTATCAATAAATAATTACAGAACAAAAATTTGAAGGTTAACAGTAATTTTCATATTACTGCATACATCATGTGATTGCGTTAAGTTTCTACACTTCGGCTGCCAGAAAGTGTAGGCCAAGCTGTAAATACAATGCTTTTTTTGGCTACACTTACATTAAGGCTTACACAAAAATCTAGGGCTAGCTTTTTTTTTAATTAAATGAAAAAAACTGAAAATTAACTCTTTCTGGCCACAAATTAGGAAATCAACGTTTAGCTGAGATCAACTATTACTTGGGTATATATGATAATAATAATAATAATTTATTTACGGGCAGAACCCTATTGCATAATAGAAATACAAGATGATAATAAGTTACAAAGTAAATAAGTATACATAGGTTAAAATATTTCTCAATTACAATTTTCAAATTAAAATAAAATCAATAGTAAAATAGGTAAGGAAATAACATTATAAATTAAAGGCATTTGACGTATAAATATATAGACATTTCCGGAGTTAAAATCATACATAGATTTATAATACATACATGATAACTTCTTTCCTAACTGAAAAGCTGGTTCTGGACTACATAGTCTATGCTCAATTTACTTTCAAGCAAATGGAAGCCATAAGGCTATAATAATTATAATTCCGTGACTTTGTGATGGTTGGTGAGCCCATTGTGGTGTTTAAGGGCCTGCTTTCTAAGATCTTTTGTAACTCTCTTGGTGTTACCCTATATTCTCAAATCTAAGATGCACCTTTTTTGCATTTTTAGAGTTTCTAAAGTTGGTTAGTCTTAGATTAAGAATCTAAAATATATGATCCTAAAGCAGGTATTGCAGAGAAAAGTCACTTTAACTATAACATAGTTTATGATAAATAAAGAACACATTCTTGTGATACCTTGTTTCATGAAAAGAGTATTGAAAGACATCCATACTATTAATTGAGAAATAATGCTAGCCCGCCAATCTTAACACAGTGAATAGCATGCAACTTACAATCATATTGTTATTTTTCTTTCTGTATGACTGCCAATACTTCAACACATCTTAGAATCAGGTGCATTTTAATTTGAGAATATATGGTAATCTTCTTTATTCATTTTCTTCATCAACAGTTATCTTTTAAATTGTGATCAATTTGTTTTACTTCTCATTTTGAATTTTGTTAAGAGTTCTCCATGATGTTTTTAAGAGATAATACCTCTTACTCTCTCATAATAACTCTCCCAGCCTCACATCAAATCTTGCAACTTAAATCATTTGTTTATCTATTCCCAAAACCAACCTTTTAAACTAGTATAGAATAACATACCACTTAGCATCACCAGTCTTTTTCTGAGTTCATTTTATTTCCCAACATGATAAGTATCTTATTTTGAGAGAGTCTTCTTTTGCTATTTTTATCCCTGTTTACCTCTACTCAGACCCATGTTTACCCAGAGTGCTGTGGATAACCCATGTAAGTCAGTGTGTTAATTCACCAAAATATTTACCTCCACATTATGCAAATCATCATAACTATTATGCAACAAAAATCAGGTGCTAAAAAAGCCTTGCACATGTATGCCAAGCCAATGAGTGGCTACATACAGAACATTGAGATTGATATTTTTCTCCATTTTTTCATTCATTCCAATTCTGGGAGATTGATATATGAGGGTAAGGTAAACATTTCTCGGTCAGACGTCTACTGCAACATCATGTTTACAAACTACTTGAGAGAACAAGTTGAAACTTGTCTTATGAACTAATGACACATGCACCCAGGTAGGGATCATAAATTTTCGTTAATTGGAACGTCATCTCTGTGTCAGGCCAAGAAATTTTCACCTTACCCTCTTAGAGAGGCGACTTACAACCATAACTCCTTCCATTTAGCATTAATAAGCTTGAAGATATTAAACGTTACATGTGGTGTCTCCCTGTCTCTACCATCTCCAATCTGGTGCAATAACTACATAATAATGATACATCTTTATTTACTACCAATAACTACATTGACTTGGAATGTAAAATTTTTTCCACCTCAATCAATTATGATTGTATACATTCATTGCAGCTGAAAGTATAGCACCTGCTGATCTGTTAACTACACCAAGTTGTCGTCCTGCACATGTTTGCAGTCTGCTGGTGAAGATAGTTTAATAAATTAATGAGATTCATAAATATAAATTAAATTTGTGGAAATTCAATGAGTAGAAAGAAATTTTCATTTATTATAGAAAGAATTTTGGTGACATCCATCACCATTTTTTTTTCAAAATATATGTAAAAATAATTACATTTAATGCATCTTATTTTACTTGATAGCCTCTGTCTCATAATTATGTAGTGTTAAACAGCCAAAATATATATTTGTAGAGAAATTTACATCAGATATATGTTTTAGATCTAATAGCTTTTTAAATTGTGTCTGCTTAGCTTGTACATAAATACATCATAACCCTTCAAATTTTCTGACTACACTATAATTTAAGCAAAAGTTTCCTAATCCTATCTTCAACTACTATGAACTCTTTGATGCCTGCTTGCATCCCTTGGGATAGGAGATTTTTCTTTAGTAGATCAAGTGAAGATCAACAGAATAACAAAAAATTGTGGGAAGCATTTTTCACAGATTGATATGTATCAGGGTTAAACAAGATAAAGAAACATCATTTAAGGTTCACTCCCTACAGGTAAGCTGTTATGATATGTGCTATGATAAATGTTAATTTTTTAAGAGAAAGTAGATCTTCAAAGAGAATACATTAGGGAGTCAAACCTAATAGCCATTACTTTGTGACATATGACATTAAAATACAACCATTTGGGTTGGATATTTTACTTTGATATCTCTAATTTCATGAATCACTGACTGAAAAATAATACAATATATCCTTTATTATTCAGGACAAGCAGCATACAACTCAGCAAGTGATAGAACAAAATTATCAGATCAGCAAAAGGAAGTGGGTTTTGGGAGAGTCCTCCTCCTTCCATCGCCCACACTGCAAAAATGCTTACTGAAAGGTACAGTCACTGCAAGCTTTTAGTAATGTCTAAAAATTGCTCATATCTTAGATCCTATACCAATGCTGAAAGGCATGACTAATATTTCTCTAGCTGGGATTCCCAATCCTTTTCACAGTATTGAAGAATAGTTTTAACCATCTTAAATATGTTGAAAGCATGACATATTGTTCTTGTTTATTTTAAACTAGCTGAACTACCTGTTGATTCTCAATGGAGAAATAAATATTGATAAATACTGGCATAATTATACAACTATTCCAGCATAGCTTAGGAAAATGTATTATAGATAGGTCACAAATACTAGGTTATTCTTCTTTCCAAAGCAGTATGTGATGAATCCCCTTAAAAATGGAGGCCCATACGCTAGGCATTCATTACACCCACATCTTGTCCAGCCGTGCTAGGGAACTAGATTGGAGTGTTGCAAATAAACTTGGCAAATACAGACCTTACTCTGAAACAGAATAGTGTGTTTGTAAGTAGAAGGGCTCCTTTGTTGTCCTGAGATTAATGGAAGAGGACGTATTTCTCCTGATTTGGAAGTGTTGCTCACGAGTAAGATCGTTCTTTTGCATTTTCTCATTTTGATCTACTGTGGAATAACTATTTAAACTCCCCATCAAGTATGGCTGCAGTAAATCAAACTTTTTTAAATATATGCTTATCGTTGTATCCATGTGGTTCTAAGTCCAGTTGCATAGTTTCAGTTTATTGCATGTAAATCGATAATAATTTAAAATATTCTATATCGACCTAAATTTCTCACGTTTTCTTATAAAAAATGTATGTGCTCGCATTTAACAATCACCTTGGCCGTCAGGAAGGTTTATAACTTTTCCCCTGAGAAATAAAAGGAAATTTTTAAAATTTTTGTTTATTTTATCAAATTTCCCGCAATTATGCTTCAGAAGTAATAATATTTAACGACCAAATTAAGACTGCGTTAAGTTTTCTTTCTTTTGGCTCTTGTCTCGATTTCGTTGGACCAGTATTTCCAATTTAATTTTGTAAAAGAAGTAAAGCCTGCAAGTGATGAAAACAAACTTCACATGCGTTTCGTATGGAAGAAACTTCGAACGTTTTATAGTCTAACCCGGCAGTATGACTGTATGAAAATTTCACAGCCTAATTCTTTTGGCAAGTGCAAGTGTGATAAATTTGGTTTAAATCGATGAGTAAAGGCCAATAAATGTAGATTTGCGAATAGATAGACGACAGAAAGAAACTACGGAACCTATATTTATATAATCGTTGTAGTTTCGAAATTCAGGAATTCTATTCTCTCATAAGGGCTGATACGCTATTTGTAACAGCCAAAAATCATTCAAGATTGAAAAAAGCATAATTTTATTCACTGGAAATACGTATTATATCATGAAATGAAGTAGTAGTAGTATTGTTAAAAGTGCTTCGGCAGCTTAGGTCATTTCGCACGTTGGCTCGCACCGGGAATCGAACCCGGAATAGCTTTTACTGAATTCGAACGCGTTGCCCACTTGGCTATCGGCCCGGGATCCCGTTTGAAATGAAGTGAATGGAGAGAAGGAATAAGGTATTTAAATTAAAATTTCAAACATTTCTACCTTTCTCCACGTTGTTTTGGGTAAGAGTTAAAAAGTATGGACAAGAATTTCCATTTTAGAATTACCAGAAAGCCGAGAGCAGTGAAAATGAAGACCATTCTCCGTACAACAATATTTCAACAATAATATTCATCACCTATACAGGCACAGCCTCCCCGAATTTTTACACAACCTTTCCATTTCTACGTGTCTCCGCTGAGTTTTTCCGTGACGCTGTTAAAATATTTCTGGTTGGAAACATCGATTAGTACTTGCGCTTTATTCTGAATGCATATTCTAATTTGAATATGCATCCAGACAATACCCCTTGTACCTTATAAGGGGCTAAAAGAGATATACATAGTTTAAAATTTTTAACTTTGAATTGCATAAATTACAAAACTTTCGTATAAATCAAGACACTCGAAATCGTAAAAATATTTTTACAAGCTTGAAATCCCTGGAAGTAAGCCAGATTCTGGTTAGATCTAGACGAATTGTAGAACATTAAATCGAATTTTTCCTTTATTAATTTTAATGCTGATTAAGATCGTATCTCTCTCATGTTTAGGTTGAATCGAGATTTTTCAGTTGAAATTTTGTATTTAATGGTAGACTTGTGCGCGAGTACATATGGTATGAAGAGATATAAAAAAATGAAAATTTAGGATTTTCAATAGGCATGGAGAAGACTAGGTTATTCTTAGCTAAAAATTAGCTGTAAAACCTGTCCAGATACACCGAATTGTACACGGCGATAGCGATCTTTTCTCTCACATAAGACACGTGAATCGTGAATACGAGAATTCCGTAGTTTTAAATTTAAAGCTGGGGTCCGATAGCGGAGAATACCACCTAATTAGACAGATACTTGCACAATGCACGAAGTCAGTACTAGTGCGTTGATAAATAGGCTTCTTACAAGGGATGAGCTCTTTTATTTTGGAGATCCTATATTTAACACCGTATGGAGGCGAGAATTCATTGTGTCATTCCGAGAAGGGCGAAACTAATTTTAACCCTTAAGAAGTAAGTCGCTTTTCATATCAACCTTCCCCTTCTTGCTGCAACTGTAAATCCCTCTCAATAACCTGTTTATCTCGTACAAAGCACGATTTAGTGATCTCGTAAATCATAAAAACTACTTGTAAGATAGTTTCGCCACTACCGGGACTATTTGAGGATTAAGCCCCCGATAACATATCGCCAGCGATGTATTGAAGGAGTTGGCAGCTGATTTTCGACTGTGCGCGGTCGAGCGCTTTCCTCTGCAGGAATGGTAAGTGACGCTTTCAAAGAATATAGCTTTTGATCCTTTAAAAAACTTCAGAGAAGCCTTGAAATTCTCGGAAAGTCATTCGCTTTTTATTTGGGTTATTGGTTCAAGAATTCACTCCCTAGTCTCGAATCTAAACCTTATACCTTCCGTAGAGTCGCAAGACTCCGTGGACCAGTGCCTTCCAACCTTTTGTCAACCACGGTACACTTAAGAATTAACTCAAATTTCGCGGCGAACTAAACGACGCGTTTGTCTGAATTCAACTAGAGAAATACTCATTTCTATATTCTATTCAAATACTAGAACACACTCATTCCTTATAATGTGCTTTGGTATTTTCATTGTGATCTTTCATCCGATAGTAAAAGATCTCGCAATTTTTAGAGCTTTTTCGATGCGGAATTAGAAGAATTTGCTAACGTCACGCAGCATACCAAGGATTCATTCAAGATAATGTGTCGCGGTTAACCGCTTGGAAATCTCTGTCGCGGAAGGCAATGTCTCTTTTCGGCCATTCCTGTGAAAATTATCGAAAAATCGCTGAAAATTTTGTGAAAACTTTACCGACAAATTATTACGAAGAACAACAGTAACTACAAAAATTTTCGGAAATCAAGGAACAAAAGAAAACAAATGTAACGCAATCAAGGGCTAGAGGGATCAATGTAGTTAATAATTAAAATTTTGCTGCAAAGGGGAGCTTACAATAAAGAATGAATGTACAAAAATAAAAAAGTTTAATGAGTAGGAAAAAGGCACACAAAAGATTCATGAGTATATCAGACCGATCGTTCAACAATGTACGTACTATGCTCACCAACCTCACACAACCATAATTTCATGAGTCGATAAAGGATTTGTGGTGATGAACACTCATACTGACACCCAGAAAGACTCGGATTTCGTTCTAATAAACCCTCATCAAGTATCAGCTTAAAAAATTTAATATTTACATTAACCGTTGTTATTATAAAATGTATTTTATCTGCGTTCATAAAAATGTTATTTAGTTGAACCACTATGACTTCAGCATTGTTAATTCAATGGGCTGAACTGAATCTATCCAGAGATTTGAAAACAAGCTTAGATTATATATTTACTCATACTAAACAGAACTGTAATTTGCTGGGATAATCCTTCCCGGGATCTTTTGCCCCACCGCATAAATATTTGCGGACATTATTATAGGTCGTCCCATATATCCACTACCAGACCTGCTGATGTAAATTCCTTTAGTTAAAGTATACATTGTTAAAACAAGCACTAAGTCGGGGTGGCCTTAGGTCAGTACAACGAATACTCAGAAATCGGAATGAATCATATTAAAAATATACGCAAATTTATATTCCTATTTAATCGTACACCAAGACTGGAGTTCATATAAACATTGCAGTTCAATCTTCAACGTTAAAATCCGAACCGCGTTGTCTAGTTATGCAAAAGACGCTCGAGTATAGTTCAAAAAACATCGCAAGAATCCGTATCTAGGGCTATGAAAAATTAAATTTACCATACGCTTCTCAGGTTTATTTCAGCGGAAAATTTCTGGATATTAGATCGGCCGCTTGTACGAACGACCACCTGTGGCTTTTGCCACATCATTCTCATTTCACCACTTTAAACGAACGAAACACGACAAATTTATAAGACCTCCGCTGAATTCGAAAATTTTATGGCGGTCATCGGTGATTACTGTCAGTGGGAACTATGGAGGTTTGGGAGCTTAGTTTACCCCTGGAAAAATATTTTTTCTTCGCCTTCAGAGAATGGGATATGTAATGTATTAGCAATGACACTTGACTATGAAATGTAGTCAACGGAAAATGAATTGTTTTCTTACAATTTCATGGGTCGTAATCATGTATCAGTCGGTGTCAAACAAAATCATTCTCGTCGTAACGCAGAAGGAAACGAAGTTTTGCTGTCGCCTCATGTTCTTCGACTCCTTTCTCTGCAGATAACTATCCTTGTGTATTGTTTAATCTTCAATCTTGTGGCACTTCCACTGATAAAAAATTCGATTTCTACTGATAATTACTTTGTGTTGTAATAAGTGAACGTATAGCACGTCGTAATGAAGAATTTTTTAACAAATGATTTAAAAATTCTTTTTCCTTTAAAAAGAGTTTTTCCCATGCCTGCCCTTTAGTGCATTGCGCAAACTGATACAAGTGACCCGATTTCGGGAATGCACAGGCTCTACCTACATATTTTGTGTATTTAAATACCCATAAATTATCTTTTTGTTACAGTTTAATCAATTGCCATAACTGTCGCTATGAAAAGATAATCTGGAGAAATTGATTTTACAAGTGGACGAGTCGACTTCTTATGTGTGTACGTGTACTCGTAAACTCTGAGTTCAGCGATGCAACGAGTACAATGCGTTCCGATATCACCTTCGCAAATGAGATTTCCTGTAGGATCTAATTTCGTAAAATAAAAACGAAGCTTTCAAAAGAAAACTGTCATGCAAATTACCCTAGCTATCGAGGCACCAATAAAAGCGATTCTAAATTGGAAAACTAACACACCCTTTAGTAAATTTTGTTCAATTTTGATACTTTCGGACTAGCGCGCAAGAACGTTTCCATCATCACGTCCTTAAGCCGAATCTGTATTTCTTATCCGTACTCGAAATGCAGATAAATTCTTACGTTGAGTTACTTGTTTAACTGAAAAACTTTTGCCACATCCGAATTTTTTGTTGCTTATATTACGCAATCCTTTATTATCTCAGAATTTGACGATGGTTATCGGACGAGCGATATCATTTCCATTTTCTAAAATATTCAATCTGTAGCTAACAGCCTTGATTTCAGGAAGGTAGCGATCCAATCCTACAGCAAAATGGGAGTGAAGCTGTTTTCTCGAGCGAGCAGTTTACAAACACGTCCGGTAATTAATCGCTATCACTATCAGTGAAACTAATATACTCATACAACTTAGGATCATGAAAGAATTTCCAATGTGCGCTCATAACAAATTTATAGAAGATTTTTACCAAACAGATGCAAGGTTATCACAGGCGGTAATTTTGTTATAAGATATGTGTTACCATGCAGTAGTTACCTAAATTTATCTTTGGTTTTTTTTGTAAGTTTAAGCATTTCCATATTTACTGTTTTGAAATCCAGTGGTCAATCAAGTGAAACCGAAGTGATAACCCAGTATCACAATTTTACGTATGACTGTTATCGTTGGATGTTATTACTCAGGTCTTCTTTGGGGGTACCACCTACTTTTCACAAATTGAATAACCACCTTTCACGCCATTTACTATCACTTGAATTGATAATGAAATTTTGAAATTGTACTGAGGCCTCTTGTAACTAGGTTAAACATATAATAATTTTATATGTACTCTGTGTATTGTATTCTGTCCTTATCTTGATGTGTTGGGCATTTTTCATTTTCCTTTTGGCTCAGGATAGAGGAAAATGTTTTTTTTTTCATTTACTTTTGTCTCATGGTTTAGCTCATTGTTTGCTTATGGTTTTGATGAAATGAAAGCTACAGAATAATGAATGATGCAGTATAGTGGGATTAACTTTGGTCACTTTCTATTGAATGCCATGAAAAGTGTTATTAATAGGGCATCTTTAGAGTGAACTTAAACTGTCTTAATCCACTTATGGTATCATATCTCAGTGAGGAAAGCAAGGGCAAACTAATTCATTCCTTCCCTTGCCTAGTCACCTCATACCCTCAACGAAGCTTTTTGTAGCTAATGGTGGAGATGTTGAGTATCCATCCAGCCTTCAGGCTGATGACTTTACAGACTAACGGTATTTTATCCTTGTACCCTAATCTATAGCCTAGCATGCAAGTTGAAAATATTAATAATTAGTTATCAGAGATAATCCATTGGACAATTAAATGTAACCTTAAGTTGAATATCTTAAAAATTTCTTTTAAGACCAGCAGATTAGATTTGTTATATCCTATAATTTTACAACAGAATGCAATAGAATTTAGCACTGATTGAGTGATTTAATTTCTTTATTGATTCCTGATTATAAGTTTCTATTGATTTTAGGTAACAGAATATTTCCTGAATGAGAGGCACAGGAATTCATCTTGGGAAAGAAAACATCGGCTAAAAATAGTCATGTCTAGCTTATCCCCCTTGCTTTATCCATGTGTCATCATGGCCATTCTTTTCTTTGCTGTTGGTGTATTGGACAGAAGGCTCCCAAGTGCAGTTTCAATAACTGATATAGTAAGTAAGTAAAACAGAAAATGGGATGATTACAATTATAAAGATCTGAGTATAATAGTAGAAGTATTTATGTATTATACACAAAACTAATCAAGAGTTAACTTCCCCAATATTATGTTAATTTATTTTATTCAGGAAGGAGGGAATGGTCACTTATTCTCTGCTGAGAAGGCATACAACAAGCTCACCTCATTCACAGAGACAATAGGGCCTCGTGTTACTGGTTCAACAGAAAATGAATTTGACTCAGTGGTGTTTCTTCTTCAAGAGATTGATGAAGCTACTAGACAACTTGCTACTGGAGAAAAGGTGAATCATTTTATTCTGTTCTTGCTAAAATATTTAATGTAATATTATTTGGGTTTTTATAGAGTATTCTATGCTAATATAGAGCTACAACTAACTCTACTGCTGTATTTTTAAATGAAAAATTAAGTTTGCAGCCCATGCACCCATGGTTTAAAGATAAATTTCAATTCTGCTACTCTGTTTTTATAATCAAAAACTTCATTCACTGATAATATTCATAAAAATTTTTTATGCTGAAAAAAGAATGGAAATGCAGCAGTTATAATGAAATTTTTATTTTCCTTTGACACTTGGACACTTTGTCTTGCTATATTATGTTTCTACATGTGTATAGAATATAAAAGGTTAATTTGAAATAAATCTGAACTTTGATAACATACACCAACTTAGGTGATGGTATGACCTGTCTAATAGTTTTATAATTGCATTCCAACTGATTTTCGGAGCATTAAATGTTTGTTGAGAAATTTGGAAGTCATCAGCAATAGCTATCACAGGAGCCTTTAAAATATTACTCATTATGAATGGTATGAATATATAACATAGTTGACTTTGCCTCTAAACAAGAAACTTTGCAAACTATCTTCTTCGTTGGAATTCATGGTGCAAATTTGTTCTCTAAGGAATAGGGATTTTGTTTGCTCAAGCAAGACAGAAATCAGAGTGGATGTATTAGAATAATACAAAAGTTTTACTAAACATGAAGAATTTGCCCTAATGTCCATAAATCTTACAAAAATAACTTTTTAGCTATTTAAATGTTATGCATAAAACATAATTTCATATAGATACTACTACCTATAAGCTTACTCGATTCTATATAATGGTAGTTTTTTTAAATCTGCTGGTGAAGCTTCTGCTGAAATTATCTGTACACTTTAGAGTAAAAAATATATTATATATTATAAAATATAGTATACTTTTTTAAAATATATGTACTTCACATAACTACTTTTCTCACTACCTTACTGGTAAAAATCAAATGAACTATAGAAAAATATTTCAGTTTTCTAAACACAAAGTAACTTACACCCACTTCAATAATTATTTCCCTGTTCAATTCATGTATGATTAGACATTTATTCCAGTTTATTAACCTCATTACTGATTTCTTCTTGATAGGCCAGAGTTTTGGTGAATGTGCAGCATTCAAATGGCTGGTACTATTTAGACCGCAAGCCTCATGGTCAAATCAGTATCTATGAGGGAATCCAGAATATTGTTGTCAAATTAGAGTCAATAACTAATTCTTCTTCTAGTCTTTTAATCAACTGCCACTATGATACAGTTCCAGTTTCTCCCGGTAAGATTTTAATAATACCCTATAGTAGAATAAGATTTTCTATTTTAGAGGGTTTTTCCCCCTGCCATACACCGAAAGGCAGCTTGCAGGGAATTTATGTAGATGTAGAAGGCCACTAGATGGTAAGCTAGGGAGATACTGTGTGTTGTGTTGAGAACAGTAAATACAGCTATACTGCATGTCTCGTTTCTTAAGAGTGATCTCATGTATGCCTCAAGAGTTTTTACATGCAGTTTATGTCTGTGTGTGTCTTCCTTCATTCTAACTCCTTGAATCCCACTACAATTCTGTAAAATTTAGAAGCATACAGTTTTGAATATATTGGTATTAAAGTCTACAAAGAAAATTATGTTAATGGAACATAATGCCCATTGCATTATGTTATATAGCTTATCATATGAAGTGGTAAATTCTAGTTGATGTCTTTCCCTATAACAACTCTATCCATTTCTAATCTCACAATCAGTATTTCAAAATTTTTATTCATAATTTTGTTACTTAGCCCTTTAGCTGCAAGAAGCGCACTTCTACGTTCTCCTAAGAGAACTGTGGGAAAAACAAATTTCCAGTTTGACCTGCTCTTTCTTCCCTGTTCTTGTCCTTTCTTGATTTTATTGCCCTGCCTCTCAATGAGATGCCCAAAGGCTTGCTCTTCTCTATTGTTCTAGATTGGGAAAATCCAAGGGATTTAGCACTTTGGGGGAAACCCAAATTTGGTAATTCCTCTCTTTTATTTTTCTTCGCTCTACTCCCGAGTTTTGGCTGCATTCAAATGTGTTCTATGCATAGAGTAAATGTAGTTCTACTCAGTAACTTTATTTGCGATTATCATCGTTTAAATAAGTATTGTTTATATAAATTGAGATATTATGGATAGAGGAAGCTAGAGTCCTCAATCTAAGAAGAAGAAAATATCCGCAGAGGATGTCGTTCTGGAAATATTGTTTCATTTTGATAGTGAGATCTCTGATACCTTCAGTAGGTTGTGCGATAGTGAGCACAGCACTATGTTTAGAAAATATTTTAAAGGATTTTCACTACCATAAAGATTTTTAGACAATTACAATAAAATGTTTTAAATTATTTTTTCTGTTCATATTTTTAACACAATCCCTATTATTAAAAAAAATATATCTTCTGAATAGGGGATTTACGAAGTCAGTAATAATTGACAAAAATCAAGATACCTGCAAAGTGTTTGGAATCAAAATGATCAGCAAAGTGCAAGGAAAGTTAATTTGGATGGCTTATTCAAAATATTTTTCTTATTAAATATATTATATTTGATACCAACCATAATTTCTAAACAATAACCACTGACCGCACCCATAGGAAAAAGGTCGACCCGGATTATAAGGGATAGCTACCTGCTAGGACTTGCCTGCGCCTCCAGTATCCCTGTTACTTTTCTCCCACACACAATTGTAGAAAAATCTGAGACACCTGCAGCTAAAGGGTTAAACGATCATTTAAATTTCTCTCCTGTAATATTGTAATAGCAGATACTTACTTCATTCCCATGGTAATGAAAAATTTAACATTGAAGCAGTACAACCTGTGGAATTAAAGGTTGACTAGAATTAATGTTTAATGATAATAAAATCTTTATCCATAGATGATTTACTCATTCATAACAGTATGGATTTTTGTTTCCAAGTATTATATTCAAAAGTCATGTATATGTGATGATGTATATAATGTAGAGCAGGGAAAAACTCCAACACCTCTTCCATCAAACATTATTTCATACTGCTAAAGCCAATAAGTGGGGGAGAGGATTGCTGTGAAGGATGAAAAGAGTGCCACAGCTTATGGTAAATAGTAAGGAATATTCTGCCAAAAAGTGAGCAGCTAGCAAACTGTTAGGATTCAATGGCATCCTTTGATTAGACCTTTGAAGGAGATATGAGGTTAATATTAACATCATTAAGGATATAATAATGGGGAAAGTTAGAAAAGCTATCTGGAATATGTGGAGCAGAGGAAATAATTACAAAAAGAGGAAATAATATAAACGGAAAGAAGGTATCATAGCATATTAAGCATATATATGTTATGCATGTGCATGTGCTATAATAAACATTGTAATAATAATCATATAGGAATATATATAATATAAGGAGGGCAGCAGTTAAAATTACAAGAATCATAAATATAATATAAACTTCTATACTTATGTATGAAAGTAATGGAGAATTAAAAGTTAGAATATGCTTCTGACTTAAGAAAGGAAAGTGATTCACATATAAAGTTGACATAATTTAAGACCATTAACCACCCTAAATACTCTGGAAATGGGCAACAACTTATTAATGTTCTTCCTTGCCTAAATGGGTATTACCAAGAGTGTAGAACCATTAGTTTTACAGGACAGTGCCATGATGCCAAAAAGACTGGGTGGAAATATAAAAAAAATCCATTGAAAACATTGTGGGTGAAAGTGATGTTAGATACTCTCCACCTGAATGAGAATGCTTGAAGATTAAATCTCACGCAAATTTTCTTATGATCATTTACAATGCAAACAATACCAACATCTCACTTTACAAACCTCTCTGAAAATTGAAGGCACATTTGAATCTTCTTCTTTTCTTTCATACATTATGAGTATCACCTATACTGCTTAGGAGCCTTTAAGCTTATGCTATGAATTTTTAAATAGATTACTTGTTGACTTTTTTACATTAAAGCATTGAATTTTATGTTTTAAAGAATTTATTTACATCAAATTCACAAAGAGAAAATGATATACTGTTCACAATTAATTTATTTGAATGAGCATGGTTTCTGTGTTTGATCACACCATCATCAGGTACAGAAGCTTCAAATGAACTGCTTGTATACTAAACAAAGGAGGGGGAAGAAAAGGCTACAGAGAATGAAAAGGATGTGCATTCATAATGGGTCATAAAGTGGAGAGGGAGGAGGCAATGAAGGAAAAAGGCAGGTTAACAATTTAGGAGGATTCTCAGCTTTTGTACCAGGTGATGGTATGATCAAACATCAAACCATGATCATTCAAATAAATTATTTGTGGACATTATATAATTTCCTTTCTATGAATTTATAATGATGTTCCACCATATATAACTGAACTCAATTAAATACATTTAGTTTATTATTAAAGTGTTCAATTGATGAATAATGTTACACAGATATTTACTTTTTCCACAGCAATATTTCCTATTGCTGTGGAATCCATACTATCCATTTTCTTAAATCAATGATTGAAAATTGGTTCATGAGTTACAAAATTCCAAATTAATAGATATTCTTCTCTGTAGGTGCAAGTGATGATGCAGTAAATTGTATGATAATGATTGAAATTCTTAGAGCCTTATCTGACCCAAATGCCCCACAGCTACAACACAATGTCATCTTCCTCTTCAATGGAAATGAAGAAAGCCAATTGCAGGTATTGTTTTCAATATTCATTGCACATACCATATAAATAACCAAAATAATCATGACATACCCTGTTATTGAAATATTCAAAGAAGAAAATAAATATGTCTTCTACCTTTTCAATTTTAATTCTAGCACTCTAGCATGGACTTTCCATTGAACTGAATTAAACATAATATGATTTTTCCATGTAATGAAACCATTCAGTTTATAAAAGCATCTCAAGGACCAGATACAATCAACAAAGTATCCCTCAGTATTCGATTGATCAACCATAATCAAACTGTTAGCTAGGTTTCCGGTGGATCATCAGATCCTATAGGAAAAGGTTCTTTGGTATGGATAGTATTTTACATAGTTTAATACCTCCATAGATTGAATTTTGGATACAATTTTCTTATTTATCATTAAGGAAAGACAACAGTTATATATCCAATGATTCAAATATCACTCTTAGCAGTCAACGTTCTCCACAGAGGCCTTCATTATTTTTGTCAACATGTTCACAAGGGTGTGCATCACCATGAGTATTCATGAGTATTTGGCTATGCAGCCATGATGCATTATACAATACCTGTGTATGGGGTGCAGTTTTCATGTGCATTTCCCCTCAATAGGAACCTATTCTTCATATATAAACAATGAGGAAGCAATGATTAAAGTTTGTTGTTTTTATGAAAATATATGTGGAAAATTGAAAATAAATTCAAAACTTACACTACTAGGGATGGGCAGCAAAAATCACTTCCTCCACAAACATGCTAAGCATTACTGACTTCATATTCTCTGATGATACCACCAACTGAAAAAAGTACTGCCTTCCCTAAATCACATATATTTGTAGTTAAACAGGAAAAATTATGAAGCCATGCCAACATGCCCCCCAATGCCATTTTTACCAAATTGGTTCAAATGCTCACATTTTTAACACAGTACGACTCAGAAAATGCCATTTAATTCAGTATTGTGTACTCGATGGAGGACAATTAACTGAGGCTACTCTTTCAGAACTCTTTAGAATCTTTCAATATAAATATCTACTTTAGGAGCTACATTTTAACTGTATTGGATTCTTGTCATCAGAAGGTGTTAGGTTTTCTAATTTTCTTGCGGAGAATACACATATCAATTCAATGGATAAAAGTGACTGTTTTCCCTGGATGACTGTTATTTAATAGCAACATCTCCTCAATTACTAAATAATAACAAAAGTAGTACTAGTTTCAACATGTTATTTTCCCTCGTAATATTATCATAAATAATTATCAACAGAAGATATTGATATTTATTAAGGTAACTATTTATAAATATTCTTTTTTAGGGATCTCATGCCTTTATTACACAGCATGAATGGGCCAAAGAAGTAAAAGCTTTTATTAACTTGGAAGCAGCTGGTGCTGGAGCCAAGGAACTTCTTTTCCAGTCAGGGCCTGGGAATTCTTGGCTTATAAAGGTGCCAAATGAGAGTCATATACTTTCAACTAAATACTACGACCATTTAAATACATACACTTATATACAATCATACTTTATAATAAAATTATCACCATTAATATGAATAGCAATTAATTTCTGCCAAAACATGTTAAAATATGTATAAAATATCTGCAACTATAAGTTATAGATTACAAGTGGTTTTGAGTGTAATATAATAGGTCAATAACAATTGTTGGAAGAAATCATATTTATTTCCAATATATTGCCTGTAGATGGCTGAATTTAATAATGACAATAAGAAAAATATGAAAAATCCTTAATATTTCTCCTCTTTCATACTTGAAAAAGTGGCACTAAAGGTTTGAAATTTGCAAAATAACAAAATGTTGCATTCTAACTTAATTCTACCTTTTCACATCTCTCATCTTAAGAGAAATCTAATTAAATGTCTATTACAGGCTTATGCTCAATCTGTTCCATATCCCAATGGAAATTCCATAGTACAGGAAATTTTCCAGAGTGGTTTCATCCCATCAGAAACAGATTTTAGAATATTCCGAGACTTTGGAAATATACCAGGTGATTGCACTTGAAGTGCATGTTTAAGTAATATTACTTCATGGAAATTAACTGTGGCTATGAGAAAATGTAAGAATTTTTTATATTTTCCCGCAGGTTTGGATTTTGCATACACTAGGAATGGATATGTCTACCACACCAAATATGATGATAAAGATAGAATTCCAATGGGAACAGTGCAACATACTGGCAGCAACATTCTAGCTCTCATTCCTCATTTGATATCATCTCCAGAATTTACAAGGGAAAATAAAAGTGATGATATTCTTGCTTCAGTGCCACCTAATAATCAAGCTGTTTATTTTGATGTCTTTGGTCTATTCATTGTAAACTACTCAGATGAAGTTGCAATCGGTGTTAATGTTGGGATTCTTTTCCTATCTGTGGTCATGATTTTTGGAACAGTATATGTTGGTTTATCATCTGGTAAGTCAAATTAATAATTTGTTAGTTAAATAACAGTTAATTAAAATAAGCTTTAATCATAGTTACTGAAGATTTTTTTATCCTTCAGTAAATAATAAATATTCCACTTAGAATTTTTGTTCATTGATGAAAAACCAGATATTTTGAGTAGTTCAGAGTAATAATATTCTTAAATGAAGTCTTTTGATAAATGAAAAATATCATATACATGTTTTTGAACGTTCTCTGATTCCGAGGACTGTGTGAATCATTCAGATACTGCATATCAATTATTGATATTCATTGTGGAAAAAACGAAGTTCTTTGACTTGTATAATTGAGTTTACTGCATATCATTAGATATTTATTTATTTTATATTTACATGGATTTCAAGGTTGGACAGATATATTTACTACCATATATTTGAATAAAATTTGTGAATTAGTGAATTATCATGTTTATTTTCTCTAAAAATCATTTAGGCTTGTGATTTGAAAGAATGAGGAAAGACATTATAAAAAGTTATCTTCAGATAGAATGGCTTAGAACTAAGGATATTATTGGTTACTTAGAACTTGGAAGAAGAAATTGGTTACTTAGCACCAAGCATATTATTATGAACAGTTTATTTCATTTGATAGTAATTATAAATCTTTATTAGTAAATATGAAAATTGATATATTTGTTGGTACAATTCATTGCTTAAAATAGTTTTGAAAATTTATCTCATAAAACTGTTTTGAGATGAGCTAGTAACAATCAAAAACAGATTGAAAGAGTTTTATGCAGGATTAAATAAATATGTTATGTTTACTTAAAGTAACTTTACATCTTTTTCTGCGGTAAATTATGCTTTTCCATTATAAATTTCGTTTAAAGGATTTCTGAGTATGAGCCTTCTTTTGTTATGGATATTTCTTGTATTCAAAGATAACAATTTTATGATTTATAATTTTTTAATTCTAAATCTTCATGTTCAAGCCAATTTTCTAGACAGATAATACCTGGGTCATGATTTGGAATGACATCTTCTATTTTCATTCATTATCTAATTAATAGGTTAACAGGTATACTCCTATTTTAGGTAGTGGCTTTTACTATTGAGTCTATGAATGGTTGTTTTTGTATCTAGAGGATATTACACTGTCTCCCACAGATTATAGAGAATACCATAGTGGTACTTCTGTTATTCCTTGGGAGACAGTTTATAGTTTTACAAGATTCTTAAGAATACATTTTGACATTAAATTCAACCATTCTTTATCCTCTAAATTTATTTGAAATTTATGCTATTTTTCGATACTCTTTCAGGATCACGAGAAACTAGATTTTGGAAAATCATGGCAGGAGCTGGAAAAGCTGTTGCAGGGTGGATAATTGGTGCAGCACTTGTGTTCGTTAGTGCCACAATTTTGGATGCAGTTGGTCATCCAATGCCGTGGTTTAGACGTCCCATTCTTATATTTCCACTTTTTTACATTCCAACTCTAGTTGGTTGTATAATTCCTTACATTCTGCCTCCACAGTGCATACGGAAGTGTAAAAGTTGTGATGTAAGTGACATAGTATCACTTACTTTGTACTCTTTAGTTCTAACCAATTATAATAGCTTGTCTAATATTATCTATCTAGGACCAATAATAGGCATGTGTAATCTGAGATGGATGATTTACATGCAATTACTTTCTCTTAATTAAGTTCATATTACTTGATAAACCAGGAAACATAATTTGTATCAAGTCTTCATCTTGCTCATGAAATCATTAAGTTGCCTCAATATACTATCTCCATTGAAGATGCCCGCAAAATCATAACATTAAATTAGATTAAAACCTTTCTTCTTATGCTCTGCCTTTGTTATGAAAATGTTTCAATTTCATACAACTACTAAAATAAACATAAACTAATCTCGTTTTGGAACTGATCAAGCTAACTTTAAATTCACCCATTCTTTTGTTTATTTCTTTTTTCTGTAGTTCATAAACTAAATTATTTTCATATCAAGTTGCTCCTCCATTTAGTTCTCAAACTTTTCAAGCACTTTCTGAATATGAAAAGTTAGAAGAGGATTTCCAAAAAAGATCTTTATTCCGTCTAAAAATAGGGATACCTTTTACTTTATTGAGTAAATTTGATCTAATTTTCCCTTCTTATCTCTAAATGATTACCAAGTGAGATATTTTTTGTTATGTTTGTTTCTTTTTAATAATTTAATAATATGATTTTCTTGCATACTGCATCTTAATCTTTATATAAAATGCATCATTTATGAGACTTGTTTCGCCTTTCTTTCTGTTGTTTCATTTCTGTTCATTATAACATTAAACTCGACTCTCTCCTCTGGTATTCATGTTTTCAAAAGTTTCTGTATCTGTTTTTGGCTATTTTCATTTATATACACTTTGAAATTGCTCACTGTGAAGAGATTATCTTCACCAATAACTTTATTAGCTCTTCCTTCTCTAAATACACCTGTTCCACTTCTTCACCTTTGTTGTTGGTTTTTAGTTGGTGTACGATTTTAATACACATGACCAAAACACAGGCTTTGAGTTTATTCATTATTTTTCTAACATTGCAATAAAATGTAGTGATAACATAATTTTTCCATTTCTTCTTAAGATTAATCCTACAACATTTTATCTTGAATTAGTATTCTTGCTGAAAATAATGCTATAACATCATTAATGAAATCATTTTCACCTGTCTGTCTTATTTCTTAGACTTCTAGAATATCAATTCCTGCTTTCTTCATTATGATCTTAATTTCTTTAAGCTTCCAAGTTTTCAAGTGAGGTCTTAAATCCCAAAATCCACAATTAAAAATAAATTACTCAAAAATATGCAACATTCTAGCTCTCATTCCTCATTTGATATCATCTCCAGAATTTACAAGGGAAAATAAAAGCGATGATATTCTTGCTTCAGTGCCACCTAATAATCAAGCTGTTTATTTTGATGTCTTTGGTCTATTCATTGTAAACTACTCAGATGAAGTTGCAATCGGTGTTAATGTTGGGATTCTTTTCCTATCTGTGGTCATGATTTTTGGAACAGTATATGTTGGTTTATCATCTGGTAAGTCAAATTAATAATTTGTTAGTTAAATAACAGTTAATTAAAATAAGCTTTAATCATAGTTACTGAAGATTTTTTTATCCTTCAGTAAATAATAAATATTCCACTTAGAATTTTTGTTCATTGATGAAAAACCAGATATTTTGAGTAGTTCAGAGTAATAATATTCTTAAATGAAGTCTTTTGATAAATGAAAAATATCATATACATGTTTTTGAACGTTCTCTGATTCCGAGGACTGTGTGAATCATTCAGATACTGCATATCAATTATTGATATTCATTGTGGAAAAAACGAAGTTCTTTGACTTGTATAATTGAGTTTACTGCATATCATTAGATATTTATTTATTTTANTGATGAAGACTCCAGTATTATTAAGTTGCCCAACTTTGTATTTCTAAATATGAGAGAGAGGGTAATTATTATTAATGTTGTTTCCATTCATATGTAGATATTTTTTTACAATCAATTTATGTTTATTTCTTTTGAAAATCAAACCCAGAAAATATTATCATTAAAATAAAAATAAATATCCTTTTCAAAATTAAACAGAACTTACTCTATTTAATTTCAGAGTCATTCTTGGGAAAATGTTTACATGGATATTCTTGGTGTACAGCTAATTTGGACAATAGTTATTCTGGTTTGCATTATAGTAGGAACAAGATCTACCTTCATTATTGCACCCCTTGTTTTGTTTCCTGTGCTATCTCATGGGATAGTCCTACTTTGGAACAGATGGAAATCAACAGGTAAATAAATAAATCAAGCTTTAAATTTATTATGAATACCACAATAGTGTAATTTGGCTAATTTTCAATTCTAAATGCATATTAATTAATACTCTCTTTTAAAACCTGGAGAGTGTCTGGTAGAGCTGATGTTTTCAAAAGTTATGGTGTAGATTGGAAAAGAAATGAATAATTCATTTTAGATATCCATAAATCATCCAAAATATAGCAAATCTATTTCAAATTTAGTGCTCTATAAGAAATTTTCTGCCATGTTTAGCATATTTTTAAGCAAAGGAAACAATTTATGTATAACATGATCTTTGAATAGAAAATTCTGATGAAAAAATGTTAATTCAACCAATACACGAGAAAGTTAAAAAAGGTTGAATAGTCAGTCTGTTGAATGAAAGATTTTATTTGTGTGTGAATAAAAATTCTTAAATTATTCTCTATTATAGAATTGGTGTTTATAAATAAATATAGTACATTACTATTTTAATGAATGAAATATATTATAATCAACATCAATTTGTTTCTTTTGAGGTATTATTATATAATTCAAAGGCTATAGTTACCAAGAGTTGAAAAAAATCACATGCTATTTTTTTCTGAGGAATTTTTAAAATTGATTACATATCTTTTTACAATAGTTTATGTGAAACAATCTTAATGTATTTGGTCAAAATGTCATAATATATTTCTCATATTTGAATTTTTTTTACTTTTATCACAGACAAAGGATGGGTTTTATTGAACCAGATCTTCTACTTGCCATCCACTGCCTTTATATTTTCATATACTATAATGGCATTTGCTGTATTTGTTCCTATAAGTGCTAGAATGGGGTCAGCAATTAATCCCAGCTTTGTAATTGGATTAATAGCAGTTCCTTTCTGCATAATGGTTTTTGCACACATTGTAAGTAGTCTTCACTGCAATAGTTTTACTTTTCATTTTGTGCTCATATAGAGATCAAGGGAGCTTTTTATTAATAATGACTTTTTTCCTTTGAGTGTATTTTATTACATCTTTTAATTCTTAATTTATCATAGAAATTCACTCCTTGAAATAGTATAGAAAAGAAAGGAAAATTTGTGTCAATAAGAAAAGAATTATTTAAAAAAATAGAGTCCATTACTGTAGACTTGGATAATGCATGATTATCTTATTCAAAGGCTGCTAAGAAAGTGGGAAGATTGCATTTCTGTTTCATAAATATTTATTTTTTTTTTCTTTTGAAGAAGATTTTTAGTGCATTAGTTCGACCTTAGCTGTTAAAGTACCTATAAAAATTACTACTTCTACAATTGGCAGCAAGGTTCTCAAGAGCCATAGAAGGCTCATCAGGAGTTGCCTGATTTTATAAATAAGAAGTTATTGTAAAAATGCAAGTAGACATCACCACATTACAAAATGTATACAAATATGAGTACCATATATACCCACTTATAGGATGCATCTTTTTGAATAAACATAAGGTGATAGGGCATGTTGCTTCATGTAGGAGGATATAGATTTTCCATGGAATATATTATTCTGAATCAAGAATACAGTCACACAAACCTTGCTACATCTTATACACATGTGAGTTTTATACAGTATATATGAAGAGTATTTATACCAGTATATATTATACCAACATATACAGGTAATTATCATGTATGTGTCCACATATACATGAGTATAGAGACAGAATACTACATAAACATATCTGTACATTGTTAAATTGTTTAAGTTTTCCAGAAAACTAACCTTAGGAAAATGTAGCCAATTTATAGCGGGTTACAAGTAATATTGGAAAAACTCATATTTTATAAATAATGCTAAGTGAAGTACTATAGGTAAGTATTTTCATAATCATTACAATAGGTAATCAAAATAAAAAGGAGATACACTACATCAATAACTACATTTTAATTTCTTTCTTTAAAATAGCAAGTCTTTCAATGAAATGGAATTTTTATTGCAGCTCATTAAAAAGCATTTTGACTATGACAAAAAATTTCTTTAACTATCATTACTGTAATATTTATGAACATATCAAAGTTATTTTCTTAGTTCTCTTGTATGATAGAGTATGTTTTTATATTTATGTATGCTAGAATAATAATTATATACTATTTATATACATTTGAAAAGTAATGGTAAAGGAAGCTGTTACAACTTTTTGTGATAGTGTAGGTTACCTTTTCATATTTTTTTTTGGTTCATTGCGAATTTACTTAACTACTCTGTCTTGAAATCTCATTAGGTTGAACTGCACAGTGTCTCTCAAATAGTTATTCTATATAAATATAGTGATTCTTTTAGAAAGGAAAACATTATCATATTCATTTTTGTGGAGAACATATACATTACAGAATACACCTGATATGTTTTTAGTTTTCCTTGAGAAACAGGACAAATCTATCAAAAACTGCAAAAATGATTAATCATTTTAAGAGTGATTTTTTTTTCGCTATAGAGTGATGAAGAAAATTATGCTTATTTGTTCAATTCTTTTATAGGTGCCCTTGATTCAGCTTTATCGTTCTACTAAAGTAATTTTATTCTGCATGATTGGCATATATGTTCTGATGATGCTAGTGGTCACTCTAACGCCCATAGGATTTCCTTTTAGTGGTAATCATCATGATCCAACACCTCAACGAGCTCAAGTTTTTGTAAGTATAATTTGCATTCCTTACTGCATGTATAAAAGCACATTCCTACAAAATACAGATGGAATATTTGGTAATACATACAAGTAAAGCAAGATATTTTTAGTAGGTATTTGTAATCTTTCAAAAAGAGATCATATATGTACAATTCAAGGAAAAAATCAAATTGATCTAAGCAATGTTATGTTATGGACCATATCATCATCACTGATTTAGGAATGCCAACTTTTAAAAATTACCAAGACCTCATATCTCATTACTTGAATCACTACTTAATATTAGCTTCAGAGGTGAGTTAATTTCTTCTTTCAACTTAAATGGTGGTAATGCATATTAGGAATCGTTGGATTGAGCCAGTTATCACAAAGGCTCGTTCATCTGGAAGTTGAAGGACTTGATAATTTTCATTTTGAAGATAAGAATCTACAAGAGGACAATCTAGAACTGAATGGTATTAACACAAATTAGAATATTATCTGATTCAAAATAGAAAATGATATATTAGGAAAAGAAGATGGTAGTTATGTAAACATTCCAATTCATCATCCTTGCTCCTGAGTGAATACACTTTTACAAAGGGTGTGGAAAAATTAAATTTGGAGCCCCTCACACTTTTTTTTGCCAATCGGATGAAATACCTCAACTTCTGAACATAGATTACATGAGTTTGAGGTGTACATCTCCTAAATAATAATACAAACAGCAAAGAGAATATTTTATTTGTAGAATGGATGAAAAAAGACTTTAAAATTCATAAAAGAATTTGGTGATTTTTCAGCATGTAAGAAGCAGACACTATGTATTTGGCCAGTACTACCCAGTTGAACAACAAAATTTTTTTTGGCTGCTGGACTGGGACCGGAATGGAGCAAAGTTTTCATTAAAAGATGCAGACTTACTGGGAGTTGAAAAAGTTTTACCAGAAAGCTGTGATAAAGCCCTCTTCTGTGGGTTGCCAGTTTATAGATCCAACACTATAAAACTCTTGTAAGTCTATTGTGCCTATTCATTTTTATAATCTTTGACTAATGTTTATTTTTCTCACAAAATCACTGTATGCTTACAAAAATACAGATAAAATTCACCCAAAATATTGAGATACTGTTTGAATAATATAATCTGCAGTAGTATTGTAGAAAATCTTTAAGGTTGCTAGCCAGGGAAGTTCTCTGGCAATCAACATTTTAGCCACTGTCTCAGTTGCCATCTTCAGGGTTATGTGTTGCAAAATCCTGAGGATGACACATAGTCAGCTGATAATTGGACAAGTGGGAAAGAGAATTTTCTACATAATATTCAATAAGAAAGTTTTAAGTTTTTCTAATTATTTTATTGTCAATGTATGTTTTTATGTGTGTGTATTATCAGCAATAATATTAAAACCAGAAATTTTAAACTCTCTTATTTATTGAGTTGCCATAATTCTTAAGATTGCTACAACTATTAACTGGGACATTTTTATCCCATTTAAAAATGTAAAGTGTTTTATTTCATTTGATTATTTTCTGCTAGGATGCTTACTTTGTGATTTTTAATATAAAATAGAGTGGTCAATTCTAAAAAATGGCTAAGTTTGTAGATGTTTTTTTAATAATTATTAGAAATACCTAAATCACCTGACAGGACATTTTTGTACCATACAGGATCATGGAGCTTTATTCTTCAGAAATTTATAATTTATGCTGGTAAACTATCTATCTCTGTGCCTCATTATAAATTTATAATTAGTAGATTGTGTGCATTATATTATAAGTCAGTATGCAACAAATGTGTTACTGCTATTTCTTAAAGGTAAGTGATGAGAAACGCATGGTTTAGATGCTTGAATTTAGATGAAGAAATTGAAAGAGAAAAAGTCTGCCACAGTCAGGAATCGAACCTAGGTCTCCCACTTTCTGGGTGGTTGCTCTGTCTGGACAGCGCATAGCTGTGGTAGACTTTTTCTCTTTCAATTTCTTCAGCTATTTCTTATGTTTGTACACCTTGTTATTCACCATTTAATAATGAAGAAGATGTATAGGTACCTGAAAGTAAATTACATACCTATTCAGCATATCATACAAAACTGTAGGTAAAATTGGTGGATTATGCCATCGTATCATTAATCAATAAGTATATGTATAGTTATATAGATGCATTCTTCTTCTAAGCCTATATAACAAACACTCAACCCTTTTCCTCTTTCTCTATATCTTTATCCTTCTCCCTTTGCAAGATATTCATCCACCTTTTCTTTTCCCAGTTTCCCCATGTAGTTAAAATTATATTCCCCCCACTGCCTTTACCTTTTCAAATTTCTTGTGTTATTTTCATCTCATTTATCTGCAATACATTAAGGCTCACAATATTCACCCTTGGTAGTCCACATCCCCTCTCCACTGCATTCCTGAATAAAACATTGTAACTGCTCCACTTCTCATTTCTCCCAGTTCATTCCACCTTACTTCATTTAAATCTATCACATCTACTTTATACCTCTTTTCAGTCTATAACAACAATAAATAATATTTAAAATAAATATGATTTGTGACAATTTAAAGTCTCTTCTGTGTAAAAGAAACTGATTCCTAATTGAAAATGTCAAGATGCAGTAACAAGAAACACAAAATTACCGATGGGCCATTTTTGTCTGGTTAGTGGTTTTAGAAGGTTTGCTTTATCTAGCAGTTCTAGTTTTAATGCTAATTCTCAAGCCAATGAAATTAAAATCTATTAATGATGAGGCTAAAGTTCATACCAGTTTTATACCAGAGGAACTTATTCTGGCAATGGAGAATTGTGGCAGATGGTAATGAAAATTGCGATGGTATTTATAATTCATACTAATCTTTGGTCGATACGTATGAGGAGTGATAGTGGATTTTATGTATGTGATTGGAATGTTAGCAAAAGTAGATTTTGTTTATATGTATGCTTTTGCTTAAAATGTTAACTTAAGATTACATACATAAGATGCATTGCAAAACACATTAAAAATAAAGTGAAAATTACCATCTGGAAGTAAAAATCAGTCATGGAAAGTAAGAGAGTGTTCTAGACTAGTCTGTAGTAAATATTTATGCATCCTGTTTGCCAACAGCTAAATTTGCTCATTTCTTGTCTTGCCTTATGTTTCAGTAATTTTCCACATGTTTTATGACTATTCTTTTATATCTAAGAGCATAGCATGATTTCTTATTGGTAACATGAAAGTAATGAAGAAACCAAATTTTTTAACAGGCCTCATACACATAAGGTGGTTGCACCAGAGCCCACATTAAGTCTAGAGGCAGAATTACAACTAGTATCCAGAATATCTACAGAAACATCTATGAACATAACTTTCAGTATCACAGGTAGGTTGAACTGATTCTAATAAAGATTTTCCTCCAAAGAAATTTCAGAGAAATCTCAAGGTTGTTGGAAAGGGAAATAACTAAGAATGGAAAGCCATGAGGCTGAATACCAAGGATAAACCAGGGTGAAAAATAGCAAAATGACTTGGACCCAAATTCACAGGTCTGCCACTTTCCAAGCGGGCATTATAACCACTGAACTATCATGCTACATTTCTTCCACACTGTTGAGGAAATGGTTTAGTGAGCATGGAGAGTAGTCTCCACATAGTCGCCAAACCACCACCAGGGGATCATCACTGAGGCAGCCAGCTCACAAACCAATGTTATAAGGAAATACCATGTCATGGTACCTCAGTGGTTATAATATCTGCCTGGAAAGTGGGAGACCTGGGCTTGAGTCCAAGCCATGTTGACACACCTGTTTATACCAGAGAAATCTCTTTTGCTGCAAAACAATTAGACCTCAATATTTAAAGGGTATTTGATGGTTTGAGCAAGTAGAATTTAATTATGAAATAACATATTTATTTATGTATTTGAGATTACAGTATTTGGTATCTTGTGGAAAAATTTTGTAATAATTCTCTCAATCAACTTTTCCATTGAATAGATGTACCTGAATAAGTATGAAAATAAATATATTAATTTTATTGTTCCCCATCATATCTTTGGAATAAAAATATTTTTTATGCCAAAGAAGAATTTATGGATATTATTATTTGTGAATATTAGCTGTGTTTATGTAATTGTCATTAATAATACTTGTATAAAGTTTTCAAGTAAGTTAACTAAAACCTATTACACAAACAATAAACCTTCAACCAGAGCCATCATAACAGTATTATAGGCCTCTGGGCAAACCAGTGTGCTGTATGACAACTGCTCACAGGAATGAAATGTAAATAGTTGATAATATTGTAAACTATTTTTATTTTTTGATTAACGTATTAAAGACTGGATCTTTATTTTTGAACTTACCCCAGTGGCTGGGTATATATTTCCCTGCAAGTTGTTTTTTGCAGTTAACTATATATGATTTAATAATTTATAGAATATGAAAATGCAATCAAAAACTGTTAACAAGCTAACTAAAATACAGAGGCATTTGAGACTATTGATGTAATCACATGCTTAGATAAAGTGGCAACAATGTATCAATATAGGTGGCATATAAAGGCAGAATGTAGTAAACACAAGTTATCTCGTGATCCATGCGTAACAGATGGCAGGCGAAACACAAGTAAACTCGTAATCCATCCTCAATGTGTTAACAAAACTAAAAATAGTTAACAATATTATAACTTTACATTAAATACAGTTAATTTAAACATCAAATATATATACTTTTATTTATGGTAAGTCACATGACATACACAGATTAACATGGGATTCCTATGCTTGTGAGGCCCTTGGGCCCAGCCCAGACTATTCCTCCTCAACTCAAGGGATACCTTCACATCAACCATGCCAATGCTTAAACTTAAACATAAGCTATCACTCTTGATCATGCTACTTTAACTTCAACATTTCGAAAGGATGGTAGAGTGTTCTCCAGAATAAATCATCGACAGCCTTCTCTATTTTTTCTAGAAGTGATATCAAATTCTGTTTCTTGTCAATGTAGTTATAAGTGTGTGGCTATGATCTTGATTTTGAACATCAATGGCTTCAAAAAAATTTTCAGCAAATATTTTAGCATACTGAAGTTCTTCCTGATGAGAAGAAGCTAGAGATGCCTGGATTTTATGGCTGAGAAATATAACTTGGTTGCCCTAAATTTTTACATAATTTATTTAGTCAGGCAAATCATGTCATTGCTTGTATTTTCCTTTTTATTGGGAACATATATGGAAGACAATATATGACAAAAAGAAGTCAGTTTTTCTATCAAATTGACAATTTATTACCTACAGTAAATGAGTTGATGATTTCCGCTGTACCAAAAAGTAATTTAATACTATTTTTCTATAGGGAAAACCAAACAACTGCAAACTTTAAACATTCTTGTTTAATACTGAATTACATGATTTTTGACAGGGGGATGTCATTTAGCATTGGGTATCAGCCCAGAGAAGGATGTCAGACTACAAAGTTGGAATTATGGTAGAGTACCAGAAGCAACATATCATTGGCAAGGAAATCGACCAGTCTATTATCTATATCATGCAAAAGGTATAGCATCAGGTGATCCTTGGACAGTATGGATTGATCTTGAGGTAAGTAGGCATATCTACTGCAAAAGGGCACAATGCAGCTTCGGCCATGTGGTTTCACACACCCACAATGGCATTCGCTATCAATAATATAAACATATACCGTATACTCCCATGTAATATTTGATCTCAGTCAAATCTCTAAATTGTGGATAGAAAATCCACAATTTTTCATATATTTCTAATAAACTTGGCCCTAGATTTTTAGGTTTGTCTGTGTAGCCAAGTATAGGATATTATTACATTTTCAACTTGACCTACATTTTCTGGAGGCCAAAAAGTAAACACACTCTTCTATTAACAAATCCAGAGAAAGCAGGGAGAAGTAAAAAAAAACTGTAGTTAAAATAAAGTGGTACGTATCCACACATCGTTGATCACCAGAGGTTTTTCCTTAGCAGCAGCACCTCTTCTTCAGTCTTAACTAACATGTTCATCCTTGCCTTATTTTCTTTTCTCTTATTTTCCATAATATTTATACAAGTTAAATTTTGACCCAGAGAAGATATGAATTTCATCCCTGAAAAAGTAATATCCACATAAAAGTCAACTTTTATAAATTCAATCTTAAAAAACAGCCTTACAATTTCAACTATTATTTCAGTATATGTGGTATATACTGGGTGATATTGAGAGCAATAGGGGCTCAATATTATTTAAACTTATTTTTATAAAAATGTCTTCAATTTGATGTTTAATCGGTCAATGATGATTTCAATTGCAATTATGAATATCAATGCTATTGAAAGTTTAGAATGGATAACAATATCGTTAAAACATCATGGAAGTATTGTGAGTCAATTTTTCAGATGAAATTAATGAATCTGAATGCTCCCCCTTAGAAATCCTAAGAAGAAGAAAAATCTTCCTGGAAATTCCAGCTATTTTTTATGCTTTAGCTAAACAAAAATTATAGTTGAAAGATTGGAAAAGTTTTAATTTTGGTCACATATAATGAAAAATGAGTGAATATTTTGATATTTAATACTTTTCATTAGTAGCCCTTAATTTTACAAATCTCCTCTCCCTTCAATCCTTCCATTTCATACTAATTATATTTTATCATTTACCAAGTGAGCTACCATCAAAGTTTATTGAAGACCTATATTGTAGAAAACATGCCATATTTTAACTGATTTACCACTCCCATTTACAGGAATAATTTATAATTCCCATTTTTATATATTCAATAGGTGAATCCTGATACTGAATATGAATTTGTAGTTGACATAGCCCTGATTGCCCACTATAATTTTGGAACTCCAGCAGTTACAGCTACTGAAATTGTCAATCAGACATTGGGTCCTGTGGCACCCTGGGCAGACTTAGTTGCATGGCCCTCTTCATATGATGGATGGAAGTTCTAATTAAACAAGTAGACAGCAATATAGGGAATATCATGGAGCACTGTGTCAATAACAGAAGAGAAGATCATAATTCAAGGAAAGAAGGAGCTAGGATAAATAAGAAATGGGGAAAACAATGAAAAGCAAGAAAGGAAGATAATTCATGTCAGTAACAATTAGTCAGTAAAATTTTTTCCCATCTTTGATATAATTTGATTCCTATCTCAAATATAACAAGAAATTTTGGTCTGGGACAGGTTGATTAAGGCTGAGAATAATTTTAGGAATGTTGCTTGATGTCAAGTTTATGGATTAGCTTGTTTTCTTTATGAATTTTTTTTCGCTGTTGCCATATCATCTGTGATTCAAATTTTCATTATTCGATTTAATGAGTAGGAAGGGAATCCTCTTCTTGAAATCAATGTCTTTATTGAATAGATACTTTGTTAGATTTGATAGTAAACCTAGAAACTTTTAAAAACTATTATATAATCACAAAATTGCTTTTGCATACTGCAAACAAATTTATCTGCATTCAGTTCCTTAATATGTTCTGTTTTAAAACTCAAAGAAATATGTTGAACTATTCATTGAAAACTTGTCACATATAATATGACTATTGTATATAACTTTCAATCAGAATTTCATGATGGTAATGCATTTATCATCATTCTCCACTCAAGTATATATAAAAATGTGTTAAGAATGTACATGTAAACTAATTTCTATGATCAAAGATCAGTCTATATATTTTAAGTATAATCTAAGATATATTTTCATAATTTAGAAATNTATTAGAAATTTGGTATTTAGGTAACGAAAAAATTGGGTAGCCACGCTATGTCGTAAAATTACAATTCGATTTAACTAACCTTACAATGGGACGGTTATTTGATATTTGGAAGAGCATTTTGAAATTAATTGCATAAATCTGAATGGTGGCGCTATTTTTATCGCTACATTAGCTGATGGAAATGTTATGTTTTTAACTCTCGATCCCTTCTACATTCGGACTTACCTAACCCGGATTAATCAAAAACTCAAGAAATTCGAGGAAAGTTGATAAATTTTCTATATTTTACTTATTTAATATTAAAATTTTGGCACTTCAATGATGAATGATAAATATCAGCTACGATACTGTAAGCAGTATCTAGAAAATAATCAACTGTAGTTTTTTATTCAATTTAAATATTTTCTCTTAAAAACTTACATCGAATATTGGATTTCATAAATTTCGCAATGTTTTATAATTATTTAAGAATCGTAGTAATCGCAGTAATCGCAGTAGCAGTTTCCAATCCTCCCCTCCTCTTATTACCCCTGACGTACCACCCCTACCCGTTGTCTGAGCATAAAAAGGTTTGCCAGCCACCGGCTCGTCCTCTCTTCTGCTGACTGCTGAAGGTTACGGTTCAACCCTGATCGAAGACATCTTTCTACCGTATAAAGGACGTCTCCTGGCTTTGAAGACCTCATCGCAGACAGTTGGACACCTCTTTTCGTGAGTCTTATGAAAGATATTAGTGTTAAAAGTTTTGAATTCTCCTTGTTAATTTAGTTCGTAATATGATTTAATTTATTTTTGCGGTGGCTCATCAGTTTCCAATATCTTCTTAGGAATTTGTTAACGTGAGGTAAATGAGTTAACCGCAAGGTGTTTGTCAATTAAACTCTAATTTCGTTCAGGTGCATAATTTCATTGCATCACATCGCAGGAATTTAAATTTAAGCTACACCATGCAGTCCTCGCGAGTTGGTTACCCGCATATTGCAGGTTAAATTGTTTAATTCTGATTGAGTAATTCTTAGCTTGTCAGTTTTGTCTCAATCTTAGATTTGATGCATTTGTTCCGCACCCTCGCGAATGAGCTGTTCTGTTTAATGGATCATATATTCAACCAGCTCTGGGGTAGAAATTTAAGATTTTACGCAATTTCCCCAGTTCGGAAACTTACCACGTTCAGATTAAAATATTAAGGTTCTGGGATTTTCTCACGTATCTCCTACTTTGATGCATCGATATTTGATACCATTAACATACGGCTCAAAGTTCGGCATCAGCGGTAGATTCAGCCTGTGTTATCTACCTTATTGTGACGATGAATTGAAATTTAGTTAATATATAAATATATAGTTTGAGCATTGGGGCATTTGAGCGTTGGGCTTTCGGAATAGTTAATCAGACCCAGCCTATACTGCAATAGTTATTCTCTCACTCGGTCCTAAATTCTCTCCGGTTTAATTTTTCGTTCTCTCCGGTTGCATGATGTTCCGTGAGCCTACCCCGAAAGTAGCCCAATAAGCCGAAAATTTGTACCGGAAAGCAACCTTGGGCATTAGACTGGTTCGCGGATAGTGACCTCCTAAGTCTAAAGCATAGGAATATTTTTTAATTACTAACTTTAATTTGCATTCATTTGCAATAATCAAAAAATTATTTTTAAATAAATGGTATTGCTATTACTCCTGCATTATCATAGAGGCACTAATAATTAACAAAATGGATTGTTCAAAAGAACCATAGGAATATGTGATGAACACCTGTTGTAATGGATTGATTCATTAATAAGAGTATGTAATATTAATTCCCCAATGATCAAGTAAAAACCTCTAGATATGCAACGTTTATATGACTGTACTTCCATTTAGAAGAGTTGCTAATAGTCAGTGGTTTGAATTACCCCATGACACATAGCCTAGGCGGAATAGACCACACATTATTTTCTTACAAAAAGGTTGTAATTTTTAGCGAGAAAAACAATTGAAAATCTAGCTGTAAATCAACTATTGTTGAAGATATTGAAGTTGCCATTTTTAAAGATGAGTTAAATATTTTGCTCCTTTATTGATTCATACAGTGAAACTAATCTTATGCTAGTAACGAAGAACCAGCTTTAATCATGCAACTTTTTTAAACAAAATTATATTATATTGCACTCAGCCAAGAAAAGATTTACTGGGCATACTGCATCAGTTAAACACTTCTCTTCTGCTAATTTTACTTAAGCAGTAAAAAACTATTCGATTATGTCCTTATGTAACTTTTCAATCAGTGGCAAAAATCATGTGCATTGATATGCACATGCATATTCATTATGCATTGACAGTATAAGAAAGGCTTTCTAAGGATGTGGCTCTGCTCCTCACAACAACTTGATTAGGCAGATGATATTAAAACCCCATTGTGTCTAGTAATGGTGATAATAATATTTGTTGTTACCCTTAATCTCAATGGCCCAGGTATGAACCAAAACTAAATATATAAAAATATTTGGAAATTGCAACTAGAATGTATCTTTAAAAGAAAGAGCTGAAGAACTTCCTTAAACTATTTTCTATTGGACTTAAACCTCATACAGATTTCTGAAAATCATTCCTGGAAATTATATTTGTCTTATCAAATCTAATATCATTTTGCAAGTTTTAAAATTAATGCATCAATGACAAAATTTTTCACTGGGATACGATTCTGTCCTACTTGATGGTACTCATCTTCTCTTTAGTTTTTCTCTTAGTTCAGAAGTATCTTTTAGCAAAATTTGCATTCTGAAGTTACTTGTATAAAGTATATTTCAACCTTAAATAACATGCTGGAAGCCGTCTTTTAACACCGCCTCCAAAACCTCTTTCATAACAGCCACTGAAATGCTTTCAGAGTTGTAATGGTATTAGAAATTTGGTATTTAGGTAACGAAAAAATTGGGTAGCCACGCTATGTCGTAAAATTACAATTCGATTTAACTAACCTTACAATGGGACGGTTATTTGATATTTGGAAGAGCATTTTGAAATTAATTGCATAAATCTGAATGGTGGCGCTATTTTTATCGCTACATTAGCTGATGGAAATGTTATGTTTTTAACTCTCGATCCCTTCTACATTCGGACTTACCTAACCCGGATTAATCAAAAACTTTTACTGATTATACTAATGAATACTGATTAATTTATATTTAAATACTGATTTAATTGTTTGTAGATTCCTCTAATTAGCAGAACTAATTTGATGCTTTTTTATCCTTAAGTTATTTATGATTGTGTTCCAAAGAAAATCTTCTTTAATATTCAGCTTACCAAGGTTTAAACATTACATAAGGTAAGATCTGGGGTGCAGTTGTAGCCTATCTTTCAGTGTCAAGTATACAAAATAAAATTAGATTGTACAAAATAAGCACATTGACTGCTGATACAATATAACAAAAGGATAATATTCTTATCAAAAGAAATTAGGTTGTTTTTAATTCTTGTATATTTCATTACAACACACATTTGCTGGCATCTTAAATTTATTGAATTTAATTTTTTTACCAAATTTTCCTTCTTAAGAATATGGTGTGTGGTGTTTGATGATAAATATGGTAATATTTTACAAGCCCCACTGCAAAGGATCTCCTTCTGCACATGAGAAAATTCTTTTCCGAAACTCCTGTATTCTGCTATATGCCAGGGAGGCAAAATTCTTTCAAGATGTCCTTATAGCCCTCAGCGATCCTTTCCCTATCTGCTCCCTATCTTCCCTTCTGCTCACCAATGTTGCGGTAGTAGCTCTATGTGTGTTCTTCAAAACAGTTTGATTTCTCCCCACCATTCACACCACTAAGTTTTGCTTTAATTTTGCTGCCCACTGTACCATAATCCATTTAATCTGGGTTGGGATTCAAAAATATTAGGTACAGGTTCTTCTTCATACAGAGTATACAACAATGCACTGCAATCTGAGGAATTTCAATCTGAAGAACTTCAATTTTCCCATATTATTCTCATTTAAAAGTTTGTTTACAAAACTTTAAGATGAAATAATAAAGAAGTATTTTATGATTCAAATTGAAATTATATTCTTTATATGACAAGTGGACTGTAGTTCCTCTATTAATATTGTTCTTCTACTACCATATCGGTTTTGTGAACTATGATGATTTTAAGAACTGGTTCACTCATAAAGGTGCAAACCAGCTGATCTTACCACTATATGTTATCCTATAGAGTTAATGTATAGGCTAGAGGTGCCTTTGTATGGTATTATGTTCTAATGCCCTCAAAATCTGAAAAGAAAACTGATTCCAAGAAATAGGAAAATGTTCATTTGATCCATAAATAGAAGCTACATTTGTATCATCAGTGAAAAATTGTATCAGAAAATCAGTGACATATACACATAAATAAAGCCATATTCATTATAAGCATCGTCCCTTATTATTTGAGTTCCTTGGATTGGAGCAATTGTTTTCTTGTTTTGAATTGTTCATCTGGGTTCTTTAACTTAATAGCAATGAACATATGTTTGGAGGTTTTTTACACAAGATAAAATCTAAGGAAATATTAGTAACAAGTAAAATGTCTTCCTACCTTATAATTTGATGAAATATTATATATAATATAATATTGTAAGATGAAATTAATGAATCTGAATGCTCCCCCTTAGAAATCCTAAGAAGAAGAAAAATCTTCCTGGAAATTCCAGCTATTTTTTATGCTTTAGCTAAACAAAAATTATAGTTGAAAGATTGGAAAAGTTTTAATTTTGGTCACATATAATGAAAAATGAGTGAATATTTTGATATTTAATACTTTTCATCAGTAGCCCTTAATTTTACAAATCTCCTCTCCCTTCAATCCTTCCATTTCATACTAATTATATTTTATCATTTACCAAGTGAGCTACCATCAAAGTTTATTGAAGACCTATATTGTAGAAAACATGCCATATTTTAACTGATTTACCACTCCCATTTACAGGAATAATTTATAATTCCCATTTTTATATATTCAATAGGTGAATCCTGATACTGAATATGAATTTGTAGTTGACATAGCCCTGATTGCCCACTATAATTTTGGAACTCCAGCAGTTACAGCTACTGAAATTGTCAATCAGACATTGGGTCCTGTGGCACCCTGGGCAGACTTAGTTGCATGGCCCTCTTCATATGATGGATGGAAGTTCTAATTAAACAAGTAGACAGCAATATAGGGAATATCATGGAGCACTGTGTCAATAACAGAAGAGAAGATCATAATTCAAGGAAAGAAGGAGCTAGGATAAATAAGAAATGGGGAAAACAATGAAAAGCAAGAAAGGAAGATAATTCATGTCAGTAACAATTAGTCAGTAAAATTTTTTCCCATCTTTGATATAATTTGATTCCTATCTCAAATATAACAAGAAATTTTGGTCTGGGACAGGTTGATTAAGGCTGAGAATAATTTTAGGAATGTTGCTTGATGTCAAGTTTATGGATTAGCTTGTTTTCTTTATGAATTTTTTTTCGCTGTTGCCATATCATCTGTGATTCAAATTTTCATTATTCGATTTAATGAGTAGGAAGGGAATCCTCTTCTTGAAATCAATGTCTTTATTGAATAGATACTTTGTTAGATTTGATAGTAAACCTAGAAACTTTTAAAAACTATTATATAATCACAAAATTGCTTTTGCATACTGCAAACAAATTTATCTGCATTCAGTTCCTTAATATGTTCTGTTTTAAAACTCAAAGAAATATGTTGAACTATTCATTGAAAACTTGTCACATATAATATGACTATTGTATATAACTTTCAATCAGAATTTCATGATGGTAATGCATTTATCATCATTCTCCACTCAAGTATATATAAAAATGTGTTAAGAATGTACATGTAAACTAATTTCTATGATCAAAGATCAGTCTATATATTTTAAGTATAATCTAAGATATATTTTCATAATTTAGAAATGTACCATATGGTGAGTTTTTCAATAAATGATTGAATATAATTAGTAATGATTACTGATTAAATATAACCAAATGAAAGAGATGATTTAAGAATTACATCTTATATCAACTCATTTACTTCCAATGACTGTCTTCCAATATTCTTAGTAATTTTTTTCTTAGAAATAAAGTACCTGTGATTTACTGATTATACTAATGAATACTGATTAATTTATATTTAAATACTGATTTAATTGTTTGTAGATTCCTCTAATTAGCAGAACTAATTTGATGCTTTTTTATCCTTAAGTTATTTATGATTGNTTTAATATAGTATATTTCAAACTTGGATACGTTATAACTCGACTTAAATAACCTTACAATGGAACGGTTATATGAGTTTTATTTAAAAATTTCGAATAAATAAATATTTCGAAATAAATTTTTCGAATAAATAAATTTCAGGAATTTAATTGCATAAAAATGAATGATGGCGCTATTTTCATTCCTATATTAGCTAACGTAAATATGTAATATTTTCAACCTTCGACCCCCTTCAACATTCAGTCGTACCTAACCCATATAAATCAAAACAAATCAATGAAAGTCTCATTTTTTATATTTGATGAAATGAAAATGTAGGCATTTCAAAGACGAATGATAGATATCAGTTACGATACTGAATAAACACTATCTAGATAATATTCAACGGTAGTTTTTTATTCGGTCTAAATATTTTGCTTAAAAACTTACATCGAATATTGGATTTCATAAATTTCGCAATGTTTTATAATTATTTAAGAATCGTAGTAATCGCAGTAATCGCAGTAGCAGTTTCCAATCCTCCCCTCCTCTTATTACCCCTGACGTACCACCCCTACCCGTTGTCTGAGCATAAAAAGGTTTGCCAGCCACCGGCTCGTCCTCTCTTCTGCTGACTGCTGAAGGTTACGGTTCAACCCTGATCGAAGACATCTTTCTACCGTATAAAGGACGTCTCCTGGCTTTGAAGACCTCATCGCAGACAGTTGGACACCTCTTTTCGTGAGTCTTATGAAAGATATTAGTGTTAAAAGTTTTGAATTCTCCTTGTTAATTTAGTTCGTAATATGATTTAATTTATTTTTGCGGTGGCTCATCAGTTTCCAATATCTTCTTAGGAATTTGTTAACGTGAGGTAAATGAGTTAACCGCAAGGTGTTTGTCAATTAAACTCTAATTTCGTTCAGGTGCATAATTTCATTGCATCACATCGCAGGAATTTAAATTTAAGCTACACCATGCAGTCCTCGCGAGTTGGTTACCCGCATATTGCAGGTTAAATTGTTTAATTCTGATTGAGTAATTCTTAGCTTGTCAGTTTTGTCTCAATCTTAGATTTGATGCATTTGTTCCGCACCCTCGCGAATGAGCTGTTCTGTTTAATGGATCATATATTCAACCAGCTCTGGGGTAGAAATTTAAGATTTTACGCAATTTCCCCAGTTCGGAAACTTACCACGTTCAGATTAAAATATTAAGGTTCTGGGATTTTCTCACGTATCTCCTACTTTGATGCATCGATATTTGATACCATTAACATACGGCTCAAAGTTCGGCATCAGCGGTAGATTCAGCCTGTGTTATCTACCTTATTGTGACGATGAATTGAAATTTAGTTAATATATAAATATATAGTTTGAGCATTGGGGCATTTGAGCGTTGGGCTTTCGGAATAGTTAATCAGACCCAGCCTATACTGCAATAGTTATTCTCTCACTCGGTCCTAAATTCTCTCCGGTTTAATTTTTCGTTCTCTCCGGTTGCATGATGTTCCGTGAGCCTACCCCGAAAGTAGCCCAATAAGCCGAAAATTTGTACCGGAAAGCAACCTTGGGCATTAGACTGGTTCGCGGATAGTGACCTCCTAAGTCTAAAGCATAGGAATATTTTTTAATTACTAACTTTAATTTGCATTCATTTGCAATAATCAAAAAATTATTTTTAAATAAATGGTATTGCTATTACTCCTGCATTATCATAGAGGCACTAATAATTAACAAAATGGATTGTTCAAAAGAACCATAGGAATATGTGATGAACACCTGTTGTAATGGATTGATTCATTAATAAGAGTATGTAATATTAATTCCCCAATGATCAAGTAAAAACCTCTAGATATGCAACGTTTATATGACTGTACTTCCATTTAGAAGAGTTGCTAATAGTCAGTGGTTTGAATTACCCCATGACACATAGCCTAGGCGGAATAGACCACACATTATTTTCTTACAAAAAGGTTGTAATTTTTAGCGAGAAAAACAATTGAAAATCTAGCTGTAAATCAACTATTGTTGAAGATATTGAAGTTGCCATTTTTAAAGATGAGTTAAATATTTTGCTCCTTTATTGATTCATACAGTGAAACTAATCTTATGCTAGTAACGAAGAACCAGCTTTAATCATGCAACTTTTTTAAACAAAATTATATTATATTGCACTCAGCCAAGAAAAGATTTACTGGGCATACTGCATCAGTTAAACACTTCTCTTCTGCTAATTTTACTTAAGCAGTAAAAAACTATTCGATTATGTCCTTATGTAACTTTTCAATCAGTGGCAAAAATCATGTGCATTGATATGCACATGCATATTCATTATGCATTGACAGTATAAGAAAGGCTTTCTAAGGATGTGGCTCTGCTCCTCACAACAACTTGATTAGGCAGATGATATTAAAACCCCATTGTGTCTAGTAATGGTGATAATAATATTTGTTGTTACCCTTAATCTCAATGGCCCAGGTATGAACCAAAACTAAATATATAAAAATATTTGGAAATTGCAACTAGAATGTATCTTTAAAAGAAAGAGCTGAAGAACTTCCTTAAACTATTTTCTATTGGACTTAAACCTCATACAGATTTCTGAAAATCATTCCTGGAAATTATATTTGTCTTATCAAATCTAATATCATTTTGCAAGTTTTAAAATTAATGCATCAATGACAAAATTTTTCACTGGGATACGATTCTGTCCTACTTGATGGTACTCATCTTCTCTTTAGTTTTTCTCTTAGTTCAGAAGTATCTTTTAGCAAAATTTGCATTCTGAAGTTACTTGTATAAAGTATATTTCAACCTTAAATAACATGCTGGAAGCCGTCTTTTAACACCGCCTCCAAAACCTCTTTCATAACAGCCACTGAAATGCTTTCAGAGTTGTAATGGTATTAGAAATTTGGTATTTAGGTAACGAAAAAATTGGGTAGCCACGCTATGTCGTAAAATTACAATTCGATTTAACTAACCTTACAATGGGACGGTTATTTGATATTTGGAAGAGCATTTTGAAATTAATTGCATAAATCTGAATGGTGGCGCTATTTTTATCGCTACATTAGCTGATGGAAATGTTATGTTTTTAACTCTCGATCCCTTCTACATTCGGACTTACCTAACCCGGATTAATCAAAAACTTTTACTGATTATACTAATGAATACTGATTAATTTATATTTAAATACTGATTTAATTGTTTGTAGATTCCTCTAATTAGCAGAACTAATTTGATGCTTTTNGAATGATAAATATCAGCTACGATACTGTAAGCAGTATCTAGAAAATAATCAACTGTAGTTTTTTATTCAATTTAAATATTTTCTCTTAAAAACTTACATCGAATATTGGATTTCATAAATTTCGCAATGTTTTATAATTATTTAAGAATCGTAGTAATCGCAGTAATCGCAGTAGCAGTTTCCAATCCTCCCCTCCTCTTATTACCCCTGACGTACCACCCCTACCCGTTGTCTGAGCATAAAAAGGTTTGCCAGCCACCGGCTCGTCCTCTCTTCTGCTGACTGCTGAAGGTTACGGTTCAACCCTGATCGAAGACATCTTTCTACCGTATAAAGGACGTCTCCTGGCTTTGAAGACCTCATCGCAGACAGTTGGACACCTCTTTTCGTGAGTCTTATGAAAGATATTAGTGTTAAAAGTTTTGAATTCTCCTTGTTAATTTAGTTCGTAATATGATTTAATTTATTTTTGCGGTGGCTCATCAGTTTCCAATATCTTCTTAGGAATTTGTTAACGTGAGGTAAATGAGTTAACCGCAAGGTGTTTGTCAATTAAACTCTAATTTCGTTCAGGTGCATAATTTCATTGCATCACATCGCAGGAATTTAAATTTAAGCTACACCATGCAGTCCTCGCGAGTTGGTTACCCGCATATTGCAGGTTAAATTGTTTAATTCTGATTGAGTAATTCTTAGCTTGTCAGTTTTGTCTCAATCTTAGATTTGATGCATTTGTTCCGCACCCTCGCGAATGAGCTGTTCTGTTTAATGGATCATATATTCAACCAGCTCTGGGGTAGAAATTTAAGATTTTACGCAATTTCCCCAGTTCGGAAACTTACCACGTTCAGATTAAAATATTAAGGTTCTGGGATTTTCTCACGTATCTCCTACTTTGATGCATCGATATTTGATACCATTAACATACGGCTCAAAGTTCGGCATCAGCGGTAGATTCAGCCTGTGTTATCTACCTTATTGTGACGATGAATTGAAATTTAGTTAATATATAAATATATAGTTTGAGCATTGGGGCATTTGAGCGTTGGGCTTTCGGAATAGTTAATCAGACCCAGCCTATACTGCAATAGTTATTCTCTCACTCGGTCCTAAATTCTCTCCGGTTTAATTTTTCGTTCTCTCCGGTTGCATGATGTTCCGTGAGCCTACCCCGAAAGTAGCCCAATAAGCCGAAAATTTGTACCGGAAAGCAACCTTGGGCATTAGACTGGTTCGCGGATAGTGACCTCCTAAGTCTAAAGCATAGGAATAACTTAGATTCACTTGGTCCCTTCACTCTTTCAGCTCATTTTGGGATAGTGGGATGAAACAATCTTCGCACCGTTGCAATAAGGTGGGTAGTTAATCAAATTCAGTCAAAGCTAACTTGAGGAATATTCTAATTGGTGCCTTTTTGCTCAGTCAGACATTTCAGCGACACGTTGACCTCCAGATTTTTTATAATGAATAATTTGCAGTAAAAAAAACTTAAATCAAGCTTGTTCTTAACGTGTGGATTTTCCAAATTTTGGCGTTGAATGGGGTCGTAATTAGATATTAAAATGCTACAGGCTCCGTTGAATGTTGCGCCGTGCAGCGGTTCCATGCGTTGTCTGAAACCGGCTCTGGTAATAGTAACATTTTAGAGTTTATCCATAGAGAAATATACATTCGTAAAGCTAGTTATTAGTATGCTGATGATGCTTTTGTGCTATTTTTTTGTGCAAAGTTTTTCATTGCTCTGGTTCATTTACTCCGGTGTTTGATGTCGATATGTTGAATACTATGTAGTATTATTTTCTTCGACTGTACTGTATGAAATCCAAATATTGATTCTTCACTAATCTGCTTGAATTCACTGAGTACACCAAAAACGTCAGTTTAGATAATTGGCTATTGTGTTATATAATTTTTTGGTTGTAAATAATGGATAAAGTCTAAATTTATTCTTATCCAATCTGTTGAAATTTACGCAGCCACTTTGGCAACTTATCCTTATTCAATGCCTTTGTTACTTTTTGGAGGAAAGTTAATTTTAGAAGCTCTCACTTAATTTCCAGTATTTTAGATAACAGCTGTTAAATTGCTTTAAATTTTTAAAGACCTGTAAAAACTTCCCTTTTAATATTATTAAAAATTAAATTTTCATCTTGCTTTGCTGTTGTTGCAGAGTTCAGGGAGCTTTTTGACATCAGTTTACTGATAATTTTCCAATTCAAAGCCAAAAATACAATTTTTACATTAGGATATTTCTTACCAAAGGTTGTTCTATAGTCTCCAGTGTTATTTTAATGACTAAAACTTCCTACTGCAGGTATGAATTCTGCTGGATTTCTTATGTATGGAGGCATTGCAGCAAAGAAGACACCAGAAGCAGATTTTTTGTGCTTTATTGCAAATATTTTGAAGTGTACATTTTATTACAGAGATCAATAAAGAAATGTCAGAAAGGACCTTTTAAAGTTTCATTGTGAACATGTCCAACTCCTCACCCGCCAAAATTTTTGGTACAGTAGGGGACGTCAAACCTGGGCCTATCTCGGAGCTCAAAAATTCAATTGTTTTTCCTGCAGCTGTGGCAGCCATTTTGTCTTCTGCACTTNAGCTGTGGCAGCCATTTTGCCTTCTGCACTTGTATTCTCAGTGATCTGTCTTTTCAATGGCTGTGTTCAGAATAATTCAAAGTGAAAATTATTCTGAGCATAGCCATTGAAAAGACAGATCACTGAGAATACAAGTACAGAAGGCAAAAAATTGATCTGAAAAATAAAATTATGAAATGAGAAAAAAGCATTTTTTTTAACCAACTGAATGACCTTGGGGACTTTGTATAATTTTTCCAACCTGTTTTGGCATCAAAGGGTTAAAGAAAAATTTCTAGAATGTTCTGGAAACTTCAATTTTTTCTATTGGTAAATTCAAAACTCAAACTTGAATTGAGAAATCATGAAAAATATCATTCATAATTAGAATTTAAGATTACTTACATGAAACAAATTAAGAGAATAAGAATTGGCACAATGGGACTTAAAAATTTTTATGCATGTCAGAAGAAATGACTAAAAAGAAACATGAATATTAAAAGAAATAATACAATTGATTGATAACCTGGGACTGTATATATTAAGAAAACTGCAAATAAGTAAATTAAATACAGAATGACTTCCAAAATTTGGTAAAGATTAAGTTCACTTGGCACTTAATGTTGCTGAAATTGATTAATCCATGAATTTAAAAGGGAAGAACAGCCAACTTCAATGTAGAAATATCAAAAACTAAATAAAAATTCAAAAGAAAATCTAAAATGTTAGAACATTCTAGAACACTGGAATTGCAAAACATCTAAATCAGAATCAAGACATCAATCTACTCTAATTGTCAAAAAAATTACAATTTTGCTAATGAAAAGAAAAAAATGAAAGTTTTCTGAAAGGATGCTTGTTTCTTAAACAAATGAATTGGGGCAGAAAGGTTAGAGCACAGGATATAATTCCTCATCAAGAGTATAATGGATGCAATCAAGAGAAACTAAGAAAATCATAAATAATTGCTGTAAAATAAAAAATGCATGGGGAATGCTATTATTAGAAATATTATCTCAATGTATAAAATATTAGAGTCAATTAAAATTACTAAGCTTTGGGCATTTATTAAAGCAAATCAATGCTTCTTAAGTTTTTTGGAAGATTTAGAAGAAATGGTTAGAAAAATGGATAACTACAGAAATTAATGAAAATACACTTCCATAAAATTAAAATTAGGAAAAAAAAGAGGTATATCAAGAGATCGTTGCATAAAGAAGAGAAAATGGTTTGGAATACTGGCGAGAATTAATGATGAAGAGGGCAAGAATGTATTAGGCATTTAGGAACTTTGTTCAAGATGTTCAAAGATAGGCTAAATAGAAGGAATGTGCAAGAATAATCAAATGACAATGACTGAGGAGAATGCAAAATGAAGAAAAGTATACTTATTCAGAAATAAGTCAAGAAGAAAGTTCTTTCCCAAGTTTAGGATCTGTTAATAGAGATACTTGAAAAGAAATATCTGAAGATTATCAATCAGAAAAGAAAATGTTAAAGTCAGGATAAGTTAAAAGCTAAGCATAAAAATTCCTATTGCTTTTTTATCGGAAATGAAAGGGAAATGTTGAGAAGTTGCAGTTTCATATTTTGAATGAGATAACATGGAGTTTCAATAAATGTATAAAATAACCTTCTACAATTTCAAAAGTATTATCATTTAAAAAGAAATCAATTTCAGTTTCCCACAGCTACAGATGCTAAAATACAGAGAAAAAGCATTTAAGAATTCATGTAATAAGTTAGGCGACTGAGGGGCTTGTATTTTACAGGATTCAAGCAGTGTGAGTTAATAATTGTGGACAATGCAAACTGTAACATCAAAACTGCCTCAAGCATGAGAAAGCAAATAAAAATATTTACATATATGAGGGAGTATCAGTAAAGTCCAGTATCTTTAAAACAAGAGACATTTATAGCTTTCATAGTAGAACACTACAACCTCTTATCTCTCCATTGCCATCTTGAGGATAGTGACCAAGTTTTTAATCAAAGTGTGCAGAGGCAGAATGGCAACATTTAGTGAATGAGTACGACAGCACAATGCCAACTAAAGAAAAAAATGTGAAACTGCAAGTTTCCACAACATTTCCCAAATTAAGAACAAAACTTTGAAAGAGAAGAGAAGAAGATAAGAGAAGGAAGAATTGCACATAACCAATAAGTCCATTTAAANATATATAAATTATAAGCCAAATGTTGCTCTGTTAATATTTCTCATACAAAACAATTTACCACACAATGCTATTCTTAGCATATACTGAATGATTATGATAATTTCAATGAAATGGTCAATAGAGAACAACTAACTTCTTCCACTAGTCTGCATGTTCCCCAAAGGGTATTTTATATTTAGATAATAGCAGTAGAAATAATTAACAAGTGGATTGATAGCTAAAAATATTGAGGAATAGTTACTCCATTTTGTCACATACTTTGATTAATAGATAAACTAAAAATGATTGTAAGATATGGTTACATATTGATCTAGTATTCTTGTAATTTATAGTTGAAGCTCTAATCAGGAGTAACTATAATGTTTTTCTAATCTTCCAGGATCTGTTGCTACTTATGGCAAGCTCATCAATATTTAAGTATGTATATACACAATGAGAGTAATATGACAGTGCCCTTTTAATTTGTTTGATTTTAATTCCCACCCACTAAGTTCCCTGAAACTGTGGTGAAATACGCAGATACTAAGAATTGGATAGGCAGATAGAGAGACAAATGAAGAAGTTACAGAGAGTAAAGACACAGCCTAATCAAGACCATTACTCAGAGGTGTATAAAGCATGTTGCGCACCCCTTAAGCCACAAAGGCCTACTAAAAATAATATAGGAGGGAAAGATGGGAAGAAAAAGAGGAAGATCATGCCTATGTTATCTGGACCAGGTAATAAAGGACATGGGGTGTCAGAGATACTATGAAATGAAGAAGTTGGCAGAAAAACAAGAGAAGAGTTGTTGCAGAACAACCCATGGATTGAAGACTACGGAAGAAGAAGCATTTTAATCTATGGTTATTAATACCATTTACACACCAGAGTCACTCAAAAAGCCGTTTTATTTTAATAAACCATATATTATATTAATACTTCCGCAATGGAAATTCATAAATATTATTCATGCTTATTTTGTCATAGGAGCAACTCATAACATCACTCAAGGCTATTTAATTCATAACAGATTGTTTATTCTTAGAATCTGAATAAAATAAGGTCAAAATCTGATGTCACCATTTTTACAAGCATTGTGTTTTATACATAATTCCAACCACTATTGAAGATCGCTGTGAATGATTCCCTCGGTATTAAAAAATTAACAACTAATTTTTTTAAACCATTCAAACAAATAAATTATATTTTCCGATACGGAATAAAGAGAGGAATTTTGAAATCAATTTAGTAAGAAAATAATAGTAAGAAATGCTAACTTACAAAAGTAAGGGCTTACTTCAGAAGACCGTTTTCCTTCCCTGGAGGTGCCGTCAGTGCTGAGACCAAAATCCATGTTAAAACTTCTAGGCAAAAACTCAGGTACGTTTAGATGCTCATCGGGTACTGATTCTCTGGGAGTGGCGACTCGATTTATATCGATAGTAAACGTTAGATCAATCACTGAATCCGGAATCCACCTGAATCCATATCTACGATATTATGAGGGGTTTTTAAAATTGAAAAAGGATTATCAAGTTAAGGGTTGTCTGAATAGGGGGCTGAAAGGCGGCGGCAGTCTGTACGGGCCCCGCACCTTGGGTGTTGGATCCTTTGAGAATCTTCAATATCAATAATCTACACCTGTGGAAAATAGAGTATTAAGACGGGAGAAGTGTAGTTAGACTCAAAGGGCTTACAAATAAAGGGAAAGATTCCAAGGGTCCTTTTGTCAAAAATTATGGGAAAGTTGATAAAATCAATCAATAAATTATGGAAAATCTCCCTCGTAGTAGGCAAAAGATACATAATGAGTTTGCTGTGGTCTTATTTTTAATCTGTCTAAATGTTAATAGATAGTTTTAAAATGTATTTCCCTACGTTTTAGAAAATTAACACAAACACAGACTTGAAACATCGCATTTAAATGAGACGTTTCATTTACTGAGGTGGTGCCCCACGGATCCCAGAGACGTATCTGATCAATTTCAACGCATTAAATCCCCAAACTACGGCCTTTGTAGTAAAGTACAGTAGTACCTTTGGAAAGAAAAAGTCCTACATGATGGGGGAATTGACACTTAAATCACCGTCGTGAAAAGTATCAGCTGACAATCAACATCTTTCTTCCATCACAACAGTACATACCTTCAGTAACTTATAATAAGGTATAATTTGTAGGTTATTGGTTCGATTCAAGTTAGGGGCTCAGGTGCGAAGTGACCTTCGCTGTCAAAGCACGTTTAAAATTACTTTAACTATAAGACATAATTTGTCCTTGTGCTATGTTTTGGAATAGGGTCTTTTTATGGGAATTTTGAGAAAAACTCCCAGTTAGATCAGCATCATTTAATATAAAAATATTACCCAATGACATATCATTTTCAATTCAAATCTAAAGAATATAGGAATAGAATAGCTCAGATCTTATCATTAAGACCGGTTACCTCCTACCAAGCCGTGTACTTACAGGCTAACTACTTATAGACTGACCACATTGGTACAAAGAAATTACAGTGAAACCTACCCAAACGGCCACCTCCATTAAGCGGTCACCTCCTTAAGCGACCAACAGTCACTCCATCTTAGGCCAGCGGCCACTTCTTCCATGGCCAGAGATCCACATCACTCTCAGGGATTTCCGTTTTTAATAACTAATCAAAGGACCCATATATGGCGGTCATCAACGAAGACGGTTCTTTTCTGATGTGCAGCATGGGTGCAAGATCATTATCTATGGGACAGCCTTAATTGCTTCTATAAGTTCAATTATATATCATCACATAATTTTATGAAAAGGTGAATAATCTGAAAATAGAATCGGAGAAGATAATGAAAATGATAAATGTGATAATAAACCGTCAATGTGAAGGACTTACAAACCTTTGGCGTATGCGGTCTGACTGCGAAGAGTTGGATCGCCAGTTTCGAGTGAAACCAAGAAAGAGCACTTGGTAATAATAGTAGCATCCCTTGAAATAACTTCGTTTCGCCAAAATAATGTTTAAATTCAAAATAATTAACCATTAAAACTTTTTTGGCGATAAAGACAGCATTTGTGAATAGAAGTGTTTAACTATATATAAAAATTAAATATCCCAAGGATATTCGTTCAAATTCATTCATGTCGAGGAATCCTTCGGACTGAAAAATTTTCCCTCCATCCAAAGGTCACCTCCTTAAGCGACCATTATTTTATGTACCCGGTGGTGGCCGCTTAGTAGAGGTTTCACTGTATTTGCGTTTTGTTACGTCCCTCAGGATGCTGTAATAAATAGCGAAATGCGCATCGGTCAGGAATTGGTTTCATGGTTCAAGCAGGACTCCTTACAGATCTTAACTCAATCATTAATGGTATCATTNCAGAAAATCACCATAATACTTCATGGTAAATTCATAAAAGTGAAGAATGTTTCAGGCTTTCAATTTTTCCATCAGTCACTTCAGCTTCATCTTCTATGCATATATTTATTTGTGCCAGACCTCGTTCTTGTTCTTGTAAGATAGATTTCATACTCTTGCTTAGGGTATGACAAACATTATCTATCGGTCTCTTCTGGTAAAGACGTTTTCCTCCACATATTTTTTAGATGCTTGCGTATTAAGTTTGCATTTATCGAAAAGGATACATCATATTATTTCAGTTCATATACTTAAGTCAAGACTTTTATTTCGAGTTATCCTTGTATTAATCAGGAGTAAACCATCAGACTCAATCCTCTCCGATGCACATTTCGCTATTTACGATAGCATTCTCAGTGACCATAACAGAAAGTGGGTTTAACTACAGTGAAACCTGAACGCATTAAATTAAATGTACTTACAGGTTAACTATGTACAGGCGAACCACATTGGTACAAAGAAATTACAGTGAAACATATCCAAATGGCCACCTCCAATAAGCGGTCACCTCCTTAAGCGGCCAACAGTCACTCAATCTCAGTAGTAGTAGTAGCATCGTTAAAAGTGCTTCGACAGCTTGGGTCAAATCGCACGTAGGCCCCCAGAGGGAATCGAACCCGGGACTGCTTTCGTTGCAATCGAACGCGTTGCCCACTTGGCTATCCGGTAGCCCACTCTATCTCAAGTCAGCGGCCACTTCTTCCACGGCCAGAGATCCACTTCACTCTCAGGGATTTCCGTTTTTACTAACTAATCAAAGGACCCATCTATGGCGGTCATCCACGAAGACGGTTGTTTTCTGATGTGCAGCACGGGTGCAAGATCATTATCTATGGGACAGCCTTAATTGCTTCTATAAGTTCAATTATATATCATCACATAATTTTATGAAAAGGTGAATAATCTAAAAATAGCATCGGAGAAGTAAAGAAAATGAGAAATATGATAATAAACCGTCATTGTGAATGATTGAAGTACTTACAAACCTTCGGCGTATGCGGTCTGACTGCGAAGAGTTGGATCGCCAGTTTCGAGTGAAACCAAGAAAGAGCACTTGGTAATAATAGTAGAATCCCTTGAAATAACTTCGTTTCGCAAAAAAATGTTTAAATTCAAAACAATTAACCATTAAAACTTTTTTGTTGATGAAGACAGTATTTGTGAATAGAAGTGTTTAACTATATATAAAAATTAAATATCCCAAGGATATTCGTTCAAATTCATTCATGTCGAGGATTCCTTCGGACTGAAAAATTTTCCCTCCATCCAAAGGTCACCTCCTTAAGCGACCATTATTTTATGTACCCGGTGGTGGCCGCTTAGTAGAGGTTTCACTGTATTTGCGTTTTGTTACGTCCCTCAGGATGCTGTAATAAATAGCGAAATGCGCATCGGTCAGGAATTGGTTTCATGGTTCAAGCAGGACTCCTTACAGATCTTAACTCAATCATTAATGGTATCATTAAATTATATCCTTAAATGACTGTATTATAAGGAATCCCAGTAACTCGAGGCAGTCATCAAAGAGCAGTGGCATGAGAGGAGCGTATCCATCCCATTTTTTATGAGTCGTTGACTGCCAATGACAACGCAGTCCTTCCTTCTTCGAAATGAACCATTACACGATGAGAACAATTTTCTTCCCTTCGTCTCTTCAAACCTATTGGGTTTAAAAAGTTGTTGAGAGAATAATTTAAAAAAGTGTGGACAAAGAAGCAAATAAAATATCTGAAGGATTACTTTAAACATAAAGTATTCAATGCGAAATTCCAAACCTTATTTTCGAGGAAACGTGAAACTTTTTATATGAGTTTCGTATGCTGGAATGTCTTCCCCGCATATCGGGCAATGGTGGCCGTTTTCTTTCAAAATTTCAAAGCAATTCACATGTAGAATGTGTAGGCATGGCAAGAGCCTAAATACGGAATAAATTTTTGTGGGAATATAAGAGGATTTCTAAATAGAAACTCGGGGTTAAAAGTCATGGCCCAATACAGAAAGGATGTGATTGTCATANCTTATGATACATTGTGTTGCTGGAAAAACGATTAACACAATTTACTGATAAAATACAGTTATATTAATATGTAGAATTTTAAACTGTTTCCGGATCATCAATATCTGCTGTATTTCTTAAGATAGAGGTCCCCAAATAACGGCCAAATCATGTCCTGAAAAGGCTATTTTGTGGCCCACGATCACATTGGATATTACGCAACACAACTAATGAAAAATCCGCTCTAATTTGGCGTAGAAGTCATGCACAGAACTCCGACAGCAGAGAAGTAGGACGGGTAAAATCTCTGACGAGAATGTTACTCGGGTATATTTACTTGAAGCTTTGATGCATTATAACAACTTTCTGACCACGAGCAAATATTTGTGCGCTTTGTATATTTAATGTCATCTACAACTTACACGCATGTGATTACTTAAGATTTTAATGAAAATATCCTCATAGAAATAAATATTTCATCATGTCTGTTTAGAATTCATTAATATAAGTAAAGTATCTTTTAATCACAACGTTTCCTACCGACTTCAAAAATCTTCAATTTCGTTAGATCAATACAAACATCAACCACTTTCAACACCACAGTTGCGAAGAAATGGCATTAAATGACAACAATGAAATTAAACCAACCCTCCAATTTTTGCATCTTCATGAAAATTTATTTCCATTTTGGTGATAAGTCAACATACATAGAAAAAATATATGTTACCCTTTGGAACTTTAAACAAAAAGCCAATTGATTTACTTTTTCGTCTTCAGTTTCCTTAGTGCATTGAATATCTTGTTAATTATTTATCATGCGATATAGAAGATATATGACTAAAGCTAAAGAGTTACTTTGGTGCGCTCTGATATGAACACAATTGATAAATTTTACGACAGGCGATCCTTATGCGCGATGGATAAAAACACTAAGGTGAACACTAAAACGTTAGGAAATACGATATTTTATGAATACAAGCTAAATCTAATAAGGTTTCGATACAGTTGACATGATAAAAATGTTTTTCATTTTATTTTATTTTTGCAAAAGTACTGACATCGTCTACGTCATTGACGCTCCTCAGAATGTATTCTACAATTGCAATTATACACAGTTAGTCGATTCTTTCTGGAAGTCTTCTTTGTTTTCAATTTTCTTCGATATCCTACTGTTAATAATTTCTCTATTTTGTTTAAAGGGAGTCATTAATATAAGGATAATTCTTAGAAAAAATCAACGTCTGGAAAGGTACTCTCTATTTTGACTATTATGAAGTTTCGTGTAAGTGAAACATGTTTTCTTGGATGTTTTCATTTCATGAAATAGATACAAGAGTGAACTGCTGAAGCCCTGTAGACTAAGGTCTGGCACATTCACTTAAGAGACCAGTTTTTTATCGTTTTTTTTATAGTTGAAGTAAAGATTGTAGCTAATGTACATGATAACTCATCATTTACATCGAAAAGTAATCTTCACTTTGAGGATACCAAATCATAATATTGGTGTGTCCTAAAAGGAACTTTACGTTTATTTTATTTATACAGGTTAATGGGAAAGAATGTATTCCGGATGGAATGAAACCACTGTAGGATCATATCATCTATATGCAGTTAGTAATTAACAATAATTTCCAGCAGATCTTTAAAGTTTCATAGAAGTAAGATTATTAAGATATGATTTCCTAAGTAACAAATGTCATAACTTGTCTAGAATTTTTCAAATAAAATATTGTAAAAGTTTGAGCGAAAGGTATTATCTTTGCTCATAGAGGTTTGCTCCTTAAAACCATAAGGAAACAGGAAATGTCTTCAAGACCGTTGCATGAGATCCTAAATAAAATATAAAGTTAATCATAATAAAATCGGATAAAATCAATGAGTTACGATACCTCTTTCAGTGGTGTTCGCTCAGAAATAAACTATAACTCAATTGAGAATTAAATGGAAACTATTTACGTTCATATTTTTTCCAAATAAGTACATCATAATGTAATACAGCGATAAAAACAGTAGAACTCTTCCGGAGAAACTTATTCCTTTCGACCCATATCCATAAGTTACAATTACCATATTAATGATATATGTGCCAAGGTCTCTCACATAAATCAGAACAAGTCACACAACACTCCATTTTAAGCAATTATCTATAAAAGGTATCCTCTAATTTCTTCTTTCCTTCGTAGCCACGTAGCCAATTCATTCGAGTTCATTCGTGTTAAGGATGGAATCCCGAGAGTTTACCTGTGTTCATAGAGAGGTAAGAAGGTTTAGTTTTATAATCTAATTACAGATTAGGATGAGCAGGAGATTCGATGAAAGTCGACGTATATCAATCGTACTAATTAGAAACTTCAATTACCTCATTCTAGTGAGATAGTGTCAGTCCAGAAAATCACCATAATACTTCATGGTAAATTCATAAAAGTGAAGAATGTTTCAGGCTTTCAATTTTTCCATAAGTCACATTCACTTAAGAGCCCAGTTTTTATCGTTTTTTTATAGTTGAAGTAAAGATTGTAGCTAATGTACATGATAATTCATCATTTATATCGAAAAATTATCTTCACTTTGACACCGTCAAATCATATTAATAGTGGTTCCTAAACTAAACTATATGTTTATTTTAATTATACTGGTTATTGGGAAAGAAAATATTCCGGATGGAATGAAACCCCTTAAGGATCATATCATCTGTATGCAGTTAGTAGTTTACAATAATTTCCTGCAGATCTTTTAAGTTTCATAGAGATAAGATTATTAAGGTATGATTTCCGATGTCACAAATGTGTTAACTTGTCTAGTTTTTTCCAAATGAAATATTGTAAAAGTTTGAGGGAAAAGTTTTAATCGGCTGCTTTTGTGGTTTCACTGTATAATTAAACCTAAAGAACTAACAGAGACTTTTTCAGGAATTTCTTCCCGACAGTTCTCGAGATTTTATGATTTATTTTTCCCACTCCCGAATTCCAAGTAGATTTTTTCGGAAATCTGGAAAATGTGCTTTTAATACCCTGTAATACCCACAATATGAAATGAACGTATTATTACCAATGCGTCTTTTCAACGATGAGTTTTTTCTATTTATTGCTTCCTGACGCTACTAGAATGGCAGGCGCAACACTAGAATCAAACAAAACATGATCACATACTTTTAGTGTTGTAGGAAGATCGAGCGTGTTTTATCATGGAGAGAAGACAGTCCTGCGGAAATAGTTAATCCTTTTTTCAGGAAAGGTGAGAAATTTTTCAATTTAAACCTGGAATCGACACGGTTTCAACTATAAGCGACCATGAAGCTGTTATGAAAAACTCGGGAAATTAGCAATGTTATTCAAACTATGCCGCCGCAGCCATGCGCGAAATCTAGCTTTAGGAATGGTATTTTAATTAACATTTTGAAATACGAGGCATTCGTGACTTTTAGCATTGACAGCGAATGCAATATAGATTCTGATTCGACAATGATGATAACAGTAATTTTCATTTTTATGGTTTCCCCAAGCAAATCATTATACAGTATGCGTTCGCAAAATCGCGAATTTATTGTAATATTATTTGGTTAATCATTTTCTTTGGAGATAACAGAATCTCGAGGAGAAAGAGGAAAGTACGTTCAGACAAAATATTCAGTTTACCTCTAGTCTTGCTTTATGCATCAAGAATTTTCCACATGTTTTGTGATGAAATGCCATTTCTTATTTGTAAGACCATTACATGGTTTAATTTCTTATTGGTGAATGTCAGTTTTGAAGAAGCCAAATTTTTCTTTGTGATTACTTCCGTTGTTAAGCTTGCATTGCCTCAAGATCTCCCGTATTTAAGCGGACGGCGATAGCTAAATGACTTAGCTTTTAGTGAATGCGTGGGTGGAAGCCAATTTTCCCATACCCTCTCCACTTTCATCCACAGTGTTTCCTTCCTCTTTTCCGCTGGCATCTAATAGAGGAGGCCGCAAGGCTCAGTCTCTCCTAGACATCATTCCTAAGTTTCCGTTTCCGAAGATCCAAAGAAGATGAAGAATTAATCTCGAGAATCAGATAATTAGCACGATATATAAATGCTTTGAACGAAATTAGATCGTCTCGATGACGTTTTCGATTCATCAATTGGCCGTGCTGCTGGCTTGCTTACTCTATGTCCTCCCCCAGGACAGCCGCAAGACTCTTTCGTCCAAGAAATGGCTGGAGACTGAGATGAGTGCTCAGGTGCGTCGGCCGATGGATGAGGACATTCTGGAAAAAGAGGGGATATTGAAGAGAGCAAGGGCGATGGAGAAACTGCTAGAGGTGGGTGTGTTACTGCAGCATTAACTGCATACATCTGATTTAAATTTCAAAATTGGTCTCAGATAAGGGAGGAAGTGGTTCCAACCTCACCAAGCAAAGGGCTTCAACTACATTAAGTTTAGGCGAATATTACAATAATGTGTAGTATAACAATGCAAATAATATTATCTTAAGGTGAGAACGATGATTTGTATTAGGTACGCAAGTTTTGTAACCAGCTATTTTTTTTTTTAATTATATCTTTAAAATCTTCATTTTAGTTTGATTTTATGAAATCGTTTTAAAATTTTATTATTTTTTCCTTATATTCTATTTTGTTTTTACTGTGTTCTTTCTGTTTTTTTTCAGCTCCTTTCTCTGTGAGTATTTTTCTACAACATTGGTTCTTTTCTTTGCGAGCGTTAAGTAACGATTTTCCCCTCACCCTACACTCATATTTTTACTAAACTATTAGAATGTTAGAATGACCTGAGATATCACGTAAAATGTCCACAGTAGATGGTTAAATTCGACAGAAATTAGTTTAATTTGACGTACATTGACTCAGCATTTCGGTACTAATCAGGCTTCTTTACTCAGGGTGCCTCTGAGAAGCATATTCTCCCTTTAACTATTGGCACCGTTTGAAAGAAAATCATAGCCAGCCTGTGACGGAGATAGGATTGGCTAAAGCGCAATGAGAGACGCTTATCGTGCATTTTCTTTGGCTCGGATCAGTGATGATTAAGAGACCAATGGTAGTTTATTTACCGCACTCGGATCAGTGAAAGACATTGCAAAAGAAGAAATTACTCACTCGTTAAGACGCTCTCGAAGCACCCTACGAACAAACGTGTTCACCAAAGGAATTTAAGACGAATCGGAGTTCAAGTAATTTGTGATATAACATTTTCGTCATGTACACCCAAGAATCAATATTTCCATTTCGAGTGCAATCTTGACCTTCTATTACCATTTTAATCTTAGCTTATTATTTAAAGTCAAGCTAGTTCATAGTTTATCGACTCATTTATCCAAAAGGGAAATTAATAAAAAGTAACAGTAAAAATGCAAAGTTCTTATTACTATTTACGTACTTAGTACTATTTACGTACTTAGTGTCTTTACGTACCTTGATAGATGAAATTTTTTTCGTGTCTTTTTAAGCAGCTTATAGAAAAATATATCTTTCGATTACTTGTACCTTAGTCTTGTTCATGGCTGTGATAATACGAAAGCTACCAATGTAAGAGTGATGCAGATTAATTTCATTCATCCTGATCTCTCCTTGTTGTTACAGAAAGTGTTATTCATAGGGTTACTGTGCTACATATTCTTGGATTCGTTCCACTCATGTCATTCTGATTCAGCGAAGAAAGCTAGGGAAAACTACTTCACTGCTAAAAATGGTGTCACTTTTTCTTCGCATAGTAGTTGATAGTTGACGGGACGATGATGACAAATTTCTCGTCGAAAGAACGCGGGAAATTCATATCTAAATATGATATGAGGATGGTATTTTATTACTTTAACGCTGCAAAGTCGTTGCGAATTAACACGAATCTTCTATTCTCCCGATCTAGCGTAGCCATAATTCATTATTTAACATACTTTCTTATACTTCTTCACAACCAACATTCCTTTACGTAATCCAATATTTTTACCAGTCTTTTCCCTATCAGTTTTTTCCTTCCATTATTTTCATAATCAATCCCTCTCAATATGAAACCCACTCAATCCTTTCTATTCTGAATTCTCAGGTGCAACCGACAAATTAACATAGATCTACCATCAAATTTAAGGTTTTTTTTTATTTCCGCTTCGGGTGGATAACGTTACCATCTGACGAAACTAAAAAAATTAAACATCTGTAACTGTCCGCCGAAGTAAACAATGACGGAATTTGTCAACCAATTACCAACTGTTGCCCAATAACTAATTGGTCAATTACTAATTGGATGAACTATCCATCCATCCATTCATTTGTGATTGAAACAAAGGAATATAAAAAATCGCTATGCCGACTCCAGGCGACCATTCTTCTGAAGCCGGTCATCTTGCTGATTTTGCTATTCCGCAGAAAAATTCCCATTTATATCCCATTGATATCCCATTGGAAAACTCACCTACCTTTTACTTCACCACCTTTTCAATTCTCTTATCATTACTGGTGCAATTTTGCTTTTAAGGTGCTGGGCGTGCCTTCGGAGGGTCGGCACATGGACAACCACGAGGCTCCCGTATTCATGAGGCGGCTGTACACGAGAGTGACGCATCCTCCCGCTGGAATGTTTCGGAAGCCATTTGACGCTGACCTTGTCAGAAGCTACTTTGAAAAAGGTGAAAACCAAATCAGAATTACCGTGCTTAGATTGTCTTTCATTCCTTGCGATTGTTCAGCAGCTCTTTTCGATTTCTCTATTATATCAGTAAAAGTAAGTGAAATCACAAATAAAACGTACATGAAAATCATTAGTGTAAAAGCAGCAAGTACAGCAGCTACAAAGAGTATCTATTTATCATCTAGAAAAAGGACAAGACTTTAAGTTATATGAGCATGAGCCGGTGAAGATGAGACATCGTATTGGGCAGCCTTTTTTTATATTTCTTATAATGTCTTTTGCGTCATTGCTGAAGACTTCGTTTTGAAATTCTTTATTTTTTCTTGTATATGGTTATGAGAGTTCTTTTTATTCTGCAAAGTCACAATGGAGATGAACTGTTAAAGCTTCCTTAACATTTTGTCGTTGAATCTTTGATGCGGTTCAACAAATTTCAACTTTTAAAATAAAAATATAGGAACAGAACTGGAAAAGGGTGTAGAGTGCCAGAACGTATTCTTTTCTAGAGAACAGTTTTTGAGCTAATTTTTCCCGTAATCTTTCCTTTTTCTTAACCGATGAAAATGCGCTATTTTTCACTGCACTTTTAGTTGATACAAATACAAGCTTTAAGAACCATTAAAATGCATCCCTGGTTGCAACTCCATACCAAGCGTTAGGTGACTTGGAAGATTATCAATCAAAATCAAAGAAACGTCTTATTTACCCTTTCCTTCCGTTTTAGGGAAAAAATGAGACTAGGTGCAAAATGACCTCAGCTGTCGAGGCACCTTATAAAACCTGCTACTACTCCTAGAAATGAGACTGGTAAATGAGAGATGAAAGAATGCTCAATTATGGAAAAGAATGATTAATACGTGAGAATTCTTAGAGGACAGGAAAGGTGACGTTGGATCCAATCCTCAACGAACTTAGAAGCTTTACTGCTTGCAATTCAAACTATAACCTCAACAATATGCGAAATGGTGACCTTGCTGGTGGTTTAAGTGAATGATATACTACCAGGGCCGGATTTAAATGAAGAGAGACTATTCCACTGCTGAGGCTTCTCTAAATTTCCTGCCACAACCAACCACTTTAGGAAGGCGGAAGAGTGCTTTGAACAATATTTAGATAACAAGAACATACGATTTTATAAAAAATAAAATATAGAAAATTTTATAGAAAATTATGTATTGAAAATATGTAAAAAAAAAGGTAAAATTAACATTGCTAACAAATGTAGTGAGCCAATTTTGTAAACATTTCGTTGATTCAAGTGGAAACATAGTTTTTCATGAATTGGTAAGTTTACTATATTAGATATAATTTAAAATTGTTTGATATTACAAATATTATTCAGGAAATGTAAGAATACTTTCACAGTTCTGTTTTTGTTTATCTCTCTTACTGCTTTCGTCTTAACACAAAATACAGGATTCATTTTGAATTATCGGCTAAATATAGTATTACTCCGAAATGAATTTTGTGAGAACGTTACTGAAGCATCCACAGATATTTCAGAATTATAGATTTCCATAAAATATTGAAAGGTTGTTCAGAAACTGGAGTGTCTTATGACATTCTGAGGAAAAAAAATGTCAATCATAGTGTCAAAAGTATCACAAACCTCGCTAGATTTTGAGGTGCTTGGATTCAGCCTATCAAACCTGTAGGTAAATATAGCCTTATCTACAATTATCATGATACTACAAGGCTTTCGGCTGAAGATTTTTAACTTGTCGTAAGCGTGTAATGTAGAAGTTTTAAGTTTATATTTCCTTAGAGAATTCAAAATGTTTCTTATTTAATGTTGACACATTTCCGTAATAAAAACATTCACATTTAGCATTTCTGCTGCTAAGTATTGGATGAACTATTTTGAGCTTCCTTTATAATTGATTTTTTATACGCCTCTGTCACTGTATAGATGGTCACTCTAGTTGCTAAAGATATGACCTGAATTTAAATTCAAGGATATTAAAGGTAGTGGCAATATGATAAGAATTGAACAATGTATACAAAATCTCCTGCAATTTTATAGCGTAAATGTTTGGTGGAATCCGAAAATAGCTGCGTTATCATCAGAGGAGTTTGTGATCTGTATTCTATAACTTTGAATTGCTGCGCATTAGTTCTATGGTTGGCAAGGTGAAATTATTCCGAGTGTAACCAAGAAGGATATTTCCTTTTGGCTCTCTTTTTCTTTCAGGAAACAGTCAATCGGACTTCCTTATCTTCGACGTATCCGGTTTGCCGTCGTCGGAACGTGTGGTCGAGGCGGAGATTCACCTTTACAGGATGAGCTTCCTGCGCCACTCCGACGCTCCGTATCATCTGGCAAGTACCGCTCTCTTATGCCTTCCACATAGAAGATAAGCGAAGAGCCGCTCCCCATAGCCGCACCTATTTTTTTTTCTTGCGGTGCTCTTTCATCTACTTCAAAGTTTGTAAGCTTTTATATCGCATTCGGCTATAAGGCAAGATATACCAGAGAAGCGTCAGAAACAGCAGCCACATATAGAGATTAAGACCTAGAAGAATTGAAATTAGATCAGGCATCTTGGACTGCGTTTCTCACGATTCGGATTCGGAATAATCACCTCAACTTCGCGATCTATTGCCATGGTCTACAAGTTTTAGAACCGAGCCTAAACCGAGAAGCCCGTCGGCTTTTTGCCGGATTTAACCCTTTTGCTGGAAAACTCCATCCAATGGTACACGCAAAACCTATCGTGGTTACGGAATGCGGAGAGATGCACCAACTTATGTTTTACTAGAAGAAAACTCGTAAGATAAGGCGATTATCGTGATATTTTCTTTAGCAGGTGAGGATTAATAACGGAGATAAGGGGCACGTACACCGATGGACAAATCACCTAAAGAGAGGAGAGCGTCTGACTCTGTAAAATGTGTCGATCTGTGGTAGTTTTCGCGCATTTTCTAAGGGCGGAGATATCTTAAAGTTTAAATGGATAAAACAGAGCTTGAACTGAAAAATTGCAATCCGTGAAACTGAACCAAAACTAGAAACCGCTATCAATAATATTAATAGTGGTTTCTGTTAATTAATTATTATTAATTAATTGTGTTCCGATTTTCAGTCCAATTCTGTGAAGTAGTTTACTTACTAATCATGTGTAACGGTTACTTGCAACTCGCTAATTAACTCCTGCATTTTAATAATTAACCAGGGCCAAATTTAATGGTTTACGGTTTGATGTCCACGTAGAAACTGAAGGAGACTTCAAATTAGAATTATCACCTTCAAGATTGATAGTTTCAAAGAATGACTACGTACACATTTAGAGAATGTTTTGGGTAAGAATGTTTTCCTTTTTAGGGTTAGACAATTTGAAAAGAGTCTATGTTTTGATTTAATTTTAAATACTGCGAAAGATTGCCTACTTCTATAAAATGCAAACTTCTGCAGTCGTGACTTTTTTAAATGATATGAACTGAAAGTTCTGAATACTAGTGAAATAATGATTTCTCTTATCGTTGAAAAATCTAAAATCTCAGGAATAACCTTCCTCCCGCAAATCATCCTCCAACATTCCTTCTTAATTACTCTTCCAAAGAGAGTACTCGAGGAATCAAAGCCTGACTTTTTCTTCTATTTTGATCCTTATTTATCTTGCTCACATAGTATGCTAAATTGATGCCTCACATTAGATTTCTGTTCGATAGATTGATGAAGAGAAATTACTTCACATTCTGCTCCTGCACGAGATAGTATCCACGAGAAGTAAACATGTTCCACTAAATTTAGAAAAGAAGCGGCCGACATTAAGAAGCTGAAAAGAAAAAACTGAGCGGATAGAACAAGTATTATGATTAATTTTCTTCTCCCGTAAAACTGCCTCATAAGGACTTGCAGGTATGGAATTTTACAAGAGAAAGCCTCGAGCAACAATTTATGAAATCAATTTATTGCTAAGGTTGAAGAAAAACTCCCTCCACGATAAAAACTAAACTACATGAAAGCTTTCATGTAAAGGAATTGTTAAAGGAGGCCTTGAGCAAGAATAAGCAGGGTATTATGTACGTATTAGCAGAGGCTGTATTGTGATTGTGTAAATGTGAGACGTGGATGGAGATATACAATGTGAGAGTGAGTCGATAAAATTTTGAATGAGTTTTAAGGGTACTTTCTTTAAATTAATGCTCTAGAGTAACAAAATTCTTTAATATATAGCAGACGGAATTTGGGATATTCTACATGGATAACGCCTCAATCACATGTAGTTGTTCTGGAAGAAAGTACGCATTTTTCCAGAGAGTATAAATGCTTTGGTTAACGCTAAATACTAGTAAGAGACCATCCAAGATCTGTTGCTATGACTACATTTCATTCCACTCTCATTTATATCAATGAAAATGAATTAATGCGAGTCGAATGCGCCTTTGATGATGTCATTTGTCAGAAGATGCATGTTTGGTCATCTTTCTAAAGAGATGATCCGATGAAGATGACTCAGAGTTTTACTCCCGCGGAAAATACTCCTTATTCAGCATTCGGAATGTATCATTGTGCTTGTAAAGCACATAAACGCATTTAAACAGCTGGAAAACGTTGCTCAACGGAAAAATGGAGAAATAATACTGTAATCGAATAAAATTAATCATAGGGAATCATTCATTGCCTTTTTTATGGGTACTCTGATTAAGAAAGTGTTAAATATATCCATCATTAACGTTGCACTTATGATAATTGCACGTTATGACTGTTACCAGGCTAGATGCCAATTTGTAGTCATAGAATATAAATAAATAAATAAATAAAAGAAGTAAGATAATGAACGACAAATAATCGTTGCAATAGGGTCATTCCACGCCAAACCGAACAAAAAAAACATGACATTTTCGGATCTTCTTAAAACTCCGTCATAATGTTCATAGTGACCACAGAAGTATTTTTGCCATTTTGCGTTATTTGAAGAGCTAGAGCAAAATTTAATGACTGATTCGGGATCATAAGGTAGATGATGTATCGAAAAACCAGTAAAACTTCAATGTTAGCGCCAATTTCACCTAAAAAGTGCATTTTCTCCGTTCTTTAATGAGCCGTCTCGTAAAAACGGACGCCCGGATTTTTATAAACGGAAAACAAAAATGACTGTTGAATGTTGATTGTTGCCTCGAGGCGGCAGAGCATCTGAAACCGATGCGAAAAAATATTGCATAAGTTTCTCTCGCACCGAACCGGTGGCCGAAGATCAAAATTAAAATTATTTGCCAATTTTCTGTTTTCTAGATAAGAGTGTATCAGGCACTGTCCAACGACACCTCATTGCCGATAGATTCTCACCGACTGCTAAGCGTACAGCACGTGTCTTCCGTCCCATCAGTAGGGTGGCACATCCTGAACGTGAGGGAAGCAGTAGGGGAATGGACCAAGGGAAGAAGACCCAATTTGGGGCTCATAGTCACGGTTTCATCTCCGACGGCGTGGGGCGAGAGGAGGCTGACCAAAGCGGAGGTGCGCATCTCGAGGAGGCCCAACAGCAGGCAGCCCATTCTCGTTCTCTTCAACACAGAAGGAGTTGCCAAAGCAAAGCTACGGCATCCATACACAGGTGAGTATATAGACCAGTGACCAGACCTTGAAATCTTCCTTGGACCATGATGCTGGGTTGCATTAGGGAGGCCCGCAAGTTTTGGTCCACTGTCTGTAAAGTATTCAGCCCGAAGGCCGGTTGTGACCTCATCCCGTCTACCATCAGCTACGAATAGCTAGGAGAGGGAAATGAGGCTTACGAGGCAAGATGAGGAGTGAGGTAGTTTGCCCTTGCTTTCTTCACTGAGCCAGAATGCTATAAGAAGAGCAAGCCCACGTTAGTGAAGCATAATGACTCTACGAGCAACACTTCTCGCATCATTACATAGCAATCAATGCTATTATTTAGAATAACTCATACCTCAGTGGTTTACCATCACAGCCATGAACAAGACTGAGATAAAAGTGCATAAAAGATACATTTTTCTCTATTCCGTACCATAAGACAAATGATTAATATTTCATTCATCGGGATAAGGTAGCAGGACTTTTTGGTTCACAAATTAATAAACTTTTTGATAGAATTTGTCTAAGAACATAGTTTTTGCGCGCATAACAATACAGCGCAAATTTTCAATCACCGAAAGAGGAAAATACAAACAAATACTATCCCTAATGGTAAACTAATTTCGGAAAAAAGGATTTGAAAACTAGAATATTCCAAATAAAACTGGATAACTCCCATTTCATTTATTGCCGTTTATATATTGTACACATAGATAGAAATTGATTGCGTTTATCTTTTTTTGGCTTTGGCAAACATTTATGCTGCCTCTGGTCGTCGGACAGCCTTTTCGACTAGTCATTTTCTAGAATCAAAACATTACTTACGCTTAAAGTATTGAGTTTCTTGACCCAAAAGGGGGTAATTCGTGAAAGGCATTTTGAGTACTATCATCCTACCAAATTTGATCAAAATCGGAAAGTCATATGTTATGTCCTCCATTTGTAAGTCAGCTATACATACTTTGATTGGGAGATTTCTAATTTACATACTTGCAATTTCTGGGAAATCATGCGAGAATTTTTCCTTAGCCAAAAATTTAATTCGAAAATTATATTTCTACTGTTTGTTGCACAAAACGGCGGCCTTTCAAATATAATAGAGGAACAGTTCTTTTGGTGTCCGCAATGAAGCTTCAATGCTTTATTTTTACGAAATAAATGAAATTTGATCTGCAAAAGATACGTAAAGAATCTTAAATTGTAGAATGACATTTGGTTCTCGAGATTTAGAAAATGGATGCATATATTCATACATACTCGTGCATAGGTCAAGAAGTTCTCGGAATCAAGTTTTCCTCTTTTTCGGATAGTATTGAGCTCAAATAAATTCAAGCGAGATTGTCGTACAACATTATAGCAAGTATATGACCACCAAAAATCTCAACAACCTACACAAGCTTGAGATCTAAATATAGCTTTTTGTGAACGAAAATCAGATTCTTCCGTTCCTTAAAGCCGTACATGCACAACCGTACATTTACCCTCTTACTGTCAGCGTTCGTAATAATAATAAACGCAAGTGGGCAACGCGTTCATAATAATTATAAACGACCTTATTTCAGGATGAGATTGAGACTAGTTCGTCTCTTCTTACATCTAACCTTATGTCAGTTCATTCATCGGGTTAGTTAGCACATCGGGTGTTATATGTGCAAAAACTGCCAAACCTGATGGGTGGTGGAGAGCAGCTTTTAAATGCTCATACGTACCAAACTAATCTTTTCCTGGTGTAAGACTAAAGAGATAATGTGATTATTGTTAGATTTTCTTTGGTAAACTTGAATTATCGACGAATTTAATGCGTGTTCCGGAATTGATTCTCATCGACGAATTTGTCTATGTAAAAAGAGGGCGTGGCAGTTTTTGCGCATAGCCCGAGGTCCGATATATTGGCCCGCTGGCTGTATAAATGGTTAAACTACACACACTATGGTTATTTATTGATTCCATTGAGTATCATTCCTTCGCGTTGGTTGAATTCATCATGTTGACTTTGAAAGGTATATAACAGAAGAGCCGTGCGTCATAATTCCCGTTGTCTGATACCGCATAGCCGCTTCCTTAACGCTCTGGCCCAACTAAAGCGAGATATTGTGATGACTAAGCTCGCAACGACCCCATTGAGCTCGCATTGTATATCTTCTCACGATCTCTGAGTCACTTTGCATTTGCGAGGGCGTAGACAGACGACGGATGCATATGTTTTTTTATATCAAAGGAAGAGCTCCGGAGAAAACGCGACCTCTTCCCTTCGACATGGAATCCTAAGCGAAAATTTTCCTTGCTCTAATATTCCTAATCATAACGTCTATAAGGAATAAAAATTGTACAGGGATTGATGGGAAATAACTTCATTAATGTCAGTCTAAACAAGTTCTATTTTTGTAATTATATCTTATCATTAGAAGACTTATTTTTCCTTTGGCACGGATTGAAGAAAATGATTTTCTTTAATTTTGTCTCTTTCTTGGATTTGATAATATAATGATTAAGTTAATGGGTTCAGGAATGGCAGTCGTTTTGGTCTCTCCTTACTGAATGCTATTAAAAAAATTATACACAAGTGCTAGGTGTAAGTCTACGTGAATTTTTCCGCTGAAAGAATTTCGATTCATAAAGCAAGTGTAAAGTATCTAATTGGTCGCTTTTCCTAGTTGTCTCATCGCCTCTCCAAAGCTTTTTTCGGCTAATGAAGGAGGGAATGGGGGAGAGACTGCGAATATTCATTAGCAATAGATATTCTCTCGAATAAGTTAACTACTGAACATCTTTATACATTAAGCTCTGCTTGCCAATCATCGCACCATCTCATAATTCTATCTAGATCATTCGATAGGATTAATTTACCCACTAATTTTTACTTTCCTGTAAATCGCCGTGTTGCCTACACATTTCCTAAACTCACTATTAATCGGATTACTAAGGCCGTTAATGCATTCAAAAACTTCGCTTGGCGCGTGTGATCAGTTTATCACGGTCCAAAAACTTATGCATTTAACTCAAGTGCAGTCAACCCTCGGTCTGCGAATAACTTAGTTTGCGAGTGTTTTGCATGACGAGCGAAACGTTTTAATAAATTTTAACTTGATATACGAGCGAGGTCTTGCTGTACGAGCAATACATGGAGTAAGTATACGCTGTTTCGTCTGCCAAGCGTCTCGTGATCACTGCTTCCCTAATAATCACCATTATGTACATGAACAGTTTTAGGTCTTGGAACGAATCATGATCATCCGAGTTTCCGTTGTAAAAGGAACTTGCTCTGATATACGTGTGCTTCGGATTACGAGCACGTTTCCGGAACGAATTATGCTTACTATCAAAGTTTTGACTGATAATGAATGCTTTCTTATGTATGTTGATAAAAAGCACTCATTATCGGGAGTGTAAAACATTAAAAATATAAAGGTTCCGTATGATTCTTTCAGACCGGTCTAAGGGTTACAGAGAAAAAAATGGCAGGATACAAAAGTGTGCTTGCGCCTAACTGGCTTGTCGCTCATCGCTGCGAGTGGTGGCTCATGTTGGCACCATCTACGCCTCGATGCGTGGCTCAAAGGAAATTTTGGACTCTTTTAAGAAACCATATACTATTTTCTGAGGTTGCTAAAATCCGATAGTTGTCGGGGGTAAATAATAAGCTTTCCACCTGAAGCAGGGCTCCACAAATTGACCGCAGTAGCACGTTTTAGAATACAATGGAGGGTCTGAACCATTAGTTGCGAGATTTCTGTTGCGATAAAAGGTGGACTTCGTTGAATTGTGTCCCGTACTTGAATGGCGCAGGGTACCACTAGACAACTTCGGTGCACTACATTATACCAGCGTTTCTTAACCTTTATGGCCTCAATTCCCTCACTCCGTCTCCTCGAAACAGCCAAGTCGCATTCAGGGGCGAACATTCTGTTTTTCTAATTGTCGTAATTGAATATTTACGATTATTTACTTTGCTGATGAATTGCAAAGAAATTCTCGGAGGATTTGTCCACAATTAAGCGAACTATTTGAAAAAAATGCTAAAACGAATAAAATAAAATGACATTAACCTTTCCGAGCCCTATGTAATAGCCCGGAAGTCCAGCCAGTAGTGCGCATCCCACTGGTTGAGAAATACTGAATTATACCGTCGAGACCTCGGAGAAGGTAGCGCGTATGGTGTTAACTCGTGTGGACGTATTTTTAGGCTAATGGTATATGAAAGGTCAAATCAATAAAAAAAATCGAATAGGAAAATGTTTATTTGAAGGAAAACGAATGCAAATCCACAAAATATGCATGGAGAGTATAGCATGACGCATCCGTAGATAAGACTGAGCATCTGCCCGAAATGTGAAAGACCTCCGTTCGTGTCCTAGTCACGTCCACTTTTCACTTCCCTTTATCCTCAATTTAAAGACGTTGAATAATACAATAAAAGAATATGAGATTTTATTGTATTATAGAAAATTTTCCGCCCAAACAACCTCCGGTAAGAAATTAATTGCCTACATATAGGCGTACAATTGGGCTTCTTTGCTGATCACACCAGTTAATCTGCAACCCGGATGATCACGAGTGAGTTGTGTAATCGAATAAGCGGTGTTTCTGAAGGAATGAGACAAAATTAGAAATATTAAAGCTGATAGAACCTCTGTCAAAAAACGCCTGCGAAGAATCGGACCCAATCACATCGAGATCCGTACTCCTAAGTCCTAAGTAATAGGTAAATACTAACTTTCGTTCTCATTATTCTCTCAACTTTATTCCGAAATCTTAGAAAATGAAACGGAATGTTAGACCATTGCTTACTAATACGGGGATACGCAATTTGCAGGGTATCCTTTTTACTATGGCAAGACGGAAGAAGCGGAAGAAGATGTTCAGCAGCAATCATCATCCAACGACTCGGCCGCTGTTCCATCTGAAGGATGCGAGCGCAAGAGCCTCTACGTTGACTTCCGCCTGATCGGCTGGTCCTCATGGATCATTGCCCCCAAGTGAGCAATCCTTTAATTTGAGAGAAGGTGCAGCCACGTCTGTTTGCATGATGGGATGCTGATTACATAATCGAGTCTTTCTCATCAATTGACACAGAAGTCAACATACATTGATGTGGACTTCTGTGCCACAAATCTCTGTATATCATACCATTTTATTTGCTTCCTAATAAATAACCTCTCCCTTCACATCATACCGCACATTTGTCTTTGCCTCTTCCAGATGCTTGCAACTTATAATTAATTTCTTCTGCAAACATCCCCTTTTAAAAATATGATACACCCATTTCTCTTGCCTCCTTTCAATTTTCTCTGTCAAAACTTCCTTCCCGTCAGCATGTTTTCATTTTTTCCTCTATTAGCCAACTCATTCCTCTCAGCTGTCAACATCTCAAAAGTATCTCTTAATGTCTTTCAATCGTAAGTTCGATGTTTTATTCTGATGAGCAAGATACTACAGGCAAAGGATCTTACAATTTTCTTAATGTTTACGGCCCAACGGCCCATCATCATCAGCTGCCATAGCTTCGGTAGACTTTCCATAACTTCTAATACTCTCCCATTTACCTTATTTACGGATCTTCAATCCTAAGAATTAACGCTTTGTAAAATAATTAACTGATCCAACAGTTCCAACCACTTCTTTCACTAAATAAAGCCTCGATTATATTACTTAATTTCTTTAATTACCGTTCGCAATTTATATGGAGCCACAGAAAAGTAATCTATAATTTAGAAATGTGCACCTATTAAATTATTTCAGTTGTTCCGCAAGATTAAGGGAGCTAAATATCGCCCTAATCCATATGAAACGCTAGTTTAAGAAAATTATTAATACAGTTCACATTCTTTCGCAGGGTTTTCGACCTAGGAGTATGCCACGGGCAGTGCGACTTCCCTCTGGATCGAAGACAGAATCCTACCAACCACGCCGCTATTCAGAGCATCGTTCATGAGCTAGGATTAGTGCATGGGGTACGGAAACCTTGCTGTGTCCCATCAAGCCTCTTACCACTTCACATCCTCTTCTTCGACCCCAGCGGTAACGTGGTGCTCAAGATGACAAAAGGCGTCGTGGCAGAAAAATGTTCTTGCCGTTGAAATATTCGACGCATTGCGGTTTCTCCTAAAAACCTCAATTAATTACGACTCGTTATTATTCTGTAAGAATGCTCGCAGTACAAATGGCGTTACCGGAAGACGCTCATTGTCGTTCGAAATAAGCTACAGTTACGTCTCGCTGTCGTGTGCGCAGGACCAGCCATCTAGCAAAAGCGGTCCGAATGTAAAATTTACATGTGACCCCCTTAACCTCTTATTTACGGCGAATAAGCTGAATGATAATAATATCGCAGTATTAATAATATGGTGTAATTCCAGTACATCTTAATCCGAGTAAAATCTCTATTAAATCTAGCATGAAGTTAATAACTACAAATAAATAAAATGCGGAGGTTCAAATTGGAAACAGTCGACTTAAAATAATTCTTACAGCTTTTACAAATGATATCGGTTTTAAGTTATCTCCAACAAGGCGTTCCACGAATTTCGACTGACTCAGGATTTGATTGCGGATGGTAAATTAAAAACGACAACATTCGTAAACTCTGTATGAGATACTTCAAAGCAACCTGTTTCAATTGAAACAGGTTGATTACTTGAGTAGCTCTTTTGGTTTCAACACCCAATTTTCAATTTAAATCAATTGAATTTTAGTTACGAATATTTATTTGCTACTAGCTAGGCTCAATGCAGATTCAACTATTATGACTTTTTGATTCAACTACTTGGCGTGTCACAAGTAAACAACCAGTTTCTTTGGAAAACCATATCAAGTCTCTTTCCTTGAAAATGGGCCTGCAGTAAAACAGGTATTATTTAAAAATTGGCACAGGAAAATGATATTTAAGCACAATGACGGATTTTGAAGAAAGCTTTTCTATGACTGCAGTGAGAGTTAGCCCTGAAAATCATACATGTACATGTTTGATGTAAAGATATTGAAGCTAACCAAATTCAAGGATTTCATCGCTCAAACTCCATAAGTGCCTCAATTATCCACAATTACTTGGCTGAAGAAGTGAAAAAATAAACTTTATATCATACCTCTTCTGCATTTATGGAAGAATGATTTAACTACAATAAACTAGACACTGACTTACAGAGAATGTATAAAAATGCTAATCTACAAATCCATATTTATTCTATGTACTGCTCTAGTTACTTAAATTCTCATTAGAGATAAATGTGACATTAACAAACAGATGAATTCCTATTATTTTCAATTCCTTGGAGAATTTTATGTTTATTTACAAGCACTACTAGCCCTATAAGTTTGAAAACTAAAAGTGTTGATCCCAAAAGAGTGAAATTTTAGGAAAACACCTCAATTGCTCGACATTTACTGACAAGGAGATGCAGCGACATGTTCAAGTTAATATAATTAGTTGATGGGTAATATACAACATTAATTTAATGATTATTTTATTAGCATAGAAACAAACATATATACCTCATTTTACAAACTACCACCTAAGTGAAAACTCAAATTTGTAAATTCACGTTTTAAGATAAATAAATAAAATTCTTTCACAATGAAAACTGTTCTGCCATACTTCACTCTCCACAAGCACCAGAAACTTAAGTACACTCCTGATATTGAAACCAATACATCTAACATTATTTCCCTAGATTCTTAAACCCTAGGTGTTCAGTCAAATTATAACAAGGATGTGATCATTCATTCTTTAACTTATTTCTAAAAATAACACAACAGTGCAAACAATTAAGCCTGAAAACCACACTAAGTATCAGCTAATCCTATTTTTAAATAATATCCCAAGGATAATATAAATCAGATTGCATACCTCATGTCCACATAAAAATTCTATAGATTCTATTTCAATGTAAACTATTTATGAATAAAAAGTGCAGGTATTTTCTTTCGATTTTCAATGAAACTTTTCCTTCTCTTGGCAGGGACTCAAACCCTGGTCTTCCACAACATAGCCAGACATACTTTGTTTATCCTTGGGTTTTGGCTAAAGGATCAAAGTTAAATACCAACTTCCTTATGCAATATATTAGAGCTTTGTTTTCTGTGTTAAATTAATAATAATATTTGCACAAAAATAGGAACAATATTTGGCTATTGTTTATGATAAAAACGTCCTTGAGTTAAATCTGATATCACTAAAGAAATATACTTTGTTTAAAAAGTATGTATTTTAAACCAATAATAAAGTGCAAAGGATACATAACTAAATAATGATTTAAATAAGATAATATTATCTAAATTTGGATTGTTATGTAATGAAAACATTTTCCATCCATTGAGAATTGAATTTGAGTAAAATCTAAGCAGGATCAACAGACAAATTATAGCTGCTAACATTGGTGTTTAAAGTACGATGTATGTACCATTTAAAGCCTATATCTCTCTGAAACCATGACTTAACTTGTAGGCTCAATAACAGACTTGAATCTTACCTCTGAATAGAATACAAGATAAATTGCTTGAATGCTCTTGGTGAAATACTACCTGATAACTACAATAATTTCAAATTGACACTTATAAGAGGTAAGTCAATTTGATGAATGAATGATGAAAACAGAAGAATCTGGATCAGTATCTTAGGAACAGCAAAGTGTTAACACCACCGTCAAAAGAATAAATAAGCAATTTAACTGTTAATCTGCATCTCTTAAGTCAAGATGAAACACAACAAGGCAGTGTCTTTCTTATAAAATTGCTACAATAAAAAAGGGTTGCAAAAACACTCTTGTGTAAAAGATAGAAATCCAAATAGAAAGAAAATTAGAAAGCTAACCAGCAAATATGTCAAAGTAATATGCACTCTTTCGGATGATATAGTAGAGAGCATAAAACATGGAAAATAGATGGAGGAACAAGTTTTTTTGAAAACTTAATCCTTCCATAAATTACCTGAGGTAAAGATAAACAAAACTACCCGTAAATCTTGCTTATATTAGCTAATTAATAATGCTTATAGTAAGTATTGCTCAGTATTTATATCTCATGCTGCATGATCAATAGGTGGGAGCAAACAAATTTTCTTTGGATGTGGCAGGACTAGGGAAGTGATTCTGCACTACCTTAGTGGTTATGCAGACATGGGCCTGAACCAGAATCATGCCACAATTTTAGAGCTTGAATTATTTAACTAGACACCAATAAACATTATGAGAAAAATATCAAGAAATGATAATAAAAGTATGATAGCAGATTGGTACTTGTGCTGCAAAAGAATTATATTTCCACTTTCTAATTTTCTTTCATTTATTGAAATGAATATATCGCTTGGGGAGGCCTACATCTGACGTCGGATTGAAAATGGCTGATGATGATGATATATATATATATATTTATATAAAATATCTAAATTTTTCTTCATTTACATCCTTACAGGTTAATATGATTACTTAACAGAAAATCTTTACACAGTTTAAGAATTCATCAATATTGGTACCCAGCAAGCTGTCCATTCTAAGTGGCAAAGGGAAATCTTTAGCAAAAAGTAAAACTTTCCAATTAGAGCACATATGGCATAGTGAGTCTTCATATACAAGGACTGACACTAAATCAAATTTTCAAATGAAATGCTTAATTACACAGCTGAAAATTTATCAATACTTCAAGATTAAACTAGGATGGAAAGTAAAATCTTCAATTCTTACTCCTAGGGACATTTTCTTGAAATATTACAAAAAACCACCAAGCTTTAAATGCTACAGCAGTGAGCATTTATTTGAATGCTTCAAGAGAATATCTGCAAGGATAATTCTAGCTCCATCAGAAATTTACAATTTCTGAGATTGGTGATGACTAATTTTGGATAAAGCACCTAATTTTTCATGTAATAATCCCATTCCCTTCAAATCAATTGCTTGCATTACAATATTAGTGGTCCTCGAATTAAAATTAGGTTAAGTTCTCTGTGACTAATCTTAAGTTGTTTTGGATGTAAGGTAAGTTGTTCAAAAATGAACAATTAAACTGTAATTTATATGCATATTTGGTTAATTTGTCCTATTTTATGTGTTATTAAAGAAATTGATGAATTCACATAAGCAATATTTATTTAACAACAAATGTTGTTAAGTTCTGGGGGCTTCTGGTTCCCGAGCTTTAGGCAAACATATGCATATGAAAGACTTGATTAAATAGGTTATTAGTGCAAGTGGTAGTAGGTTGAGAACTACCACTGCAACAATTATTTCTTTATAAAAATCTAACCTGTAGAGCCACAGAGTATCTTATTGCCCAGGAAATACAGAGGATTGACGAGTGTGTGTGTGTGTGTATATACATATATCCCTTGTATGTCCCTTCACAAGGATAAAATTAGATGCAGACATCTAAGCAGCATGCAATCAAATTAAATGATGACACCTGAAAATTTTTTCAGAAAACTCACTACATGCAGAGTGTATCTCAGACCTTATACATCGTGAGGAAGATATAAGATTACTTATGAAACACTGAGGAAGATTCAGCCAATTCAACACAAAAAAATTTGTATAGAAATTATTTTATTAAACTCAAGAGCATTACTATGAATAACTGATAAAATTTCGAGGGAAAACTTTACATTGATACACTTCTTAAAAATCAAAGTTGATATCAATTCCATATTAATACAGATGATTTGAAAAGAGGACTAATAGTCTTCTTAATCCTTCAATATACAATTAATAGCTGTAAAAATAATAATAGCAAATAAACATTTTTGTTTTCAACAAATTTAACATGATACATGAACTGCACCCAATAACAGAGAAGTGCCACTGAAAATGGATAGCTTTACACCCATACACTAATCTGTTATTACACAAAGTAATCAAGATATGGCAATTTAAATCAAAATTTGAAGAATGTAATACACAACTCCTTCTGATGTTTAATTTAGTAAACATGTTGCACTAACTTAAACATCATAACATTTACAAAATGTTAAATCATTAACAAAGCCACAGACCATAAAACTTAACCTTTTTGCCATACCAACTGTACATACAAAATATCATCACTGACATGATGATAAAATATTCTGCTGACTTGCTACTTAAAAGAACCAAGGATTGATATTACATAGCATGAAGCAACACCATATTTTCAATGCTAATAACTTAGGTTAAATGAAAAATACTTTAAGTTCATAGATGTCTCAAGAGAGCCTAAAATTAAGCCAACTTTTAACTAAGCGTTCTTTCAGAAAAGAAACAATGGAGCATGAGATAATTCCTAATACGTCCAAGTGTAAGTCTGGACAAGATATTAATTGAATGATTTTTTATTAGATACAATGTGGTTAATAAGTTAAACATTAAATCAAATTATAGTATTCCAAAGTAATTCTGTGGAACTGAAACATTTCCTGGCTTTATTAACACTGAGACAACTATGGAACTTTTTAGGTGATATCATTAAGAGCATAGAAAATCTAAAGCAAAATAACTTCCATATTCAACATGCGTTTTAAGGAGGGAATAATAATCAACTTACTCCATGACATATATGAATCAGAATTCTATTACGAGGAAGACATGAGGAGCAAAATTTACAAATCTGAGGAGGGGTGCCTGTCTAGATACTTAAAAAATAGATAGGACGATGGATTTGATATGAGACTTATTTCATTGTCCCATTATCAATAACCATCCATAGGTCTCCATTATGATGTCTCTGATGAAGAAGTATCAATTTGAGGTAGGACTTTTAAAAACATTACTAGTGCAATCAAGTCACGAACATGACTTAAAAAGAATACCTTGCAAAAACTTAAAGTATGTTCACCTTAATTTATTTCATAAATTGACATAAATACATTTTTGAGTTTTAAATGAAGCTTGACAAGAATCATAAAAACTTTAACATTGTGAAATGGTGAAGCATACATAGTATCTAATTTGTCATTGCAATACATAATAATATAAGATGAAAAAATCACCAAATATTAATTTTGTTCTTGAGCCTTGGAATCATTGTAACTTTAAATACATGCCACTTCATCAATAGCACAATAAATTAAACACTAGCATTTTATAGCAAGCACTGATATTATTATTTCTACAGAGGATAACACAATATAGATACTTCCTACTAAGCCATACTATTTGAATCATTACTGTTTACAATCGTAGGCTTAGGCCAAGGGACATAATTAGGGAGGGACTGTCACTTTATCACCCTTTATGCTGTTCATTTTTTCTCCGTCAGTCAATACTACACATATAAAAACCAACTTTACATCAAAAGATTCTTTTACCTTCTCTGACTAGTGTAATATCTATTTGACTGAAATATTGCTTTCATTTAGAATACCCCTCCAGTTTCAAGATGACTCTGACCATGACTTATAGCTGAACCCCATAAGAGATGAGAGACTATTTCTTTACATTCTGCTTTCATAACATTATACATCTTTAGAACCTAACTTTTCATCAAGTACTTTGGTTGAAGATAAAAATAAAGAAAAAGAGCATGTTTTGGCACAAAACCTGACCATAAGTTTACTAAAGAATTTCAAAGCTATGCAACCTGCAAAAAAATCAGACATTATAAACTCATCAAGCCTGATTGCAAGTATATTCTAACAAAAGAGCTGTGAATTAGGACACCACTCAACACAGCTATTTCAATTTCGGGAGTGGCCAAGACATGAGGCAATGCTAACATACAAAAATAATACAGCAAAAAGAAACAGCTCACATAAGTGTCCGTGTATATGGAGAACATTTCAAAAGATAGTAATCATTGTAAGATTTGAACCTAAACCAACTGTAAATGCTAATGCATGCAATAGAATAACTGTGAAAAGTGATTCATCAATACATATCCAAAATCATTCATGGATATTCAATGGATTTAGTGATTCCTTATGATGTAGACATCATCTTAGAATGAATTTCATGATTAACATGAACGTAAAGAAATCATGGTAACCTTCCAACATTACGTTCTATTCGATTTATAAAATTCCAAAAGACATCATAACAAATACAAACAACAAAAATCGATACTGGAAATAGAAAAATAAAAACAAGGACTTCCAAACCTTTCACTATATTAACATCATACAGAATAATTGGATCATATCATTCAGTATTAAATAGTAAATAATCCTTCAGGTAAAATTCTAATCCCAGCCACCAAGAATGGGTTTCAATTTTTCAAGCCAAGGACAGTACTTCCTAATGTCAGGTCAAGTTTATTGTGAATGGAAATCCTAACCAAGTTAATACCCTAAGAGGGTGAGACAGGCATTAATCTTTCCTAATGAAGGTCCTACCCGTGATTGTCTTCTTTTCGACGTTCTTTGGCTCCGGTCGAGCTCGGTTGAGGACCTTAAGGAAATCTGAGGTCTTTGCTCTCATTCTAGAATGAACGTAAGCTTTGGAGCACTTGATATGATAGTGCAAATAATCACGAAAAGTGTGAATCAGATTGATAGTATTGTCTCGAGTTGCAGTATTCGTATGTCGAGGGAAAAGAACGAACGTAATGTAACCAATATTGTTATTCAAAGCACCGTCTTTTTTAACACCTGGTATGCCTCCCTCCAGCTCCAATGGAGGATCTCTGTGGGAGAAGAGAACCTGGGGTGCAGTCTGGCTGGCTCTCCTCCCTTCTTTAAATTCTTGCATGAATACCTTACCTATCACCACATCATCTTCATCTCTAAATAAAGTGCTGAAAACAACCGTCACTCGGTCTGCTTTGGCTTCAACGTACAGTGTCTCATCAGTTCTGTAGTTGATAACGGCCCTCTTATGACCTTCTTCTCCCCTTTCTTGGAACTCGAAGTACTTCTCAAACACAGAAGCAAAACAGTTTCTTTTCAGCAAACCAACTTTCTTCACCACTGAAGTTTCCCAGTCTGAAGGGACATCCTCTAGGTCGACCAACAATGAAACGTTGTATCCATCTTCCGGAGTACTTAGGAGAGGCCCGTATTCTCTCTTCAAAAGTTCATCGGCACCATGTTCCTGCAGTTCTTTATAAAACTGCAGAGATATACTGATTCTAACCTTAGTTTTATCTCCACCGGGATTTGATAGATGAAATAAAACACCATCAAAATCAGCTATGGTAATGTCAATCGATTCCGGCTTGTGCCCGGCCAAAGCATTTTTATATTTAAGCGTAAGCGTTTCTTCGACGATTCTATTGTTGATCTCCAGTAGAATCATATTGGAAAGTTTTGGAGAAACTAAATTACACTACAGCATCGAACGGTATCTTTCACGACCTCCACGGTAAACGCCGGATGTATGACCACAGAAAATAAAACCAGACTGCTGTGGAAATCAACTCCAGTGAAGAAGTACACAAATTCACCACAATAGCAGCAGTTACAGCAGCGCAGCGAGACCACATGAATAAGTTTTTAAATACGATTTTCGCTTATGGATTACATTTTATATGGCTTATTACAATTCTAATTCTTATTAAATATTAGCATTTCAAAAGTAAGGAATGTTACAGTTATGCATCAAAACTTCATGGTAAATTAAGTAAAAATTTTATTCGTGCGATATCTTCGATCATATAACATAAATAATGTGAAAAGCAGTCAAAGCAATGGATTGGAATGAATAGCTGTGTATGGATATACATCCTTGAATAACTATTAATGGAGATTTTGTCAAAGGAAAATTATGTATCACCAAGTCCTGAAAGTTTTATTATAGGCTTGACAAGGTTTCTATGAGCATCAAATAAGAAAGATAGAAAGATCAGATCCTAAACAAAGTTTCAGTTTTATAAAATAGTGTATTTACCCGTGAAATCAATAGATTTTGATTGACGTATACAGACGAGAATAAATTGAATTTTTTCATTTAATCTACAATTTTGTCGACGTAACAACTTACTCTGAATTTTATAAGGTTCATATAAAAATTAATGGTGCTATTTAATCAATATTATTGCTATTATAAAGTATTTTTCATCAAACAGGCGATTAATTGACCCCCAAAATTAAACTAACGAAAGCGGACGCATTCAATGCTACATCTCTCGGCCGAGAAGGAAACTACCTTTCATCGTGCATAGGGCCGCAGATCCCGTAGATAAGAAGTTCTCTACAGACAATCTTTACATCTTAGGTTACTTATGCAAACTTGGTGACACATTTTATGACGTGTTTTACCTCTAAAATAGGTGATGACTAAACCTGAGATTGTTTTCCAATGAATCTATCACCTTTGATAGCTCAATATCATGCGTATTTTCCTTCACTCAAGATTTTACTAGTTGTTACATTCAGACGTGATTTTAATTTACTATCCTTAAAAGGAGTTGCGCTTCAGGACACCACCCCGAACAGTGACAGCACCGAGGGCGGGTAGATTTTGAAACTAGTTATTGAAAATTCCTGGCCCAAAGCCTTAATTCCTTATGATCTCGCCTTTCCTGATGCAGGTGATATACAGTGCGCAAAAGTGCGGGTTGTATATCGCATACCCCTTTGCTCGTCAGACCACCTCCACTAAGTTTAGTGTCTCAAAAATTCACTTCGGGTGGCATTTTGATGACCCTGATTCCTTGTAGTGAGAGCTCACGAGACAGTGACTGCAGCTTAGTTTTTATTTTTAAAGTCTTTGAAAGAAAGATGAGGCATAATTCCCAAAATATTGCTTACAAGATAGGGATATATACATTATGGAAACAGCCTGATTGAAAGAGTAAGTTGACATCAGACAACTCAAAAATTTACCCTTCAAGCACAAAGGAAGACCAGCAGCACAATTTAAGAATCAATGCTAAAGAACACCACACAATTGAACAGAATGAACATCATACTTCAATGAGAAAAAACAAAAATATTTTAATGTGGAATAATCATGTTTGAGGGTGAAAAAGAAAAAGATTGGGACCATAAATTGAATGTAATGTAAAAAATTGTCCACTTGATATTCATGCTGTGTTCTATTGGAGCAAGCATGCTAACAGTATCTTGTGCACTGCAAAGCAATATAAGTTACATTCATACCAATAATGTGTTGCCACTGATAGGCACATGCAGCCTTCCAAACCCCTTGGTGTCTGCATGTTTTGAAGTTAGACTCTCTGAGATGTAATAATTTCCTCTGCACAAGAGCCATAATAATTGTTTATTTACAAACAGCCGTTTGTTGATATTGCCCTTTCTAAAAAGTCCATACATACTCATATGCAGAGCTGTGCCCAGCCTATCTACCGCTGGGGTGCAAACATTATTTGCTGCCCATTAAAATTAAATACCAAAAACATACATTTCCTGATTTGCAGGGAAAAATTATTTTGTAAGATTTCGAAAACCATTGTTTTACAACTTCATTCCCCAGCTTATATTTTTCACCAAACATTAATTATGCATATTTCATATGCTGACATTGTGAATGTTTGTTATCAGCTAATAGTTCACTTTAATTTGGATTATCTTAGCAGAAGCCGTCTCTGGAAATGTCAATACATACATACAGAACACACAAAGCTATTTGCAAAGAAATTATTATATATTATTCTATTAGGAAAGATTCTGATCAAATCTCTAATAATTATAAATTCGAAAACCTGAAGAGAACTTTTTTGATTCTAGAAAACCTTTTATTGATTCCAATTCTTGAATTAAATCCACAACACAAATATTCCTTTTTCGTCTTGAGTTATCCATAATTCTTTCCTCTAAACGTACCCGTTTTCATTTGCCAATCTTAATGTCACATCATAATTTCTCCTATATAAGTTGCGTGTATCACACAGATGGCCACATATGTCATTGTAACAACAATAATGGTTGGCTATGCTTCTGTTGCTGCCCTTTAGAAGCTGCCGCCTGGGTGCAATGCACCCCTTGCACCCGTAGGACTTGTGGCTCTGCCCTTATAGGTTCATTCAGTGAACAAGAAAAAACAAATATATATTAAAATGAGAAGAAAAAGAGATGTCTACATTACAAAGTACAATAACTATACTAAGTTACAAATGAAAAAAGAAAAATAACAAGAGATCCAACAGACCAAGTCACACAAAAAATACAAAAATATCATGTCAATATATACAAAAAAGTATAAAAGATAAAAATAATAAAATCCACAATGGTATCATAGTTTTGTTCTAAAAACTTTTTTGAAAACATATGAAGAGATTAAAAGGATCTTCATCAATACAAGCATTATTGTATGAGCACATGATGTGATAGATGGGGGGTAGTAGAGATCATTTTTTTGGAAGATTGTGGACTGCAAACAGGTTATTACTACTTGTAGGTACTGAGGAATTTAAAAGGATATGAGGGATAGAATTGCAGGAGAGGATACTAAGATTTTTAACACTTTATACAAGAAAAATATGCCAATATATTCTCTAAGGGCCTTAAGGGAAGGCGAATCAAGTATATTCATTATGGTATCATACTGACCCATTTCTCTTTCAATGAGAAATTTAAATGCAACCATTCTGAGGAACTTGTTCTGAACTCTTTGAATAGAATGAGAGTAATTGTTACAGAAAGTATTCCAAATGATAGAGAAGAATTCAAGTGTTGATCTTACCAGGGAAGTGTATAGTAATTTATGGCAGGTGATGCTATTATAGTCTTTGCATACTCTCCCAATAAATCCCAGTAATTTATATGCTTTGGAAGTGATATCTTCTATTTCACTCTTGTAAAATTTCTTGCACTCAAATACTATTTACAATTCAAATACATTCACAGTATAAGCCATAATAATAATTCATGCTATTAACTTCTACCCTCTTATATTCTATTCTTGCTATTTATGTAAGTAGATATTCCAAAGCATTTTTATAACAAATCAGGAGATGCATTCTTGTTACATTACAGTGGTACCTATGCTAGTTATTTATCATAACATATTGGTGCAGTGAAGGATTTCTGTTGTTATCCTACCTAAGGAAAGGAACTGTGCCGAATGTGGAAAATGTTGGACAAATCATTCCAGAACGTAATGCTGCCAAATTTTAATTAGGTAATGTATGATCAGGGTCTTTGTAAATTAAGAGACACCTATTGCAGAATAGCATTTATTTTCAAACAGAGCAATTACAAATGCTGCAGGGCTCCCAGATAGCCAAGTGGGTAACATGTTCAACTTTGGTGAAAGCAGTCCTGGGTTTGATTCCCAGTAAGGGCCTACGTGTGAAATGACCAAAGCAGTCAAAGCACTTTTAACAAAAATACTACACTATACTACAAAAGTTGCATGCCACATGGCATGTGATGCAATTGCTCTTCACTTGGCCTGAAAATCTCCACTTTAGTAGTAGTAGTAGTAGAAGTAATTTTAAAAGCACTTCAACGGCTAAGGTCATTTTTCCCTGTGAGTTCCCACCAGGAATCAAACCTGGGATTGCTTTCAGCAAAGTCAAACATGTTACCCACATGGCTATCCAGAGGCAATCTGCACTCCAAGTGGACCACTAGGGAAGTGAGTCTGTGGCGCTGGAGATGACCAAAGAGAAAGCTATGAGATAGCTTCCAAGCTTAGCCACAATAACTGAATGGGAAGTCAAAAATTTTGCTTCCTTAACTTTCATTCATTTCCATATCATGGTGAATGCTTTAAAAGATAATGATTTTTTGATGTCTCTTCTGGTGTTTTCTAACCTGCTTGTCAAAATACAAAATACCATTTAAATCACATTATGTCAAGTTAAATGAATCTTGCATTCCATTATATCTTTCTAATTTTTACTTAAGTCCTTTGACGATGTGTGTTGCATACATTTCTATGGGTTGCCTACCAAATTCTTCATTCATAAGCTTCCTCACAAGTCTTTGCGTAGGTTTATCACACCCCCTTCTTAGTGAATGTTTTCCTGTGAAGGGTAATTTTTCCTTAAGGATCTCTTAGGTTTTATTACATCAAAATTTTCTTCTAATTTTTCTCAAACTATCACTTTCAATTAGAGGTTTAAAAACACTAGGCTAAACTAGAAAATTAAAAGTTGTACAAAATATGATGTTAGGCTGAATGGAAGACGAGAGTTTTAGTCTCAATTTTGCCCAAATAAAGACATTTTATTGCTATTATCAAATCTGAAGGAAACAGAAGTGAAAATATTAACATAACTGGGTCACAATTCCAGATCTTCCACTTTTTTAGCCAAATATTCTAACCATTCAGCTATCATGAAAATGCAAATCTCCTCTGTTTGCAAGATGCTTTGTAATCTGCCTCAAAAGTGGAAGATCTGAATTTGAGTCTCAGTAATTTCAATATTTTAACTTTGTTCATCCTTGGCTTAAAAGAGCACAGTCATACATATTAAGTATTTCCAGTTCCCTGATCCTTGCTCTTAAAATTTATGGGATTCCTATGGATGGGACTCTAGGATACAGATAATAATGTTCAACCCAGACCCATGCATAAAGATTTTTATGCATTTAGCAAAGTAACATAAATATTGACAACAGAATACATGAAAAGAAAGAAAATTGGAACCTAGCTGTTCATGAATAAGAGGTTTAAAATCACTCCATAAGCCATATGTTGGTAGATGGAAGTGTCATTTGGAGGCAAAAGAAAGTTACAACTGCTGACATGGAGTTATGGACTGTTTTTAAATCCCTAACAGAATATATGATTATAAACTGAAGTGAGATAGTTATTCATGACTGGGATTCAAACCTAGATTTTCTACTTTTTGGGCAGATATTCTGAGCCAAATGAACACCATATTGAGCTCTCTCAAAGCTCCCCTAAAAACAGGGTGAGACTACTCTACATAGTAGGTTAATAACCACATTGTCTAAACAGCAGGTATGGGAGATGTGGGTTCAAGTTCCAGTCACACGTAGCTTTTTCTCTTCCTTGATTTATTCCTTGGGTATATATGATTTAAAACATTATGATAATGAATCTTAAATATTTACTATGATGAGATTATAGGGTTTGTTGAGCCATCTATGTACTAGACATAAACTGCAATTCTACATGTTTGACCCAGTCTCTATGTGAGTCTTAAACTTCTACAATTAATATTATCAGTTATATAGTTGCAATATAATTTTTTGCCAATATTTTGGCATTTTTCTAGTATTAGGGTACACCTTAACTAACAGACCACATTCTGTATCTGCAAAGCAATATAAGTTACATTCATACCAATAATGTGTTGCTACTGATAGGCACATGCAGCCTTCCAAACCCCTTGCTGTCTGCATGTTTTGAAGTTAGACTCTCTGAGATGTAATAATTTCCTCTGCATAAGAGCCACAATAATAGTTTATTTACAAACAGCTGTTTGTAGNTTTTTCTTCATTAATTGCATTCATAACTGTCATCGACACAGTGGTCCACATTATAGCTGGATATTCTGTTAAATTCAGTTTTCAGAATATTACATCAGTTCATATATTAATCAAATTAAACAAATAATGTGAACTTGAAGTATTTTATTGAGTAAAAGTAATGCTATTTGGATTTATAAATAAGTAAAACATGTTATGCTTCAAGAAAATGGATGAGTGTACATACTGATAACTGCACATGCTTGATGGTAAAAGAGATGAAGCTTAATTAGAAGGAAAAGTCATTAAGGAAAAATTTGCTGGATCTAGTGACAACATTACTAAATTGGCACATGTGTATGTAACTTAATCTACTCTATCATTACTACCACAGTCATTCCTTGAATGACCAAAGTCGTACATGATGGATGGCAGAATTTAAATTTGGTTAACCCATCATTAAAATTGTACACGATTGGAATGGAATATTGGTACTTACAAGGAACACGTCAGATTTGTGCCACACAGATAACATGAAACTTTCAGGACATGTTTCTTGCACAAAAATAACAGACACGTGTTTTGCTAAATTTAATTTCGTAAATTTTGCTATACGTATGGCAATACATGTGTGTTGCATGGTTGCCTAACTTCGATTTTCAGTTGCAAATTTTGCATAAACAAAGGCGCAGTGAGTTGAACGGCCGGACACGTGTCTGTTATTTTTGTGCAAGGAATGTGTCCTGAAAGTTTTGTATAAATCTGCATGGCAAAAGCCTGACGAGTTCCTTGTTAAAATGTAAGAATATTGAGTGCTGTGGATGTATGAAAGTGGAAATATACAGAAGAATGTTAATTGCATTGTGAGTTAACAGGATGCTAGTGATAGACTGGTATTGGAGAGGGACATGATTGGATAATTGCATGTGAGACAAGGGAGTACAGAGAGGGGTGGCCCCTTTTGGAAACAACATAGTAAATTAAAACGGTTTGATCGTGATTTATGTCTGGGTAAAAAAATTTTAAATAACTGTTTATATCAAATACCTGGTTTAAGCATAAATATATGCATATTTATACATGGTAATGCGATCTTGGTATTCAGTTGACAAGTTTTGCATGAAGAGCAAGACTGTGAGACTTAGTGAAGGATGCAATAATGTTGAGATGATTGGAATGTATGAATAATCATTTCTTGGTCATCTCTAGAGTGCACCTTGTAAGAAAGAAAGTGTAGTACAGAAGTAAATGTATGAATCCCACACAGGAGAAAATTGAGAAGTTACAGGCATATGATATGAAAATCAATTATTACGGTAAAGCTAGTTGTAGATGAGAAGTAGAAAGTGTGTTAAAGGATTAGAGGATATAGTGATTGCTGTAAATAATGAAGATGGAAGTAAGGTCTTGTACAAAGAGTGTATGAAGAAGAATGCGGCAGTGTAACAGCAGCTGAGTAAAGAGCAAGTAAAGGTAATTGATGCTGAAAGGAGATAGAATGACTTTAATCTAAACCAGATATTATTCAGGATTAAGATGTAGTTTTTTCTACTTGATTTCTTCATGTTTTTTCTGGTCTAATTAAGATAATTTCTCCCATAAAGGTAGTGATTTCATGTGATAAGGAGAGTGAGAGAACTCAGAGAGAATCTTAAAATTTTGAAATTTGGAATGCTTGATTTACTGGTGCTGTTGTATGCTGACAGTGAGCACTAACTGAAGAATTGCCAAATGAGTTGTAAATGTTATTGGATTGTGTGGCTGCAGTTGTAGGGAGAATGGATCTGAGGAAAATGGTGCCAAAACAATGGCCACTAAATTTGATAAAATGTAAAATTCTGATTACTGCATTACATATAAGCTGAGAATATTGAAATGGTGTATCAATATATGTCCTTGGGTAGTTTATTTTCTGAGAATGGAAGAATAGATGGAGAGATTTAAAGGCAAGCGATTGTAGTTAGAGGAGTCATAGGTACCATGTGGTCACAGTAACTAACTGTGGCTAATTATCAAAAGATGCTTCAATGGCTGTTTACAGAAAGGAGCCTGCACTCATCTTGTTGTTTTGGTGTGTCAGGCGGGCATATGAGATAACCAAGTTCAGAACATTGAAATAGATAATTGGTAATGTTTGGATACAGAATTAATGTGGACTAAAAAATTGCTGTGGGACCAGTATGAAAAGGTTGTTTCACAGTGGTTTGGGCCTATACAAAGGAAAATTCCAGGAGCTTGGAAGCAGAATTGTAAAATGCCATTTGCAGAGAAAGAGAATGGTTCTTCATTGAGAGGAAGACTGAGAGCATGCTGGTTGAATATAATGAATGAGATGCTAGAGAAAAGAAACATTCATAGCTGTAAGAATGAATAAGATTGTATGGGTATATCAGATGCAAAATATTAACAAAAGGAAAGTATGCAGTAGTATTGTGAGTAAAAAAGGCATATATCATGCTTACTTGTAAAAAGAGGCTTATATCTTGAGCTCAGTAAATAATATATTGGGACATCGGTCCCAAAGATGAGCAGTAGCTAAAGAAAAATGTTGATGACCACTGGCCTAATACATCCTGTACCCTATGTCATAGGTAGCTTGAAGAAAAATGAGCAAATGTAAAAGTGACATAGGTATAATTTACAATATATTAACAGTTAGCAGAATAAAATACATCAAAATATAAATTTTAAAATGGATAAGTAAGGGGGTTAAAAAATGAGAGGAATAAACATGAGTTAAAAATTACACTTTCTAGACAAGTGTAAATTTGAATATCTGGAAAATTAAAATAAAGAATATCATAAAAAGACCAATAATTTATGGAAGCATGGCTAATGGAAATAGGAAAAAATAATAGATGAATATTTTCTTATATTAGTTAGACCTAGTCAATTGTTATTTGGGAACTATAAAGAAGAGGAATTCTTGGTAAGGAAGGGGTGGGAATGGAGACAAAAGTCATTCACAATAAATCCTTTCACTTCCAGGATTAGCAGAATTATAATGAAGTAAATCTTCTTCAAAGCACTGACCAACGATTTCATATTATTTTACTCAGGCAGAACTATCAGTTTCAGATTTTCTGCCTAAAACTAGCAATGCAATACCAAAACTGGTACTCTTGGCAGAATAAAATGTTGAGGAAAAGTATACATCTGTCTTTACATCTTCTCTGGATGGATGTCTACAAAATCATTTGTGCATATGTGGATTTTATTTCCAAATCTCCTGAATGCATAAAAGTCTAAAGTAATGTTTTCTTGAGATTTTTGGGAGAGCTTGTTTCCTAGCCTCATGAATGAGCTTTCAGTGATTCAATAGATTTAATTTTCCAAATATTCCCTACTTGAACATTCTTTTTTCTGCCTATAGAAAGTTAGTTTATCCAATTATATCACGAAATGACGTTTGTTTTTCTAATCCCCAATGAATATTCTCTCATTTCCCACCTTGAATTAGTTTCTTCAGCAAAACATTTCCTCTCAATATCTGACTCATGCACTTCTCGTTCCTATGCTTGAGGTATAGACTAGAAACATTTTTTTTACTATAAGTCATTTCAACTGCATTCAACCTCAATTGCATCTCTATCACCGAACAAAGACCATCTCAATACCACGCAACTAAGTAAACATACACTCTTATAATTATTTTTGCTTATGTAAGCAGTCCTTACATTAAATTGGGCTCCATAACCAATCTCTTACAATTAATTGATGATACCAATTTTCCTACCTATAGAACAATACTACAAGATCTCTTTGTTATATATATAACATTCATACTGAAGTATAGAGGCCATTCCAGCAGATTCCATATGATGTGGCTCTGGGAACCAAATGGATTCTAAAATTCTAATCAATTTAATAAATAAGCCAATAGTACCCGAAAGATGAACATCAATGAATAAGAAAGGTTTTCATGAAATTGTTGTCCAATCAACCTTGTTATCTCCACGCTGCCTTTCGATTGCAAGGGGAAGGTAAATATGTGGTATTTTCCTCCCTTTTAATCGGATATCGATAAGAGAGAGTCACATACCTAGGATCAAGTATTACATTCCGCTTCTCACTCAAATTGTATCTGATAGATAACTCAAAAACTCAAAAATTCATCAGCAACCACGCAGACTATGGTATAGATACAGGACAATTTGAGACGTAGAAATAGGTAAGGGCGAATTTAGTTATGTATTTACTTTAGCGCTCGGATGCTTCGAAGGCCCCGTTGCTCATCTTAAGCGAGGCGCCCGCAATTCCCGCGCTTCTTGATGCTTTGCTTACCATACTGCCTAAAGCCGGCCCTGGAGGCAGGTTACCAAGTATAGGCAGGCTTCGTCTTTCGCAGGGGGGTTGTGACAGACAAAATCGCGAAAGAAAAGTTATTGGGGTAATGGGAAATTAAGCGGTTTGGTTCCACTTCTAGTGACCAAAATGAAAATTCTTTTACAATAGCTAAATATAGAGAAAGATACAGAAAATTAATTTAAGTTCAAAGGGATCTGCTGAGATAAATCCAACGGAAACAAAGGAATAAAATATAATTTCATCGCATCTACGAATTAAAAATTAATAAAGTGAGGTTACGGTTATATAACTCGCAGGTACTGATTTCGTTTGTACCGCAACAATCGATACCACAAGACTGTGATGAAAAGAAGACGCCAATACAGATTGATGGAAAATTAAAATAAGCTAGGAAATGAAAAGTTTTAATCCTATTCTGAAGTACGTTGAAAAATGTGTGATAATGTGGATGGAGAGGCTGCAGCCGCACATCAAGATAAAGATACATGATCTTAGATGAATCTTTAATACGTTCGTATACAGGAGATTTTAGATGTTTTCGTTTAGAGGTGTTGGTTTAAAATAATCAATTTCTTTTAGTGTTAGTATCAACTAAAAAGCAGCAACATTTCGCGACCTTAGACCGAGAAAGAGGAAACACGCGAAAGATAAAGCTGCAAAAAGCCTGAGTGTATATTTTGATCCGAAAGAAGTTGAGAAACAGAATTGAAAGCCTGTGAAGCTATCCAGGCGTTGACACAGATTCCGACAACACTTATGAAATGATGAAACCTCGTTTGAAATTTGAAAGGACCCTACGGGTTAAATGAATGCCAAGGTGAGAATCAGAATAGGAAAGGTTTTTCATTGAAGAAATATCTCACACTCAGAGAGAAAAAAATAAGACACTGAAAGGGAATTTCGGATTGTTGGAGAAATTGATTGAAGGGACGATACTTTGATGGCAGCAAAGACTATGGGAAGAGAATAGAAAGAAAAATTATTTTCTAACGGAAGCGGAAACGGAAGGAAAAATTGTTATGTAAAGATGACATAAGATGAAGTTGAAAATAAAGCTGAGCAGGAAATGCAGACTCAAGAACCCACATAAAGGTAAAAGATATACGATGTGAGATGTCATAATTAGACTTCATCTGCATTGTAATTAACTAGCTATGGCGTCGGATTTATTGAATTTGTGACAACATGTGATTCCATAGAAACCAATCAGTAGTACATTCAAACTTCGATTTAACGTAACAGCTGAAGCCTCCATTGCCCTGGGACGAATTATATACATATGCTTGTTGAATGACCTGGGATCCGCATAATAGTAACCAATTCAGATATTTGTCGTTTTTAGCGACTTTTCCCATCTTTTAGCGACTTCTTGTTTCGGCAAGAAATATATAGAAGATTCGAAAAATTCCCGCATTAGAATATATTTTTCGATTGTCCTCGCATTATCGCAAGAACAATAGAAACTTCAAGAATTTAATCGGTTAAGGACACTTAAAGCTTTGCTTTATAATATCCATAATTTATTAAACTTTCTATTTAATACACCGTCGAAGGCAATAGGTTTCGCAATACATCCTTCAGGAAATTTAATGAAAGATCGATGATATCGGTTCCCTAATCTTGTTTCCGCTGTCGGCATCGAAAACCATCCAAACGATTCCAATATTTTACTTTCGGTAGACATTATTTGCTAATTTAAGCTTTCTTAGTACCAAGTATTTGAAATGTGACGATCATTTGTATCCTTGTTTTAATTGCTAATGATAAGTGGAATATTTTTTAACACAATTCACTATTTTGGATACTGAAAGTGAATGAAGGATGATAGTCAAAATGAAAAGTAATGTGAAATGCAGTATACTTGAAAATAAATTCATGATTTCGCTCTAATACAATGAGATATTTTCCCTAATAAGAGTATAACATTTAAGGAACACAAATATTAGATTTTGAAAACAAAATACAGTTGCTATGATTGACTGTCAATGCTGTACACTCCCTTAGTTCCTAATACTGAAATCAAAGTATTCTTTTGTAGATGATCTTAAACTCCGAATACAATTCCATGGGAATGCGTAAGGTATCAATTTTGGCCAAAAATGTTCATAAATTATTTTTCGAAAATGTATTTCTTGGATCTCCGGGGACAAGAGGTTTGTGCTATCAGTGTTAAGAGTGGTAAGAAATTATCTAAACCAAAATTACAGAATATTGTGCAAATTTTCTTTGTTAAAAATAAATTTTACGTCAAAAGGTAAGCATTAGAGTAACTCTTCAACATATCCTTAAACCTATAGACCTTTGACAAAACTGGCATATTATTGTTTCTCCTGCATTTCCCGAATTGGGTAAGAAGAAATTTTGAAAGGAAGTCCTAAATATCCGGCTGCTTTAATATAAAACATTGCGTCAAGAAAGATATAAGGAAAGAAACCTCCATTCCTCCGATGATGGCAAAATTATTGGAGTAAATTCGTTGCTGCGAACCCAACTTACGAGAAAGATTGACAAGATATAGGGTCAGCGTATGTACAAAGTTCAACTATCTGTCACCATTAAATTTTTGCATAATAACTTTTGCTTTTGTTTAATCAGCTCAGGCATGTGTCCAAGACCGGCCCATGAAAGGGGCGAGTCGGGCGATCGCCTAGAGCGCCGAGGTTTGGGGCGTGCATGAGGTTAGTCCGAGCTTTATTGGGCGTGAATACCTTCATCCCTTCGTGATGATTTTGGGGGGATTTCCTCATTACATCGCTTTGTGAGCCGCCAGCCTGGAGGAGGACTTGTAGCGGTGCTACTATGAGGAGTTCCACTAGCCTCGCTCACAAAAGCATTCCCTTAACAGTGCGGAAAAGTCGCGGCATGGTGGTTTAGTGTAGAGGCTAGAATACCTGCCCGGAAAATGATAAACCTTGGTTCGAGCCCCACTCATATCACTATTTTTCATAACTATTAAGTGCGTTTTAAGGCGCACACCTCTCTGTGCAAAGGTTTTTCTGAACGTGCCTAAATCCGGGAATTATTCTGGAATCCAGGAATTCCGGCAGTGGCAACAAAATTGCATTAGTAATGCGGCCGATTCGTCACTTCCTGAAACCAATGCACATATTTAGGTAACATTGCTTCTTGTTTATCTAGTCATGTGATAAGAAAATTGAAAATTAGGTTTACGAGGCGATAGAATTAATTTTACTTCGTAAAATTCCAATCATTAACTATTCGAGTGCAGGCAGTACGCCACTCAAGTGCGGGCTAATGGTTCATATGCTGCCTAACGGTTTTTTATCTTAGGGCAATTCGGTCTTCCCATGAGAAAAGTTCCTCCACCCCTGTTCTAAATCTTCTTTCTAGAATGCACCATCAAACTCGTGCATGCACCATCAAATTCGCCATCACTTGGGGACCCTTGCTCTTAATCCGAGAGCTTTCTGCAAACAGTATCGTTAGAGTGGAAGGTACGAAGAGAGAGTAAAAACAAGCACGCAGTTCTCGGTGGCTCAGTTAGCAAGGCCGCTCTAATAAATAAAGTCCATGTTTTCAAACAAGTATCCCCGCTATCCCAGGGGCGTTCACTAGATAAAGTCTCATTGAAGCTAACAACTTGGGCATAGTGAGGTTGATTTCGTTTCTCATTTCCGCAACAGATCGTTAAGAGAGAGGTCATCGGCTATGACCTTCGAAAAGGGGTTAAACGGAGAATAAAATACGCCGAAGACACTCGGACTTCGTTACGTTGTTGTTCCACGGCAGACTCTGAGGGAACTGTTTGATAAATATCGCTAGAAAATTATTCCGTGAATGACAGAAAGTACAAAGGAAGGCGGTACAATGTGTTAAGAAACGCTGTGATAAATCTGTAAGCCCTAAAAAGGTTCTCTTTAACATAAGACGGAACAGTTAGAAGAATAAGAATCAAATATTAATGTCAAATTCGCTCAATAAATTCGAGATAATATGATCTCGAATGACGTGGTATATATTACGCGTCGTGGTATATATATTACATATACTACATATGTCGATCAGATACTGCGAGAAATACCAAGTATTTGATGCTAGGACTACTCACGTTGCGTATTCACTTTTTCCGTGAACTATACGCAGCAGTGATTGAATATAGAAACATATTTCAAACCCTAAGTACCCCCAGCCACACTCCAAAAGGCGGAATGTGGATGAAATGTAAACTGTCCAAAATCAACATTCGTGTGGTGAATATGCAATGGTAACTCTTAATTAGTATTTAACACTAATACTAAGCTGCAGTACCAGTTGATTCTCAAAAGAGAACTAAAGATTATTAAATACTATAATATGTATTTGAAACTTACTGGACACTCAAGAAAACCTTATGAAGTCAATGCAACGAAGAGGGCTACCAAAACAGAAGGACTATTGGTATCTACTATTTGAAAACACGTTGACGGTTCAATATATGTTAGTTTATATGCGAGTTTATATGAGAAATATGCATATGAAGGATGCGATCTTAAAGTTGAAAATAAAGACTAAGATCACCAAACATATATGTCAGAAAGAATACAGTTGTAAATTCTCACGAATTCTCCCTTGCACTTCCTGCAGTGATAAATATCTCTTTTTCTTTCCAACATGATCATGACAATAAGTAAATAACAGTCCAATAGTCCATATGCAAAATCAAGCTGGGTAAGGAGCACTCCTATGTAGTCCCCAGTGTTTATAACGGCATATGCTACAATCTATGCAAACAGCCACAGCTTAATAAATACCATCAAATTCTTACCATTAACTTTAGATGGCCCAAAATTTCCAATGTATTCTTATGGTAAAATGATTCAGCTGGGATTCAACAATCACCTTGATCGTTAAAGGCAGAGGTCACAAAACACCAACAAAAATTGGCAAAATTACCATTCCCCGATTTTTAGAGGCAATCGAAAAATTTCGCCCAACGTGGGGCTCGAACCCACGACCCTGAGATTAAGATTCTCATGATCTACCGACTGAGCTAGCCGGGCCTGCATTAACAAATTAAGGAATAATGCAATTATTGAAGTATTTGTCTTATCACTAAGTTATTGTTAGAGAAAAGAGGAATTTTCCGACATCTATCAAAGGTAGGATAGAATTTTCCGTGCAATTATTGAAGTATTTGTCTTATCACTAAGTTATTGTTAGAGAAAAGAGGAATTTTCCGACATCTATCAAAGGTAGGATAGAATTTTCCATGCAATTATTGAAGTATTTGTCTTATCACTAAGTTATTGTTAGAGAAAAGAGGAATTTTCCGACATCTATCAAAGGTAGGATAGAATTTTCCGTCATCGAAAATTTCGTATTTTATATTCATTCATAATTTTATATATATTTACATTTTGCAAGTATTTGTTAAAATTATTGGTGCAGTGAAACAAATTCGAAAATATTTATGAAACGTTCGAGAATAGGTGATCTAACATTTTAGGAAATAATCCAAGAAATATAACTTTTAATCAACGATTTGATCTGCTGTCTGAGTGGAAATAACTATTTTTAAATGTATACAATTCCTTGGAGCATATCTTTGAATGAAAATGTCTCGATAGAGAAATCGATGGGCTAACCTGTGATGAAACTTTGTGGAATTAAATATGGACAGCAGTACAATTCTGAAGGACATATAATTTCAAATGAAACTCACCGCTAGTTGGAGTGTTTAGGTAAGTTGCTTAGATGCTCGTTTTTCTGTTCGCTATGTAAACAAACTTGTTGCTTGGAATGCAAACGTTCTTGCGATTGGAATGATAACATGTATTAGTCCGCATGCTTGGTGGAAATATATTGAATAATTTTGCAATGAAAATTGAAACGGAATTAAATGGTAGCCTTCAAATAACGTTAGAAAACTTTTTGAAAAAATAATTTGAAGTAATCACCGTAAAGTATACTCGTTGCAACATAAAAGTGTCCTTCAGGTCAGGAAGGGTATTTCAATCATTCAATCAATTAACATAAAATAGAGAAAACAAAATAATACGCGAGGAAAAAAGTAATAACAATAAAAACAAAAGATAATAAAAACTTACAAAAAACCCTAACCAAAATTTTAATACTTAGTCCTAAGCACTTAACAATTGTTTACACTGTTAAAATAATGTCTATCTAGATTTAAGAATAGTTATAATCAGTTTGCTGCTCATTTTATCAAACATCAATTGTAATCATTAAATATAATAGATAATAAGTTAGGGTTAGATTTTTTTCAAGTTAATTGTTAAATTTTACATTAATTTTAGTATTAGTAGTACATAGTGATCCTGAGGGTACATATCACCCAAGTTTTAAAACCTGGTTAGTCTTCACCAGCTTGCCTCCAAAGGATGTTTATTAAATTTATTTAATTTCATTAGCTCAAATACATGCCCAATTTAGGGCTATTGTGAGAAATGTAACCCCCCCCCGTTAATTTCCAATGTGAAAATCCGAGTAATTCAAAACGGAAGGGAAATATCACGGTTCTGGGAGCAGAACAACAGTGTTCAAGAAAAATATACGTTCGACATTTAAAACCCTGCTTAAAAATACGATCTACAATGCTAACTTGGATAGTCGGGGAAAGCTATAACTAGGATATCTTTTATTTAGCCGGTTGCTCATGGCAAGATTGAACACGGATGCCTATTTAATTACCTCTCTAATTTTGGGCTCTGGCCAGCTTCCTTAATTTCTATAAAAACGTTACGTAATGGTGCCAAGTTAAGCGTGCGAGTGGCCTTGTCCTCCATCGCACTTGCAATTCCGAGAGGCATTCGCCACGGATGCGCTATTTCTGGACTGCTATACCGTCTCGCCTTTCCATTCCCCGCCGCCGTAAACTCATGGGGTATTCCCGTGGCGGGCCCGGTTAAATGAAATAGGATGGTGACACGGATGTGGACGGCGTTATCTTTTCAGCGGGAAAACCTTGCGTTTTTGCGTTGCGTTGTCGCTGGAGCTGCGGCGAAGGAAATAAAGGTTTCCGAGCTCCCGCTTGACTAATGCCCGGAAACCATCTCTTGAAAATCGAATTTAAAATGTTCGCAGAAAATTGTTTCCCTATAAACCCATTGAATATGGTACATGGAGTGATACATCGACGTAGAATAGAAACGTGTTGTAAGGCTATTAAATATCGGAATCGTTTCATTGTTAGCTTTAAAACTGCCGCTCAGGATCGCTGTTCTAAATCTTTTTTATTCCAGCTTTCTTTTCTCCTTTTCCTCTCGTTCAATGAAACCGCCAAAGAAACGAATTTTTTTATTAATAACCAATTTTGTTCCGGCAGCTACCGGTTATAACCGTTATTTTCTCTCTGAATATGACAATATTCTATAATATCCTATAATACAACAAAATCCTTCCGAAAGGTTTTTAGCGTACGTAACCATCAATAACGTGACATTTACTTAATAATTTAAATCGAAATTTTGGATCGATTTCCGATTTTACCTTGGCAGCTACTTTCGAACGGTTATAATCATTCTTTTCTCTCTGAATATGAAACATTATAGTCCTCTTGAAGGGTTCAGTATTTAATGACAAAACTTGTATATTCAAATACACGTAATTAATTAATTTGTTATTGATTTTAAATAATTTATTTTAACAAATTTCATAAATATTAAATAATCCATTTTAATAATTAAAAGTAATTAATTTGTACCAGTTTTGTCATTAAATACTGTATTATGATGGCATTCCACCACGCATCATTTAATACCATTCATTCTCTTGAAGGGTTTTCAGTGTATGTAACTTTTTAATGACGTATTATTTAATTTTTATTTTTTTTGCACAAAACTCGTGACTTTAGGAAATAACCTATTACTGAGATTTGGTACTAAAATGTAAGTGATATATAGGTCCTACTACACCTCTTAACATCTACGTAATTACCCTGCAAGCCGCTTTTCGCCTTGTGGCAGGATGTTACCGTTACATAAGATTACTTCATATAATTACGGTTTCGGTCTTTTTATGGGAACCGGAAATCGAAAGTCAATCGATTTCCGGTTTCGGTTCAGGTTCCGTTTTCGTTCCAGCAAAAATAAGTCATTTTCGGCTTTCGGTTCCTGTTCGATTCTCTGTTTAGGGTTTCATCACGATTAAGGTTTTTAACCATTTTGAAGGGGCAACGAAGTTTAGGAAATTGTAGATGCATTTTAGTATGAAATTCCAAAGTTTCCTTAGGAAAAAGTAAGTAAGGGGAAATGAACAAAAAAATGACGCCTGCATTTCCGTATTCAGAAAAGCGGAAACGAAAAAATAACGTCATCATCGTCAAGAATGAAGGTCTTATCACTAAGTTATTGTTAGAGAAAAGAGGAATTTTCCGACATCTATCAAAGGTAGGATAGAATTTTCCGTCATCGAAAATTTCGTATTTTATATTCATTCATAATTTTATATATATTTACATTTTGCAAGTATTTGTTAAAACTATTGGTGCAGTGAAACAAATTCGAAAATATTTATGAAACGTTCGAGAATAGGTGATCTAACATTTTAGGAAATAATACAAGAAATATAACTTTTAATCAACGATTTGATCTGCTGTCTGAGTGGAAATAACTATTTTTAAATGTATACAATTCCTAGGAGCATATCTTTGAATGAAAATGTCTCGATAGAGAAATCGATGGGCTAACCTGTGATGAAACTTTGTGGAATTAAATATGGACAGCAGTACGATTCTGAAGGACATATAATTTCAAATGAAACTCACCGCTAGTTGGAGTGTTTAGGTAAGTTGCTTAGATGCTCGTTTTTCTGTTCGCTATGTAAACAAACTTGTTGCTTGGAATGCAAACGTTCTTGCGATTGGAATGATAACATGTATTAGTCCGCATGCTTGGTGGAAATATATTGAATAATTTTGCAATGAAAATAGAAATGTAATTAAATGGTAGCCTTCAAATAACGTTAGAAAACTTTTTGAAAAAATAATTTGAAGTAATCACCGTAAAGTATACTCGTTGCAACATAAAAGTGTCCTTCAGGTCAGGAAGGGTATTTCAATCATTCAATCAATTAACATAAAATAGAGAAAACAAAATAATACGCGAGGAAAAAAGTAATAACAATAAAAACAAAAGACAATAAAAACTTACAAAAAACCCNTCTTTTTTTGATCACACCTTGTATATCCTCAGTAATCAAAATATGAAGAAGTGTAGCACTTAACCGATGACTGATTTCTTTTTTCGTTACGCTCGATCATAAATAAGGAAGTAGTGTAAAGAATGTTGACCCTAATGCCTAGGCTGTCCATGTGTTCTTCTCCATGCTTTCTCTGGAACAGTCCTATCTTTCTGCCTTCCTTCTTTTGCTCATTGCAATAAATTGTTCATACTGAAGGTTTCCAATAATTTCATTTAAGCTGATAATTTCCTCAGAATAATTATTGCTCCCTACTCTTCAATGGCTTTCTACGAAGACTCGCCTTATCACACAGATTTAATTAAACGGTTTATCTTTATTGAATAATTGAAATAAAATAAAATGAAATTGAATAAATATTGTAACGGCAAACGTATTTCTCTGGGGCTGTAATCTTTTATCAAACGCGTATGCATTAGGATTCTTACCTTTCACACGATGTTAAGACGGTACGTTATTGCTTCCAATAAAAGAGTTATTTCACGTTTAATACACATTCAGCCCATAATCAAAGAGAAACTTTTGCTTCCTACGCATTCAAGGTAGAATTTACCATCAACAGAACGGCCTAAAATCTTTCATATATTTTCTATGTTGAAGTTAGGAAAATACCCTTCGAAAATTATGCATAAAGCATGTCTGCTCTCCTCCAGTTTTACCAGGAACGTAAATGGGGAAGGGCAACGGCTTCTATAACACTTTCTTAGCTCCAAAAGGTACGTCCGACAATATTATATACAAACGCAAAGAACGCCTTAAAAATTCAATTAGAGAGATCTTATTTGTTTATTCGCTATTATTAACAGTCCTCTTCCTTTCCTTCTAGATATTCTCGCGTTTTCAAATATTTAACAAGGAGTGTTTGATTTTGGTCCATGAGCTTATTGCCCTGGTCCCCCCTTTCATAAGCCTCATCTTCCTTAGTCTCACACGTTCCCTTGTTACGCAGTATTTAACTGGATGGAAAGTCCCGTTTTCGACTTACTCGTGTTTGTTCAGTCTACTCAAGCTCAAAAAGCATCCTCAGAACAAAGGGATTCCCCATGAAAATGGGGCCTTAGGGCATGACCCCGATGTCCCCAAGCTTAAAACCAAAAGTTATCTCTTGAAAAGTTAGTAAATTCTTTTAAAAATGGGCCTTTTTTTAAGTATTTTTTTGGAAAGAGCACTTGAATAACTCCCATCTCAGGGCATCAATATTCTTTGGGCCGGTCCTGCATCTATACAATCATACTCTTAACAACTCACAACGTACTTAAAGGGACCTTAAAGGAAAAAAAAACAGCCATTTCCACTGAAAGAATGGACGCAGTCGAAAATTTTCGAGTTCTCATTCATCAAATAACCCGAGTAACTTTTTTATCTTTCTATCTCGATTTTTTACGGTGCTCGTTACCATGCCTTGAGTATAAAATTTGAACAATTTTGCGATTTAAAAATGAATTTAGTTTTGCTAAAATGGGATTTCGTTAATCTTCTCCTAAGTATCCCATGAAAATAGGACCTAGGGGCATGACCCCGGTGTTTCCATGCTTTGAGTATTCCATTCCTCCATTTAGTATGTACTAAAAACGATAGCGAAATTATCATGGTATTTATGAAAACTGTTCGCCGCTAATGTGAAAAATTACTAGAGTGAAAACGATAAAATGGTTTTTAATTGATGGCGAAGAAAACAAATGGTGAGAAAGGATACAAACTCCCAACATTGCAAACTAGTATTTTAACTTCAGGAGCTGCTTCAACGAAATTCTTCATGGTGCTGAAATAAATACCTAAGTATTCACCTTTTTACTTCGTGCGTAGAAAATATCACGGTGAATGAGCTTATAATGCAAATTGTTCCGTTATTGGAACCTCGAATTTTTAATGTAATTTTTCTTCGATACTATCGAGAGATAACATAGAAGACAAATATAATCTATTTTGAGCTCATTGTCGGTAGGATAATTAGAAAGGTCTTACGTAAAGTTATATTTATACTTATTTTGTCAATGAGGCCAAATCGAAGCGTTATAGCGTTAATTTTTCATCGCACCTGCAGACTTTACGGTTTTTGATTTCTAGTGTGTGAAAATTCGAATGTGCGAACTCAACTTTACGTCATTCGCGTTTCCCCGAGATATTCAACAGGACAAACTACTTATATATTTATTCCATTTATATTATATTGGTAATCCTGACACATCATTTCCTTTCGAACAATTTAAGAACGGATAACTTAATGTTTAGCTCTAATTGTCACTTACAGTAAAAATTCTGTTAAGTAGCTTTAGCGTTAGACGAGGAAAATAATTGCGGTCTTCCTCATTCTCTGTAAATTTATTAGTCATCCGCAAACATCCTTACCTAGTCGTATACTAAGGAAAATAGAGTCCCAGTCATGCCATCCTGGGGGTAATGCGTGACATGCGGAATGTAATTTTTTTTTAATTAAACCTTTGCTAAAAATTTGGCGATCGTTGCCCCCCAGTGAGTCGTCTTCCGAAAACAAACGAATGCTGCCTCTCCCGAATATCGATCGCGGTCCGCAAAATTGATCCGTCTGTGGCAAGCTCTTTCCCTTCTCACTAGATGGTGCGTCATTCGGAATGTTAAAGGAGGTATGCACATCTTTCGATTCGGTTTAAAAGTCCTCTCCCTCAGGATTCGCTAAAAAATAATTCAAGACAGCGCACCCGTAGTGTATTCTTTACTGACACGTAGCAATATCACTTCTATTCCTTTATCGATTCTATGTGTCTGCTCGAATTTGCTAGAAGTTGAGTGAAGTATTCGCCGACGAAACTCTTGACAATTCATCAAAATTCATAGAATGTTTATCGAATGACACAAGCGATTTCGATGTAGCTATATATATTGGGCATTTAGCCATCTGTTATTAACCTATCCAGCACATGCGAAAAAAAGCGGAAGGGTATAAAAAAGTTTAGAACAGGGGTAGGGGAACTATTTTCTCATTGGGAGCCCCATTGAAAACGTTAAACCGCGCTTGAGTGACGTAGATGTGTATGTACGCCAACGTCGAAACCGATCGTAAGAATATAGATTTTAAGAAATATTAAGTGGAATATTTTTCATTTTATTTTCACTAGGCGTTCAAAAGGAGAGAAGCAAAATAATTGAACACCAGGGGTTTATTGAGAAGGGAAGAGAAGAACACAGGAATTGGCCGCTTGTGGCCGCAGGCGATCAAACTGTTTTAGAGGATGTTGGAAATCCAACTGCTTTATTGCATCGCAGTGGAATCCGGTTCACGAATTTCATTCGCTGTTGAAATCCGTTGGTCATCCGAAATTTTCGTGAACAGAAACTGTTTTTGCCTTGGGAACAACGTAAAATAGAATATTCCAGTCCTGAATCCCAAATAATTGTTTATCAACACTTTTCGGACATGTTTCATTCCACATACCACCACATTGATACCATTTCTCTAGGCTAATACCCTACCCCCTATATCGTATAAAGCCTTGTTATTTTTTATTTTACTACTGAAGACTGTCGAAACATAGGTATAAATACATAGGTATAATACATAGGTATACATAGATAATAATGCAAATACATAGGTATAATAGGTTATAAATCTCTATGTGAATTTACAAAGTGTTTGTATTTCAACCAATTAAGGTTAGCGATTGGTGCTGTCGCTCCGACTCTTAAATCTTGCCGACAGCCTTTGTTTCCGACTTTAGTGATCGTTACTTGATATATCGCTCGTCCCCACTAACGTATTTTGCTCGGAAAATTTGTTCGTCGTTCGACAACCGAAGTTCCACTATCCACTGTTTTAAATTAACTAAACAGCGCCATAAACTTGCGCTTAAAATATAGAATCACTCCTGGAATACGGTTATGGTAATTTTTTTACCTCTTCGACTTGAAGCGTGTTTGATAAATCTGTTAAATCGATCTTACATAGAAAATAACCTTACTTTATTAACAGTCATAACGTAGATCCTAGTGATTATTGAATTATAGATGTTGAACATTCGCCAACTGCGGAAAACTGAACAAAAAAAAGTTACGGTATCCAACTTCAAATTCATGAGTCATTTCGAGAGCTTACGATGCCCGTAGCATTTAGCATATAGCTAATATTGACATAAGTTTACAAGAACTACATTTTCTGAGCAATAGCACGAGAAAATTTTTGTCCTCTAGCAATGCATTTAATCCAGGATTAAATTAATCGCGATTAAAGATGAGCAGAAATCAGATTTATCTGAAAGTGCCGATGCTTTGCAAAAGTAAGAGGAAATTCTTTAAAAGATTGCTCTCATACGAAACATCTTTCGGCACTCGGTATCATGCGAGGCATAAGACCAAAATTCGGGATTATTCCCGAACTAAATGGGACTACTTCAATACAAAAAAAAACGTTCTTGAACCCGAAGAATCTTTTAAGTGGCAGAATAAAGTTGAGGTGTGAGAAAGGAAAGAATGGTGCTGAGAATTCAGTTGTTTTAAATGCTTGCGAAAGCTATTGCATAGTTTAGTCTTACCTTGACTTACGAACCTTATTTTTTCATAACCGTGGCTCGTATTCGAAGCACGATCTCCCATTGTTTTTCGAGAAAAAATATGGATTCGTTCCCAGGCAGGGCCTGCTTTTAGGTGAGGCAACCGACGCAGAGAGCAACAATCAACGGCGCCACAGACCCTGAGTACCGAAAAGTAGTGTGAGCGTCTAAAAATAATATAATAGTAATGAAAGAGTTTTATTGTGAACAAAATCATTGAGAGGCAAAATCAAGTCGAAATTACTAAAGTTTCACATAAACCAATGCTATTTTACTTGAGATGGATGAGCTAACAAATTTTTGTTGTAACAAATCCCGCATATATTAACAATGAACGATGATAGGATGTTTTGATTAATGAAGTATTATACCCAACAATAATGTTGAGCTTAAGACGACAAAAGAACCACTATTAAATGCGATTGTTGCTGTAAATATAGCGTCACCTAACAATGATCGATGATCAATAACGCCAAGATTGTTGATATTTTTTAATAATAACATCCAACTATCAAAATATACCGTTATCGTAGCCTTTGACGACCAGCACCGGGAGCCGTTATTGTTCCCATGTTTCGAAGTACCGCGGATACCTTTGGTACATACAAAAGCTTTCGCAGCACATCGTATTCATGGTGACTGGGAGGTTTCCTCGGAATCACGCTGCGTATTGTCCCTCTAAATGATGTTTACAGCCATTGTAACACGAATATTCCCAATTAGAAATAAGAGGAGCTGAATTCAATTCAATTGAGGGTGATGCGAAGCGTGGAGAAAATTAATTGATGCTGCACACGTACTGCGTTCGGAACGAAGCTTACGTAATACGTCACTTAGCGGGAAATAGCGGTCCTTTCTTTATTTGCGCTGCGTTTTCATTGTTTTCCCCTAACGTCGGCGGATATCGACGCCCTAATCAGTGGAGTGCGTGTTGCTAACGATACTTCTTCCAAAGCTTCACATAGGCTATTTTACACCTACAAACTCGTCTATTTTTCTAACTAATGAGGCTCTGCATTGTTATAGAGTATTGTTAGCAAATATTTGACGAATCATTGCCACCAGGATATAAGTTTACTTGCAACGAAATTCGAAACAGCATGATATTTTACGGAACTTACAGAGGAAAAATACGGATCACCATACCAAATACGGATTTGGTGTCCATACCAAATAAGGTCAGAGTATGGGAAAGTTTTTAAATTTAAATCGATGTAGCAATAAATGCATGTTTAATTTATTTTGCGGCTTAGTTAATAATGGAAGTTGAGGAGGACGGGGAAACGGTACAAATTAAATGAATTAAAAAAGTTTAAAGGGGGTTAATTCCCTTTCCTTTTAATGAATTTTCCCATAATTAACTCTCTGAGTAATCCATTTTGGTAGGCAACGGAAGGAAAAATTTCAAGTTCGGTGCGGAGATTCCCTAAGGAAGTGGAACGTGGAGTAATTCATGGGAGGAGCGGACGCCCACGAGCTAATATGCAAGAGGATGACGATATGATAAGGAAACAATCTGAACTGCGGTTTGCGTAAATTGCTATATTCGTCACATATTCGGAGGTGGAAAAAAGTTCAGGGCTTGAGATCGTTGTTAGGTTAGGTTGTTAGGGCACACAGGAATGTGAGTTAAAGATGAACTTTAAGTAGATAAAATTAAAAAAAGAGACACTTCTTAATTTCTCAAGATGATACGCGGAATAAATGAGGTCAAGGATGGGAGGGTAAAACTTACTACGTTGTAAAGTTTGTTTTCGCAAAATACTAACTAAAGCAGAATAATAATCATTAGAAACATTCCGGCATGAACTGCCCAAATTAAACCGCTTGAGTAAGATTCAAATCCACAGGAGTAGGAGAAATATCCTCTGAAAAATTACAATTAGGAGGTTATTGGAAATATTAGGAAATGAAGATATTAGAGAGAGTTGCGAGATGAATAATAATTGTGGGTAGTTATAATTCGTGTGATAGATTGTAATGAGCGCATTAGTATATAGAAAAAACAATTGGTTAACATCGCAAGGAATGTGATATCGCAGGGTACCAGAGATAATCGGGACAAAGTGACGGTGGAGAGGCTCGGTTTAAAGACAAAGTCATTAATAATCACGTCTTAAAATTAATAACGTCAATTATTATTAATAATGACGTCCCAGAGGGTAGCGTAACTGGTCCTTTGCCATTCTTAGAATTCTTTAACGTTCACAGTAATGAGATTGATTGAAAAGTTAGGGTTTTTAAGGACGATATGGTTACTTACATAAAATATAAGCCGAGGATAGAATTTTATAGCCGCAAGACGGTTGAAAATTAGGAAAAGCTTTGTAATGAATGTTTTTGAAAGAAACTTTCGGGTCAGTGATTATTCTTTTCGCATTCATGGGAGAAACTCATAAAGGGTATACTCAGCGAATCATCTTCAAATCATCCTCAAGTTTAATTGTATGAAGTACCCAAGTCCAAAAAAAATGTGCAAACGACAAAAGCAAGCGCTTACAAAACTTTTTTTCGTAAAGCGAATCGTCCGTAGGGGCGAGGATAACGTCCGTGAACTCTGTTGTTAAAATTAGCGCTAGCTAGACTCCTCATGGAGTATGCTTAAATTTTAAGGGACCTCGAAGACTACCGCTGAGTTCGTAAATTAGAACATATACCGCGATAGTCTGCACTGCGTTTTGAAGGAATTGTTATAATAAATGATTAAGCGTTACCAAGAGATCTCATGACGTAAGATTCGCTAGAAGGAAGAAAAATTTCGGTGAAATTCTCCCAGTAAATTTAATGATTTATGAGACCCCCCTGCTACCTTGGACGATCCGACAATGAGCGCAAAATAAGAGAAATAGATGCTAGGACGAGTTGTTTTAAGAATTCATTCTTTCCGCGAACTATACATGATAATAATAGGCTAAAAAAATAGTCCGAACGCCCGGTGTTTTCACCCCCTGCCACACGCCGTAAGGCGGCTTGCAGGGTATTTATGTAGATGTAGATGAATGATAATACATTCTTGGAAGTCAGTAGATGATATGCGTACACCTTCTAACATTGGCTGATAAGATGAATATTAATGAAATATACTTTAGGAGCAGTCATCTCTTATTATCGTTAAAGAAATAATAACGATAAGGAAAGGAATGAGAGGGAAAATGTCCAACCACTATGGATAATTCCCTTAAATTACAGGCTAAAAAACCGTACACATAGTCCAGAAACATAGGCAGTGGAGTCGAAAAACGCTTGATATGCCTAAAAAAGGCAAAAACTCCTCCCATTGGAGCGACATCTCCCGGCCCGTGGTCACAGCTCAGATATCCTGTTCTGCTTTGCGGGAAACGAGAATCGGCGCGCTCGAACAATGCTAGATCTACAGAGCGTACAGGCAGAACCCCTCTGCGATTCTCAACAACCATCTTTCCCCCTCCGCATCCTTCCTTCAGCCCATAAAAACCACCGGATCACACAAGAACCCCATCCCTACAAAGTCTTCCCCCTTTCAGTACGTTCCCCTGCTCGAAAGCTTTCTCGCATCTGAAGATGGAGTGGAAAATCGAATTTTTTGCGCTGGGTCGGCTGCAAACAGTCACCAAGTGAGGTAATCGACTCATGGTGCAGCAATCACTTCTCCATCCATGATCGAACATTAGCTGGAGCGATGAGCAAGAGTGACAAATGAATAACTTATGACTTTTTTTGTTCCTAACTATAACTAGTATTAGCTACACATTTTGTATTATGAATTCAAGCTGTCTTTCCCAGTGTCTACAAGGCATTTTCCAGCTATAAAGAGATTAAGATTTATCAAGTATCACCATTCAAAATTAACGTGCTATAGATCACAACAAAGAAGGCGTTACGACACAATAATAAACGTCGCAATTTTTGAAACGTATGCGTAATTGGAAGAGCGAACAATTTTCAAGAAATTAATCGAGCAAATATCATAGATTATGTGATTTATATGAGGGGTATCAGTGGCGCGAAAACAGCAGAAACATGAGAATTAATGACTTGGTGATGAATGAATGAATCTGTACTGAATAAAACCGCGTCATAGATTTTCATAGTGATGAAACGCGAAAGAAAATGTATATTTTTTCCTTATCTGCATATGACGAAGATTCCACTGTATTTACCCCAACTTCAAGTCACTCAAAACGAACAATAATTTAAACTGTTGTCTTTTATCAAATTTTACTAAGTTATATCTAACACAGATACTTCCAGAACTCTGAAAAAAACGGGCCACATCGAGCCCGGATAAGGATTTTACGTGTCTCGCAGACCAATATCCATTCATTGATGATCCCAAGGTGATGAATCAGTGTTTGCCGACCCTAGTTTTTTAGTAATTATAGTGATGCAGATTTCTTTCGTTCACGTTCTCATTTCTCACAAACTCCACGCTCCTTTACTAAGCATCCCACCTAAACTTTTAACATTTCTTTCCCTCTGGACCGCCAAGAATGTCTACATTCTCTGAAGTGTCCACTGTGGCATACTCACGGATTATCTTTGGTATCCCTGGTTTACTCTGTTTTCAGATTACTTTATTCAAAATTTACCTAACCGATTACCGACGCAACCAGGGAACAATGTCATTGAGCACAATCGCTCTTCGTTTAACTCACAAAAGTCGACTTAAGCCAACAGGGTATTACCTACTTTTTGGAAATTTGAGTCACGGGAAATGTTTATATAACTTCAGACCTACATAAGCTGAAAGACGTTAATGAAAGACTAACGTCTCGTGGAGTGACGCTCGTAACTTAAATTCGAACTAACATACAGCCTCTGAATGTATTGAAATTGAATACACACATACCACACGTACGTACAAATATGTATATAGTACATTCAAGTAACCGTTTGAGTTGAAAGCTCGGCTTTTATTGCATTTAAAGTAAATCATATTTGGTTGGCAGTTACGAATCGATATCCTTTGAAAGTTTAATTTAATGTGAGGCTCACTTAAATAAGTGAGATTCGCTTGATATATTTCTTTAGAGGTGAACGATTTTCACGTTCTAATCAAGAATTTCGGAGTCTCCTGAAATTCTTTTTCCTCCTTCTATAATGCGATGATATGTAAACGTGTCGTAGAATCTAGAAAGATAGCTATAATTCATAGTAATCCAATTACTAAAAAATCTGTAATAGATAAAGTTAGAGGTGGGCATAGCTATTACATCGCCAAAAAAGTAAACCAATCCAAATTTTACTTTTAAAATATGTATAAAATGATGAAATACATATATGTATACATGTTACCACAGGATAAAGTGTTTCTTATTATCCGTGTATAAGTGTTTCTTATTCTTTTCATCACGAATAGCTACCACAAAGTTGAGGCCGAAGTAGTGGATTATGTATAAAATGAATTTCTGGTTAAAAAATATATATGAATTCTCAGATCGCATTTTCTTGGCCCAATTCTGTCAATCATTTTGTAGGCCTGCAATCGACCGAAATCGAAATGTCACCATGCATTGGCTATGACAGGTATGCACCTCCATGTAAAGTAAAATAAAATGAATGTCTCTCAAATAAACACGAGAAAAGAAAAATTGAGTTCAATCGAGCCAAAATTGGAAACGGAGATGCTCCGTAGCATTCTTTCGTGTCTTGAGTCCAGGCTGAGCAGCGATACCAAATATGGAAGGAATGAAGTTTGTACCCATAGAGGTTGTTGAGTCGAGGTTTTGCCCTCTCAACATAAATACACCTGTATGCATGAACGTCTTATAGTAAAAGTATACGATTTGAAGCATAAGAATGCTATGAAAATTTAAGTGCTTTTCATGAAAGTAATTTATAAGAAGTAGATGTTAAAATCATAATTAGCTGAGTCCAGCGCCATGATTGCCCTGATTTCCTTTCTAAAGTCCACTCAAACTTAAATATATGTGAATATTATTCAAATGTTTACATATACATCCGCAATTTTTTTTTCTTTATTTGAATATACCATCAGAGCTTTTGTTAATTACCAGTATCAAAGGAGATGTATTCGACTTTTTTCAACACCAAGTTATCATCATCGATTTTATCCTTTAAAAATTTCAAACTTTTTATCTTATAAGAGCAATTTTTCGTTTAAATAATTAAATATACGAATTTAATTCAGCAAAAGTTTCTTGCATAGGCTTATGACAAGACCGTTGGATTAAGTCAATTAGGTTCTAGGTATTCCATATTTCAAGAACTACCTACCAGTTTAATCGGAAATGATGTATAACAAAGGAATAACAAGTGTGAAAAAACACGACTGGGACTCGAACCCATGTCTCTCGCTTTCCGGGCAGGTATTCTAACCACTGAACTACCGTGCCGCGTCTCTCTCACACTGTTAAGGGAATGCAGTATTAGATTTTAAGGGGTTATTTACCGTTGGTGTCTTAAATAATGGTGTGCCTTACCGTTAATTAACAGAGTATTGAAAAAGGTAATATTTCCACAAAAAATGGAAACTGGGTGGTAGTTATTGAATTCTATCCAGCTAAGTTATGGATGTAAATTTTTCTCTAGGGAAATTTTAAAATGAGGGAACTTAAAAATCGTCTTCTTTAGCTTAGACGTTTGCCATTTACATGAAATAACAAGGGAATCTTAGATAAAAATCGATAGTTTTAGCCTATTGGAAGCTTCAATACCTAAACAGGAGAGGATAGAATGTGGAGATGACGAAGTTCCCTCCCCTTTTATTAAGTTTATTTATCGGTAGCTGTATCTGAGGTAACAATACGATTGCCCAGGTGGTCAGTAGAAAGAAGTACCTGACAAATAAAGAAATTCTCAAAGAATCTTTGAAATCGGAAAAAAACATCGCAAAAATAAGATACGAGTATATTACCATCTTAGACCTCATATAAGCCAGACATGATGTACGTGTATATCTTTTCACTTTTACATATTTAACTCTTGAAATACTCCTGAAAAATTATTATTATTTGTAATTCAACGGAAACATATTATTGGCTTCTGGGTTCAAGGTCCCATTTTATTTTGTCGCTAGATGATCCTTGAAAAGTCAAAAAGTCGCTAAAATGAAAAAAAAATTGCCAAAGAGCAGTTGAAAACGAAATGAATTGAATTTGTTTTTTTTTTAATAACATAAGTTCATAAATTGCTTAATTTGATTATCTGATGCGACATTTGCATGTAATCACCAAAACAGAATACCGTTTGATTTATAAATGAGTAAAGCATTTAATGTTACAAGTGCGCATTGGAGGGCTCGCGTAATAGAGAAACTATATAGGGTACGAGATGTTGCTAAAAGAAGACATAAGTCACTAACTATTGCGACAATCACGCCCAAATTTCAACCATGGGTGCAAACCCAAGTCTTCTCAAATATATCAATAGTTTTTTCCGAGGCCTTAATATATGTAGTAGTCTAACACATATTTCAAATGTATCTAACTAAATTAATATTATGATGGATTAAGCTACAAAGTACTGAATTACTTTAAAATGGGCCTCTATTCAAATATAATGGAACCATTTACCACCATTTTTAAAGAGAAATGAAACTGTGAGACCATATTTTTTAGAAACATCATGTGTGCGAAAGTTGATGAATTAGCGTTAACGTGTTAATTTTTCGTGTGTTAATGCCAATGCGTTAATATCAACGTGTATGTGCCTCGAAAGCAGAATCTCCCTTTACGTTCTCCATAAAATTTTCGGATTAATCCTCAAGATAATTCCAGTCAAATAGTACGGAAGAAAGCAGTTGTACTTGAACAGTTGAAGAGCATTTGAACGAAGAAGGATTTAAAGACTATAATTGCACATCGTTGTAATTGCACACAATTACATTGATTTGCATTGTTATTTCACTTACATTGAAAATTTTGCATCTGGCAAAAATCATCCAAACTCCCACAAATAAAGGTATGAACAATGGGATTTCATTGAAGGTTTGCGTAGTTAGGTAAATTGTGCGCAGTACTGACGAGAAATACGTCAATAACGAAGCGATATATGAGCGTGACAATATTAGCGCAAAGAAAATGACACATAGCTGTTTCTACGTGACTTCTTGCTTTATTCTGAGTCATTTCCTGTTGTTCTATGAACCTAATGAATATGAGAGCCCTAAATTTAGTACCGCCATAGCTGTTTATCTCAAGCTAACGTGCGTTTTGCTAAAGCCACGTAAGTAACCATTTGAGTTGAAAGCTCGGCTTTTATTGCATTTAAAGTAAATCATATTTGGTTGGCAGTTACGAATCGATATCCTTTGAAAGTTTAATTTAATGTGAGGCTCACTTAAATAAGTGAGATTCGCTTGATATATTTCTTTAGAGGTGAACGATTTTCACGTTCTAATCAAGAATTTCGGAGTCTCCTGAAATTCTTTTTCCTCCTTCTATAATGCGATGATATGTAAACGTGTCGTAGAATCTAGAAAGATAGCTATAATTCATAGTAATCCAATTACTAAAAAATCTGTAATAGATAAAGTTAGAGGTGGGCATAGCTATTACATCGCCAAAAAAGTAAACCAATCCAAATTTTACTTTTAAAATATGTATAAAATGATGAAATACATATATGTATACATGTTACCACAGGATAAAGTGTTTCTTATTATCCGTGTATAAGTGTTTCTTATTCTTTTCATCACGAATAGCTACCACAAAGTTGAGGCCGAAGTAGTGGATTATGTATAAAATGAATTTCTGGTTAAAAAATATATATGAATTCTCAGATCGCATTTTCTTGGCCCAATTCTGTCAATCATTTTGTAGGCCTGCAATCGACCGAAATCGAAATGTCACCATGCATTGGCTATGACAGGTATGCACCTCCATGTAAAGTAAAATAAAATGAATGTCTCTCAAATAAACACGAGAAAAGAAAAATTGAGTTCAAGCAAGCCAAAATTGGAAACGGAGATGCTCCGTAGCATTCTTTCGTGTCTTGAGTCCAGGCTGAGCAGCGATACCAAATATGGAAGGAATGAAGTTTGTACCCATAGAGGTTGTTGAGTCGAGGTTTTGCCCTCTCAACATAAATACACCTGTATGCATGAACGTCTTATAGTAAAAGTATACGATTTGAAGCATAAGAATGCTATGAAAATTTAAGTGCTTTTCATGAAAGTAATTTATAAGAAGTAGATGTTAAAATCATAATTAGCTGAGTCCAGCGCCATGATTGCCCTGATTTCCTTTCTAAAGTCCACTCAAACTTAAATATATGTGAATATTATTCAAATGTTTACATATACATCCGCAATTTTTTTTTCTTTATTTGAATATACCATCAGAGCTTTTGTTAATTACCAGTATCAAAGGAGATGTATTCGACTTTTTTCAACACCAAGTTATCATCATCGATTTTATCCTTTAAAAATTTCAAACTTTTTATCTTATAAGAGCAATTTTTCGTTTAAATAATTAAATATACGAATTTAATTCAGCAAAAGTTTCTTGCATAGGCTTATGACAAGACCGTTGGATTAAGTCAATTAGGTTCTAGGTATTCCATATTTCAAGAACTACCTACCAGTTTAATCGGAAATGATGTATAACAAAGGAATAACAAGTGTGAAAAAACACGACTGGGACTCGAACCCATGTCTCTCGCTTTCCGGGCAGGTATTCTAACCACTGAACTACCGTGCCGCGTCTCTCTCACACTGTTAAGGGAATGCAGTATTAGATTTTAAGGGGTTATTTACCGTTGGTGTCTTAAATAATGGTGTGCCTTACCGTTAATTAACAGAGTATTGAAAAAGGTAATATTTCCACAAAAAATGGAAACTGGGTGGTAGTTATTGAATTCTATCCAGCTAAGTTATGGATGTAAATTTTTCTCTCGGGAAATTTTAAAATGAGGGAACTTAAAAATCGTCTTCTTTAGCTTAGACGTTTGCCATTTACATGAAATAACAAGGGAATCTTAGATAAAAATCGATAGTTTTAGCCTATTGGAAGCTTCAATACCTAAACAGGAGAGGATAGAATGTGGAGATGACGAAGTTCCCTCCCCTTTTATTAAGTTTATTTATCGGTAGCTGTATCTGAGGTAACAATACGATTGCCCAGGTGGTCAGTAGAAAGAAGTACCTGACAAATAAAGAAATTCTCAAAGAATCTTTGAAATCGGAAAAAAACATCGCAAAAATAAGATACGAGTATATTACCATCTTAGACCTCATATAAGCCAGACATGATGTACGTGTATATCTTTTCACTTTTACATATTTAACTCTTGAAATACTCCTGAAAAATTATTATTATTTGTAATTCAACGGAAACATATTATTGGCTTCTGGGTTCAAGGTCCCATTTTATTTTGTCGCTAGATGATCCTTGAAAAGTCAAAAAGTCGCTAAAATGAAAAAAAAATTGCCAAAGAGCAGTTGAAAACGAAATGAATTAAATTTGTTTTTTTTTTAATAACATAAGTTCATAAATTGCTTAATTTGATTATCTGATGCGACATTTGCATGTAATCACCAAAACAGAATACCGTTTGATTTATAAATGAGTAAAGCATTTAATGTTACAAGTGCGCATTGGAGGGCTCGCGTAATAGAGAAACTATATAGGGTACGAGATGTTGCTAAAAGAAGACATAAGTCACTAACTATTGCGACAATCACGCCAAAATTTCAACCATGAGTGCAAACCCAAGTCTTCTCAAATATATCAATAGTCTTTTCCGAGGCCTTACAATATGTAGTAGTCTAACACATATTTCAAATGTATCTTCAGATGGGGAGACGAACAGACGGACAGGATATACTAAAATTGTACATTAAGATATTATGTCTTTTCCGCGTTTCCTGGTGTCGAAAAAACGCATGGCTATAGTAAGCTAGAAGGATGCTTTTTGCAGAAAAAAACAGAAATAACATCCGGAAAAATGAACTCTGAAAAACTTAATGAGATGCAAATATATTCATCGCTAACGCGCAAGAATTTCGCACATAGTTTTCGAACATCGCGATGGACTTATATGGCAGAAGAAAGTGAGCGCAGAAAAGAAAACAAGAATGGACATTCGGCAGCGATCGTGGAATCTTACGTCACAAAGGGATGGCGGTGATCGAAAAAAAAGGTTTTAGTTTGGGGTGACCCAAATTTGGGCAAGAAAGCGCAGAGAACTGGATTCGAACGTTCACGCAAGGACATCCTATGACGTGGAAGGAGAACCACATCGGCGGCGGCTCCTTCCGCGGTTACGGTCTCCATGGAAACCATTCATCATGTGGCCGGCGAAGGTAAAATCAAGGAAAAACATGGGCTGCGTGCGAAATTTCATCCGATCATGAATGGTGAATTAAAATTTTGGACCGGGAAGGGTAGGGAGGACGTTGTCTCTAACAGGCACATTTAGGAGAATTAAAGGCGATAAAAGGACAAATGAAAGAAATGGCAAATATGTACATAAATATTAAGGAGACGGATCTGAAGGATTTCACCGTGGTCTTATAAGGGAATGAGACATGGACCAATGTAATGAAGAAGTAAACATGTTTAATTCCGTAATCAGGTGGTAGTTAGCGCAGCTACTGAGATAATTCTTTCCTTCGCTTTGCCAGTACTCATAATTTTTACTTCCAATCGACATTCGACAGTCGCGCACGACAGTGAGTATAAACCCACAACTAATAAATTTAAACGCACTTCAGAAGAACGATGATGGAAAATTCTTTTTGTTGAAAAGTATTACGTTTTTTAAAGGATAAAGATAGTAATATGTTCCTCTGTAGTTACTTTACGATTTTAATGATACGAGAGTTCGTCAGAAAGTAATTTTTTTTCACTCATTTTTTTACTCAAAAACTACATACTCTACAAAAATGAAATTTACATACACAAAAAAGTGATATCTTATCTGCTTAATCTATTTTTCCACATAATATCCTTCAAGTTCTATTGCCTTCCTCCAGCGATTCACTAGGGCATGTATGCCCTGTCGGTACCAGTCCTGGCTATGGTTATGGACGCAGGATTTCACTTTCAACGCCTTCTGATTCACTCACCCTCCATAACCAGCACTCCTATTGACTACAGATGTTTCATAGACTTTGCACAAGCGTTTGAGAATATTCCCTACCGTTCTTTTCTACACGCACAGAAATTGAATCACAGCACGTCGTCTGTATCGTTTATCACGGTCAGACTCCATTTTGAAAACTTCTTACAGCTATTCTATCTGCAGGAGAAAACTGAAACTATGCACATACATGCAGAAAACGTCAAAAAATTAGAACTTACAACTTCGAATTACTAGCATTGGTTTCGGCTAGAAATAAAGTGGGGCATCGCTTTCTGGCCAACGCTCGTACATACTACTGAAATTTCCATTTCTATTTTACATTTTACTTGAGAAAGACCCCAATTTACACATACTTGTGAGAATATATTATAAATAAACTATATGACTATATTTTAAATATATTGCGTCAATAAATATTATTGTTCCAATCCTTCTTTGCAGAATTATTTCCCTAAACGTTACATGAAGTTATTGGGACATAGGTTGGCGGTAAGGAAATTATTTTTGTAAAGTTGTTAACTGAAGGTAGTAAAAGGTTAGCAACCACTGGTCAACTTCAACAATATTCCCTGGTAACCGCTTTCCGAAATGCGGCAGGTAGTTCATGCACCGTTCAGTCTATATTCCACGTCGGTTTCTTGGAAAATAAGTATCTTTGAAGGTGTCAGATGATCTATTTCCCTGATTTTACTCGCAGCAAATGATAGGCCTATATAGCACAGTTGGCGCATAATATTAAGTACGTCTTTCAGTAACGTATCATTGAATCATTAAACCTAAAATTCAACCTCTTATCTCCTAAAGATTCCAAACCTATGTCAGCTAGCAACTTGGTAACGCTTACCGATTTAGCTTTGCAGATCTTAACGAAAAAAATCAACTTCCGATGTGCCTTTCCTAATTCATGAATTCAACGCTTGTTTGCAGAGTCCTATACATTGCTAAGGTAAGCAAGATTTGATCTAACTAGCACTAAGTGTCAACGTTCACGCACTTTTTCATCGCTAATACTGTCAATTTACTTGAAGGAGTAGAGCTTCTGTGTGGCTTGTTCCTCCACATACGATCTGCTATAAAATTCGAATGGCAGTTCTCCGTGCTGAATTAATCGCTGGGGAAACTCCGAGGCATCTGAAATAGTTTACCGTTAAAAGAGATGATACCCATGCAATAAACTATGCATTGACTACTTATTTTGCGTAAATCCTCTAAAAATATTAGCAGAAATCATACACATGCATCATAGATGCTACTCCTTTTTGGGGTATGCATATTATCTGCCTAATTTACTCACAATACTCCTTAATACTTTCCTATATTTGAATATAAGTGTCGCTTCAGATTAATCACGTGATATTCTTCAAATTTAATTAAAAATCAATAAGCAGGTCTTGGCCTTTAATGTGTAACATTAACAATGAACGAATGAATGCTGAAAAATAGTTCACAACGAAGATAAAAAATAAATAAGATATATGGAACGCAAAAATACCTTTTCGTACTGAGGCGCAACTTTCTTACATCCTCATTGGAGCATTCAACCCGGTTGTAACGAGATCGGTTGATTGGTTTTTCCACCTAAATCTCGCCAGTAAAAAATATTAACCTTCCTCGGATATTAGGTTAATTTAATTTAATTAAAATTTAACTGTATTGAGAGTTTTATGATTTGAAAATACCGTTAATTAAAACCTTCTTTATGTCTGAAAACCTGGGGAACCGAATAACTTCCTTCTTTCGATATTATGAGAAGCACGTCCAAACATTTTGAGTTACTTAAGCAAGGTATTCGAATCAATGTTTTTATGGAATAATACGCAGTCAAGTCCCTTTTAGGGATATCGGCGAGAACGGAAGTCCCCAGAAGGCAAATTTAGGGTTGAGGGGTACGGAAATATCATTGAAATGCAGCTGTTGTCAAATTTATTACGCCGAGTGCACTGACACCATACTTAACACTAAACTGTACTTAACGTTATCCTTAACACTAAACGCACCTAGATGGAGTTTCGTAAGCGTCGAGAGACTATCCACAATGGTTACAAATGTTTTGGGTGTGATTTCATCAAAGAATTATGGTTTCATCAAAGAATTATGGTTTCATCAAAGAATTATGGTTTCATCAAAGAATTATGGTTTCATCAAAGAATTATGGCCCAATGATGATCTCATCTCTTTGTTCCCATTTTCTGAAATTTATTTTCACAGATAATTTCGATGTTGCGTATTCTTTGCTCATTAAACACTCCCATTCGTTGTTTCCTTGTATGCACTTGGTTTAAAGAAGACACGTATCACGGTGACTACATGTACCGTAAGTAAGGCAAACATCTTTGTCCCAATATGAAATAGTATGAAATAAATATGAAAGTACTTCGTAGTTTCCACAAGAGTTTCCACAAGTTTCTTATGGAAACTATGAAGTACTTTCAAATTTATGTGAAGCTAGAGCATATTGATTATATGAAATAGTATCCCTGCTTATCGGTTAATCTACTGTTTATGACTATAATATGCAAATTTTTGGTGTTTCAGATGCCCTTATCCACAATCATTCATTTTGTACTTGCTTTCAACATTGAGCAAGAATGCTTTGAGTGGAAAACATCTTCATAAGTACAGCAGTAATGGCTGCTTGAAAAAAATAACTGTAGAATATCTTCTCATAGCATTCATAGAGGAATAACCAAAATAAATGCTCAACACCGCTCATATCTTTGGTTACCAACTCTCCCGAATTCGCCGGAAGACTCCCGAAAGTGGAAAAGAATTTGTAAAATCTCCCGTCTCCCGCATTAAGGCGTTTTTCTCTCGCTTTTACACAACTGGGTTCGCCTTACAATTCGCACACTAATTTACCGATTTTCGCAACTTTTCGTGACTTATATTCTTTCATTGTACATCGCCAGCAGTCCTCCAGCGTAATCTAAATTATGTTTCGTATTGAGATATTTGGAAACACTTTCTAGAGATAATTAGACTATTAGCTAATTTCCATTACTACTTGGCGGAAATCGCGTTAAATCAACCAAAATGACATCTCTGGTTAGAGCTAGTTCAATCAAGTAGTAGTAGCACTGTTAAAAGTGCTTCTGCTGATTAGGTAATTTCGCAGATGTGCCCACACCGGGAATCGCACCCGGAACCACTCGGCCATCCAGGATATCCTAGTTCAATCGTGATTAAAGGAAACACTTAGGTTGTTCATTAACGAATAATACAATTTCTGCGGTATTTAAAATTGCTGCAAATTATTTTCCGGAATCCCCCGGATTTTTTTATAATTGGAATAGACAAGTCCCGGAATCAACTCTTCGGGAGTTGGCAACCCTACTCATTTCTCAGTAGCTTTCCACACTGAAACAGCCATGGACAACCATCAGCCATGAGAGTCAAGTAAATAAAATGCATGCACCTCTCTACCTTTTACCAAAATAAGTTTGAATTTAATTCCACTCATGAAGATCTGGTATCAGGGAAGATTCATTTCCTATCACGTCATCACTGTTTCTGCTTCTGAGAAATGCATTAAAATAGGTAAAAGTTAAACGTATTAAAACTTGAGCTATTCAAATGACAGAACAGGTCAGAAGAAGGGGAACCAAGAAGGACACCGCTGTAAATGTGTTTGGGTATAGACTAGAGATCGTCAAGAGACATAAACACGCATTGTGGGGCGACGAAATAAACAGTTTAATTAACTTTGGAGATTCCGAGATCAGCATCTGCTATTTTTAACATCTGCGCTCTCAGTCTCGTCGAAAGACGTTTGTAAGGATGCTCTGAATATAAATATGTGATTTATTTGCACCAGTCACCCGAATACCGCAGCAGACGCCAATTTTAGATGGACTCTTTTGGTACTGATAATTGATTCCTTTGACCCGTAACGTCGTCCAGATTTAACCGGATATAGATTGACGCAAAACAGCACAAGACCTTCGGTATTAAGTACCACTGAAGAGCAATGATATGACTTTATGGCGATCATTAAGATGCCACGAGATTAGACTGTTCCACGCACTGACTTATCGATTCGGATAACCTTACCATAAGCTCATCGGAAATTAAGACATTCTTCTAGAAATTGCTCATATTTTCTCCATTTCGCTCGCGCACATCTTTCAAGTGGAAAGAAATATTTCCCCCATTCTCCAAGCTTTTTCAGGCAGCCGCTCCATCTACTATCCATAGCCATCACCCCCATCGGTAATTTATTTAAATTGTAGTCTATAGACACATTTCGGAGCAATATAAAATCAATATAAATAATGTAACGAAAAAAAGCTCTGCCAAATTCATATCTAACAATTCGCTAATGTTGTTTTGTTGTTTAAAGCCCAGTATCACTCATTCAATAAAGAAAAATGATCGTCAACAAGATAATACACCCTTGAGACCGTCTGCTCCGTTTTGGAGGTACGGTCACTGCCATTGTATTTTATATTCACGAATTATATTTGTCATAGATTGAAATAATGGTATGAAGTGTATTTATATCATTATTGTGTACTTCGTATTCACTTGACTATAAACATTTTATAGGTTTTTTGTATTAATTTAATGAACTGAATTAATTTTATTAATTGCATTATTTTGATAATTTTTTCTTCTTTATTACATTATCTATTCTATGTTTTCTTAGGTTTCTTTCGACCTGCTCTTTGTGGGTGTCCCGCACAGTGGAGTTTTTGTCTTCTTCAACCTTCAGTTGAAAAGATTTTTCCCCACATACCCAAATATTTTTTATGTTGTTATTGTATTCCTTCTTTCAACTCTAAATATTAAATATAGCTAAAGTATTGACAATTGAGGTTAGGCGGAAGAGAGGCCACCTTGGCCTAACCTTAATAAGAGCTTAACCTCGCCTTAATGAAGAGTTTTTTCATTCATTCATTGTTTCATCTTGTCCCGATTTAAGAATGAAACTCCTATTGCGTAATCTTCGGTATATTCAGTGATGGAAAAGAAAAATTATTTTAAGAACGAAATTGAGTGACATTGTGACCCTGCACACTCGCTGATAGCGTGAAACAAACTCAGGGAAATTTCTAAATGAAGTTTTAAAATTATGTCGCGAATTTGTCCCGGTTTCAATCTCTTCAAAATTTGACATTTTCCGGTTTGTTTCCATCGAGATACGGTAACCCTGCACAAGGCCCGCCACTTGTTTTGTTTGGATATGCGACATAATCTGGCCCTGATTCCTCGAGGATGCGACCCGTATTCTCTCTGAGGTCACTCAATCGGCCACTGATCTCGTCCATATCCGCCAAAAACACGTCGTTCGCATTTGCATGACGTACGTACATTGCTGCGTGTTCGGATGCTGATCTCTGGCTTGTGTTCGCAGTCGAATCAACGTCACGCGCTCACATGTGATGCGTGAGATTCGTGAACGAACTCTTGGCTTGCGTCACTGCCTTTGGCACTGTTAACCTTCGAATTCGTTCACTCCCGAACGAACATCGGACTTCCTCCTCAGTGACAGTTATCCTGAACAGATTCATGGGCGGGCGGGTCCAAAAATCGTAAATGTGACGTTTCCCATCGGAAAAAAATAAAGGGAAAAACGGGGCAGCGTGCACAATTTACGAATTACGTCTCCACGTTAAAATACCGATGGTATTTTAAAAGATCTTTGCAATTTGTTAGCGGCTAATTTATTTCAATTAGAGAGAAAATTAAACGAGCACCCAAAAAGAAAGTTATTATAAAGAATCTTGTTATAAATAGTCCGCTTGCGACATTAACGTCAACTACACATGTAGATTGATAATTTTTTCACATTCTCCGAAAGCCACATCAACTACCTGTTGGAATATGGTCACCATTATGGACAGGATGACCATAGTCGAAAACGGGAGGTTTTCTGTCGATCAATCGGAAAAACACAGAATTCTATGAATATTTTAATTACTTTTTTTAATATATAACTGGAAAAAATCTCAAAAGTTATTAACAGAAATTTCACATAAACCTTAGAGAATGATTGGCAACATTGGTGCCTTGGTTTGAGCGATTTTTAATTTTAATTAATTATTATGAATTATAATGACTAAAGAACGGCAATAATAATAATAATTATTATTATTACAATTATAACTTCCATAATGGAAACAGGAAGCTAATCCCAATTATATCCATTTTAATAAATCCTATTAACAATAACAAAGGACGAACACACGATGGTAAGGCCATCGTCAAGATTGACAGAACTTAATTTATATTGATTATTAAGGCTTCAATTATAAAATTCATAACTCACTCGTATACGTCTTATAAAGCATGGTAGAATATAAAGCTCAAAATATTAGCGTAAAAATATATCGTGCATGCCTTCACGTGCTACGTTACCTCAACCCTCTTCCTTAATCAAATTTATTGAATATTTTGCAACCCGCGAGACTCGAAGTAAAAAGAACTTCATCTTACGCTTAATTTTTGCTCGATCCGTTCGTGTTCCAACGCCTTTCCCTTTCCTCTCCATGCACTGATAAATATCTTGATCTTTAATCACCTCTTAGATCGGGAAAGTGCAAAATCCATGAATGGACGGAAATATTCCGATAAAGAAATATTCGCACATGGCAATAAGTTTTTCTCTGAGAATTGTTTATCATAATAGCAAAATCTAAAATCATAGAAAAATGTATCCTCTACTACAAGACTATTATTGTCTTCTTACCACTACTTTCAAATAGCCATGAATTCTCCGTGTATTTTATTGAAAAATGCATAAGCTCAGATTCAACAATCGCATAGGTCGTTGGGGTCCACAAAATTTTTTTAAACTTACGCTTATTTTACCATAATTCTGTCAGATCAAATTTTTAATCAATCAAATCGGAAACAGAATTCAACGACCTCAATAAGAATCTTATTCATTTTCGCTTCTTTTGTGCTTTGCTCGATATTTTAGGACCATTTTTAAAACTTAATTTTGCAAAAATGCTCGTAAAATATAAATATTTACTTTACGAGCATTCATTATTTTCGCGTCGTCAAGAGTCGAACCCAGGATATTTTCGTAAAAGTAACGATTAGTTTTAATTGTCAATTAGACTCTCTTGCGAATCCTATAATTTCATTCTGGGACTGCGGAAAATTATTTTTGAATTAGTTCCTCAGTAAATTTCATATATTGGTTACAGACAACGGATACATAAATACGTATGTACATGACCGTGGGTATCATATTAAATGACTTTGTCAACCTAAATATTGGAAGGTATTTCTGCACTATACACGTTTCTCTTTCGGTGATGTATCGACGCATTATCATTTTCTTAGATCAATAATAGAGCTCAATATAAATATAGCGTTATCTAGATTTTAATGTGGTTGGGCAATCCATTGTTTACCGAGGAAGGCAACAAAACTTTTAAAAAATAAATAAAACACCTCGATATCTTTTCCCTTTTCATTAAGTCATTAACACTTTATCCATCCCAAAGTGATTGACCCGGTTCTATTCAATCTGCAAGCAGTTTTCTATTATTCAACACATTCAAACATAGCTTTCAATCTGTGCCCGTTCGGGGTAAGACGTTATTTGCTTCGTTCGTTCACAATACTCCTACACGCTTTCCTATCCTTGCCCGTACACCTTTCGCTATAGACGTGCATCTTTTTTAACATTCTCTTTTGCTCGTCAGGTGACTTGTTCGGAATTCCCGCGAGGCCATATAAATAGAAGGCAGCCGAGGGACATATTAGCATATAAACAAAGAATTGATTCATAATAGTTAGCTAATTTCTTCGTATTTAGATTTGTATATCACTTAATGTCTGATGTACAATGAATGCTTTAACGATTATTTTTCTTAGCTGTCAATCATTTGTGAGGAAACGGGTAAAGGTGACCTTACATGTTAAGATGTGCGCCTAGGAACAACCCAAAGAAAAAACGGACACTGAAAAAGTCTGACAGGACCAGGACACGAACCTACAATCTTACGCTTTTTGGGCATATGCTTTATCCAATATTGTCCTGGTCCTTTTGGATTTGGTCCTGCTTCCATATCTTGATGAATGAAATATTTATCATTTCTCTTTTGGTACGGGATAGAGAAAAAAGTATTTTTTATATCTTTTTGTCTGTCTTGTTCATGGCTGTGATGATATAAAAGCCACTATATATCACAGTGTAGTAAGTATTTAAAAAACACAATAGATGTGCTAAACAACATCTAAAAAAAATAAATAAATAATATATATATAATAAAAAAAGCATATATATAAAAGGTGGCACATTAGTTTTTAATTAATGTTAGAAATATCAATAAGCACTAGGTCAAAGTCTAGGATAGAGATGTTATAAATAAATGTAGTATTGTTCCAGATAAGGGACAAATCAATGTGAACAAGACTGTGATGCCACTTGTAGGTAACAGTCGGCAGAAATTAATCATACAAGCAGCAGTGTAGTAAGTATAGTATTAATTAAGGTTCCTCCTTACGCAATGTTACGAAAAGTGTTACTCGTAGAGTCATTGTGCTTCACTAACGTGGACTTATTCCGCTGATAGCATTCTGGCTCAGTGAGGAAAGCAAGGGAAAACTACCTCACTCCTCATCTTGCCTCGTAAGCCTCATTTCCCTCTCCTAGCTCTTCGTAGCTGATACTAGAGAGGACAAGGTCCCAACCGGCCTTCAGGCTGTATACTTAACAGACAGTTAATCATTTATCGCAAGAAAATGAATGAAATTACTGCTTTGGCATCGTTTCATTTTAGAATACAATAAAATCCTCGAGTTTCGGCACAGCGCATTATTATCACTTTTGATGAAAAAAGCATATATTCGTAACTATAAATCACGCCATCCCCCACCACCTTTAGCATGTTATTTGCAACGTTTATTCGCGATACTTTCTCCGTTCTCATTATTACTTTCGAGAAATTGCATAAATACATTCCGCTTAATCCTTTAAGATACCTACGTATTTATTCGCAGAATCAAACCCGTCAATTTAAACGAGCTTTTTCTCGACCTTCCTCTCTCTTTACAGTCTCTCATACTCTTAACACAAAGCCCGCTTCGGAGGAGCACTGGGGAAGAATATGCTTCCGGACGGCAGACTTTGGGTGCGGCCAAACATCATTTTCGTAAATTTTACAAACCTATGAAACCGTTTTCAACAGTTTGGACTCACCGTTTTCTAAGAGTCGCAAGCTGAAATCCCTCTATACCCCAAATACTATGTTTAGTTGTTTACTCATTCCGATGTTTGCTTTATTAGACAGTTTTGCCATTAATAATTTTATATGAATGGCAAATTGCTTATTGCCAGTAAATCTAAAACGCGGCCTGCTGATACACCACCTTTGTGATTCCTGTCTCACCCATCCACTCCTCTTGAATATCTGCATTTTAATTAAATAAAATAGTGATATACAGTGGTACCTTGGTTAACGACGGCCTTAGTTACGACGAGTGGCAAAATAAACGGCCTAAAATAATGACGAGTGGTAATAAATAAATTTCTTGAGTAACGACGCAGTCCATGGTTTCCGACGCCTTCTGGCGAAGATTGATAGTTAAAAACTTCTTTTATGACCATTAATTTTACTAATAATAATTCTTCTGTTGCAAATATAACTGAATAAATTACACGTACCAAATTTAATGACGTTAAATGAATTTTATCTGCATGTCTGACATATGGAATGCCTATGGATAATCACGCATTAGATAACGACGGTTTTGGTTAACGACGACAATCTTAGAACGGGTTACCGTCGTTAACTAAGGTGCCCTTTGTTTTATTTACAAAGCGGTTTCGTTAGTTCCAGAGTGAGACTTATAAGACTTCCCTCACGTCAAAACTTTCGTCATAAAAAATTAAAAGAAAGGAGTAGCTTGAAAAAAGCGCGCAGAAGAAAACTACTAAATATCTAAGTTTGTACTTAAGAAAAAATGTACCATAAAGGGAAGTCCCCGCTAAAGGGTGGTCGAGAAAAATCTGCAGAACCAGCTGAAAGTTAAGTAAACTATCTGTGCATTCTTCAGCCCGACGACTGGTTTGAACCTCATCCCTCCAACACAAGCAACGAAAAGCTTTGGAGAGGGGACTGAGACAACTAAGCAAAATGAGGAGTGAGGTAGTTTGCCATTGCTTTCCTCACTGAGGCAGAATTTCCGCGTAAGTGAAGTACGACTCTAAGAGTAACACTTTACACATCGTTCAAAAGGACAGACTTCAATCAATGCCATTATTTAGCATCACTCATACATCAGTAGCTTTCATATTATCACAGCTATGAAAAAACTGAGACAAAAGTCAATGAAAGATACATTTTCCTCTATCCTGTGCCAAAAGACAAATGAAAAATATGCCACTCATCAAGACATGTTATCAGGACCTTAACTAAATTATCTATTTAATTAAATTATGATTGTGTGTGGGTTTTATGTGTGCGTGCGTTCGTTTGTATGTCTGTCTGAAATTTGAGTCCACACCGTTTGTCCGATTTGCGTCAAAACATGCATACGTGTTCTCTGAGACCCGCAAGGAAGTACTGTCGCCTTGTTTGGGTTTGAACTAAGATCATTAAGATAGAATTTCATAAAAAATACATGTAAAGTTCAATTCTATTGGTTACGCGCTTTATTTATTTTGAAAAATTAAATTAGCAGGAATAGTCGAGAAAATCGAGAAAAGTACCAAAAGAAGAGAAATTGAATACAGATTCTTCTTATTGTCGTGGAATATTGCTTTCGTTTCGAAGTTGCGAGAATTTAGATAAAATACACTTGCATTTTGTGAAATTTTGTAGTTGTAAGAATTGTTGAATCCAAGCTCATCCATGTTAGTTCACTTTTATCGCTTGCAGGGTTTATTTCATTTACAACATTTAACTAGAAAGAATAGGCTTACGAAATCGAGACAAGCACCAAAAGAAGGAAAATTGAACAAAGATTCTTATTTAGGTTGTCCAACATTGTTTTCTATTCAAAATTGCGAGAATTTTGATAAAAAATAAACTGAAAATTTCTTAAATTTTGAGGTTATAAACAAGCCGTCCCCCTGACGACTTATATTCAATCCTATCTCCATTTTCCCCGTTGAGAATCAAAGTGCACTTCAACCAGTTTACATGTAAATTTAACAGACAATACTTTTCTTTGTGCGCTTTATTCATCTCAAACCGCATTTAACTTGTAGTGATTTTCTTCTACAAAGCTCCCCATGGATAAGGAGACGTTGCGATCCGCAATTGGTCGCACCGAGAGGAAAAATTGCTAACATGCGACCGCAGTGTGGATGTGCATGACATCGATAAAAGGAACTACGATCTAACTCAGGCCACTCCACTATTTTCTATTGTCTTAGGTCGATAAGAATGATCACATAACAGGGTTTAAATAGTTTCTCTATCTCGAGCCGCATTTTCACAAAGAAATCATCGCCTCGATCTCTTCCTCAAGAGTTCCTTTTGCGTCTCCGTGGAACAGATAAGAGCGAGCCTTGTTTATTGGATGGGATCGCAGCTCTCTCGACCTGCTTTTCAGTGCGTAAGTGGAGCACGACGGCAAGGAAAAAGACCCAAAGGATATACGCCCAAGGTGAAAATCGATGGAAAACGAAAGCAGAGACGGCAAACATCAATTGCTCGACTTTAGCCGCATTGAAATCGCTTTTCTTATTAGCTGGTTGAGGATACCAGTGTTACGTGCCTGTCGTATGTATGTACAAACGACTGTTAACTGGAATGGATAAGCTCAGCGTTTAACGACAGCTCAGTATCTAAGCAGACCATGGTGGAGAAGCCTGGAAAAAGCTTGAAAAACTTCTCCAGATCGTAAAGAGAGTCTTAAATATGGACTTAGAGCTATTATATGGAGTTACAGTTCTCTTAAATATGGAGATAGTAATACGAAGATATCTGTTCATTTTTGACAATATTTTTTCTTCCCACAATTATCCATGTCTTTCAAAATGCGATCCCCTGGAGGAGCGGGCCCCGGTGTAGCGAAAATCTTTTGTAGCGAACTTTTCTCGTAGCGAAATTTTTCCGTAACGAAAAACCTTTGTTGCGAACTTTTTTTTCTATCAAAAAACTTTTGCATCGAAAATCTTCCGTAGCGAACTTCCTCTGTACCGAAAAGCTTTTGTTGCGAACGTTTTTGTAGAGAGAATTCGCTGTAGCAGAAACGTCGATAGCGAAACTTTTGTAACGAAAACGCCGGTAGCGAACCGACAGTAACGAATATTCCTAGCTCCGGATAACGAATATTCCTAGTCCGGCACAAAGGGCGCTATTGCAAGAGCGTGTTTGCTTAAAACTTCCATCAAATTCGTACATTATATCACAGCTATTACGCCACAAGGAAATAAATAACCCATTCAAAGTACCTGATACGGAAAGAAAAGAAAGAAAGCCTTAAGGTGATCGTCGGAATAATATGGAGAATGAAGGAGTAGAATGATGAACAGTTTTGAAACAGAAGGGAAGGAGGATGGGCGCATTTTGCAAGAAAAGATTGAATTAATATGGGAATCTTCTATAGATTATCGATTGCAGATTGAAATGAATATAATCGCCAAAGACGAGAGAACAATACAGTTGTCCGAAAGTGAAAATATGGTGGAAGTTGTGCTCAATCCTAAAGAGACCTGGAATGAGGGGGTTTTTCGAAGGAATCGTTTGACCAATTAAAAGGTTCCAAGAAAAACAAAACGGCCAAGAGCTTCCCGAGAAAGGAAAGGAGGAAGAATGGAGGAACGAGGAAGTTTAGGATACAGAAGGAATTGATATTCAGTAAAGTGATTCTTTCCCACAATCTACAATAACTAAGGTTACCATATTCTGACGTTAGGAAACCGGGAGTTACAAAATTCTGAAGCACGTGAAACTGGGACGGAACTGGGAAGTTGCCTTAAATTTGAGTTGATTTATTGTGCTTTTCGGACACTCTGTTTGTGTGAATATTCCCTATTTTACGAAAATTTGCTTTAAAGTTATTTCTGTAAGCCAAATCTCTAATTCTTAGACTTTTTTTTCTCAGAGTAATTCTCCGAAAACGAAAAAAAAAATAACCGGGAACATGCGTTAAACTCGGGGCAGTCCCGGCCAAAAACGTATGGCAAGTCTAATAATAACCCTATCTCAAAAAAATAATAATCAATTTACTCTACATTTACTTGTGTATAGACTGATCTCTTGTATACGTTCACCCCCGAATTTTTACTTCAGATTTCCATATTTTACCTTAATTTATTTTTTCATTCTATTTATTTTTGCGTTCGTTTATATTTCCATGGTTACCAAGCTGTAAATAAACGATCTCCGTATTAATTTATTTGATCAAATAGGTCATTATAAGCTACTAAGGAGATTTTGTAGAAGTTTCAGTCACACCTCCAATGCGATCTTCTATGTCTATGAAATTACTTGAAAACAATAAATTCCACATGTATCTACGATCAAGTGTAAAGTGATAATTTTTTCATCCCTCACTATTCCTATACCCCGACACCCTAGACAGCCTTTTATAAGAATAACTGCGATTTGTACGTAGTTGTTTTCTCCTCAGTTTCAGTTTTATTGACGTGGGGCTTGCGGGGAGAAAGGATGTATCTACTGCTGAAGAAAAAGAGGTCACACGTTTATGCTGACGTAGGTCTCGTTTTGTAAGGTGTTACATATTTTTTAAGGGAGGCGGTTAATCGAATAAAAGGTTAACCGGGTAATGGAAGCTCTACTAATCGCACAGCTTATTATCTCTTGCCTCTTCTAGATAATGGCAATTTTTCATCTTTTCCGTCTTTTGGAAGGCATGCCATAAAAATACACGTAGAGTTTTCTTTTGCCCCTGCCAATGGGGAGTACGTTGAAACTTTGTGTTTTGGGTTCAATATGTAGATTTGTGGCTATTCATAGGTTTTTTATGGAATATTCATTATCGACATTGAGGATAATCGTACAAATATCACATGACGATCAAAATAAGAACTCAAAGTTGTTCTTCGGGTATTTAACCCTTAGTTTGTAGCGCCAAAAATTATTCGCCTGAAGTAAATTTAAATCTAATTAGCGAATTAAACAACTTTCATTCAGGGGTAACGGAAATTTAATTTTCTAAAGTTGTTATGCCTGTAACGGTTTCCATTGCATATTTGGTAATTAATCACGAGTCATTTTATTTAAGAAAGTGCAAGATACATTGATGTTTCCTTTATATTAATATATATATAAATTTACTTAAATTTTGAAACACTGCTTAAGTTACGCACATTGATTTGACCAAAGTTAAGATTTTTAAATTTTTATTATAAGACTGTATAACTCGATGATTGACATCTTTAAAAGTTTGTTGTTTAATTCGAGGAAGTGCATTCTGGGGTCTAATTGACCCCATATTACGGAGAGAGAGAGAGCACTTCGATTAAATATTTATTCGCGACTAATTTTATGCTATAGTAGTTTTAAAAGTGCTGCGACATCTATGGTCATTTCGCACGTGAGCCCTCACCGGGAATCGAACCCGTAACCGCTTTCACTGCATTCGAATGCGCTACTCACATGGCTATCCGGAGGTCCTGCTTTAAAAAAAGGGAATGTTATATAAACCTTGTTTACGGCCTGAAATTAAGCAAACTTCGCTAGAAATTTACTGAATTTCGTCAAATTCGTCACTTTCATATGCCGTCGACAACATATGTCGCCACATCTAGAGACTTTTTCCATCTCTCAGTGAGTTTCAGCGACACCTCGCACTACAGCTGGCATGTCCTGTAGCGTAAACACTCCATTACGGACTTTTAACGTAACCAATTTGAGACATTTTAAAACCAAAATAGCTTAATGTGTTGTTGATGGAAGACTAAATTCACATAATATATTTAGCTCGTGGAAAACCTGAACAGATATTATGTTTACAAGCCATTCTGAATAACAAGAGAGGAATAACATAACTGTTACACGTAAACTCAGAACTTCAATATAGTTAAACTATTTTATTTAGGAAAACACGTTTCTGGAAACATTTTACTCGCACGTTAGCGCACCAAATCGTCCAACTGACGAAGAACTTCCCAATAAGGTTGTGAAGCACCATCTTACATAATATAATTAAGCATTGGAATTGAAGTTGGTATTATATTATTTTGCCAACTCCAGGATAGTTATCGAAGTACGTAGTCCGTAACATTAACGCCCATTTAACAGTTTCTAGATCTGAATTCTAGTTCTAAAATATCCATAGTTAACCAAATTGATGACGAAAGAACTCGTATTCTCCATAATACTGTGGAACAATCACTGAAGATGTGTCTGTGAACACTGATTTCAGAGATCTCCGAGCAGGTATCGTTTCCAAATTTCTTCAGGACGTAACGGTTAGTTGTAACGAATGCGACAAAATACCTATCAAAAGGATGTTAAATGACTGAAAACTGAAGAAACAACTGGGCATGGCAAACGAAAGAAATGCAATGTGAGGCAGGGACTTATGACGAAACAGAATGGAGGCATGTGAAGGTGTGAAGACAACACGAAAAGAAAACAACTGAAGACCAGGACATAACAGGAGCATGGCAACAAACAACAAGTAAAACAAATAAGCATAGGCGAAAGAAATGAACCGCTAACATAGGCACTGGAGTAGGAAAAACAAGTTAGTAAACCGTCATCTGTAAGATGCAGTTTCTCTAGATATGACCCTACCACTCATTAATTTTCTCATCTAGTTTCATTCCATGGTTACTTTGTAAAGCCTTAACCCCGGAGGACTGGTTGAATCCTCATACCCTCCGCCATTATCTGGAAGGAGAATGAGGCTTACCATGCAAGGTGGGAAGTGAATGAAATTCTATTATTCTATACATCAAAATGAATTCCTATTATTTAATACTAGTGAATTCCACTGTCAAAAATGACGGGATTTAATTTAACTTACTTAAAAACGTATCTGTATATTATGTATTGTTTAAAGCTGATCCTTGTATATATAGAACCATATAATATATTCGTACACTATGATAATTGTAATTAACTTACTTTTTACCATTTATAAAGCTCATTTATAGCTTACATTTCATATTTCTTGTTCGAATTTACGTAATTTTGAAACTAAATTTATATTCTACGACCAAAGTAAGAATTTTTGTTCAATTTCCCTTCATTTAGTAGTTGTCTCGATTTTGTAGGACTATTATTTCTAATTTTATTTTGCAAAAGAAACAAAGGATGCAATCGATAAAAATGAAACTTACTTGCATTTCTTGCAGGAGGGTTCCGATTCATCTGGAGTCGAACCGTGGTTACTTTTGGTATAAAAATTTGGGTTTTTGATGGCATTTAAGGTTTCTAATGAGTTCTTAAATTTCATATATCTATCTAATTAATATTCCAGTTACTCTCACGTGATCACAGCGATGAGGAAGAGTGGGACGAAAGGTATAATGTTCTCTATCCTGCACAAAAAAAAAAAAACAAATGAAGAATATTCCATCAATCAAAACATGGTAGCATCAATTCCATGATGGTAGTCTGAGTATTTCTCCATTACTTCGAATCTGAGTATGATTTAACAGGCGGGTTATTATTTCATCTTTTGCTTATATCTCCACAGGTCAGTTTACTTAGCATTCATCGTTCATCTTAGGAGTCGTTACCAATAAATCATTTCCAATTTTAATAAGGAGTTCCAAAAGGAGTTTCTTCCCCTATGTAATTTTTTATATTCGCCCGTTGTCAACTGCCAATAACAATTCTTGTCTTTTATCTTCTCCCAAAATTTCTTCACTTTCTGGAACTGTTCCTCGTCTATCCAGGTGGTCCTGACCTTCCTTCTTTATTTTTCCCCAAGTTCCTTGAATTCATACACCTTTCTCCGAAACCTCTCCATCTCAGAAATCTTCTGAAGGGATGCCAACTTCCTCCATGCCCTGTTTGAACGCTCAACCTACTTTGTTTTCGCCTTTGTTTTTGGTGACACAGCTAAAGGTTTTCTTTGTCACTCATTTTGTGAGAAGGTCGTAAAACAATTCCAATACGAATTTAACCGTAATCTTCCTCGCGTTTGTAGATATTTCCTTTTTCCTCTTCCTCACAGTGTCTTTTCCTCTTTTACTGCACTCTGAGATTTTCCTTTCATCTCCAACTCTTACTTTTGGACAATGTAACGTATTATGGACTGTGTCCATCTGATTTAACAACTGTGATGTTGAGTCTTAACTTTGCATTGTACGAGATAACCCTCTCGTTGTGTTTCTTATGACATAACATTGCTGTTGATTCCATGTTTCTGGCTAGCCATTTATTAGTAACCTTGTGAAATATCTCGTAAAATCCCTTCACCAAGACAGTTAGTTAGATAAATAGTTTTCTTTATATAAAGATTTCTAACTTTACATTTTCTTGGCGTAAAAATGTCAGTCCTTAATTATGGGGGACTGGATGTCTTTGAGGCATTATTTATAACACATCGAAGCCAAGACGTTTAAAGGTCCAATATTTCTAAACACATAAGAACTAAGTCCTTCATTCCATGTCTGTTAAAATGTTTTATATTTTTCCTCTTTCTCAAAGTAACCTTTCCTCCTTTCTGGACCGAGGATCCTCCTTGAGATTTCACTTTCTTTGCTGTCCGTCTCTTCTTTTTCCTTTTTCTCTTTTCTTAAGTATAATATTCTTAATCTTTTCTTAAGTATAGGTATATTTTTCTAAACTATACCGTACTTCTTTTTTTGGCATCTTCCTGGGATGTTTAACGTCATGACGAGAAGTTGGTAACCCAAACACAATGGTAACACTTCTTTTTATATATTCCAACGATAAAATCAAGCAAGATCATTGAAATTTGATCGCTTTTGATATCAAGTCTAATACCACCATTTGGAAGTAATTATAATTCGCTAATTTTTCTTACTAGCAACCTTTTCAGTACACAGAGACATATGGGATACTGAGAAAAAAATGCTGGGCAGAAAAATAGAGACGAAAATTACGAAATTAGACTACAGAGAGTCTTTTGCCCTGCAATTTGCGAACAATGTTTCATAATTACCGATAAAATTTCCATTTCATGACATGATTTGAATGATAAAGCTCATGAGTCAAAGCTATCTGGTTGCGTAGGATTTAGTGTGCTAGCCCAGAGTATCGAACCGTTACATTTATTATTCCGGTTTTCGCTCCAGCTTACGGAATATACCAAATATCGGTTCATTTCCGGTTTCAATCCTTCTGCCTACGTTGAATCGGTCCGAACCAATTCTTTTTCGCTCAGCGCATTTCAATGTTGTATCCTTCTGAAAGTTTGAATAATTTCTAGCTTTTTCTTCACAATACATTACACTAACTTTTAGAACGAAACTTATCAATAGTTACTAGCAAGCCATAGTTACACATGTTCAGTAAACTTTCCTCCAGATATACTTAAGTAAAACGTGCGTTTTGTGAACCAAATACCGAAACGGGATAATTAACGGTTTTCGAATATAATTAATCAATTCTGGCGCTACTTGGTGGAACTTCTCCATGATTAATTCAAACAAAACACTATCTGACTCCGTCCACAGAAAATATTTTTGAAAAAACAGGACCGATTTTGAGGGTTATACCTTATCGTCAGGCCTGAAGATGACGTGGAACCCTCAAAATCAGTCTTTTTTTCAAAAATATTTTCTGTGGACGGAGTCAGATAGTGTTTTCTTTGAACTAATAGCGGTTTTCGATTTCGGTTCGGGTTCGGTGTTCATTTCGGCAATAATGACGGTTTTTTTTCGGTTTTAGTTTCGATTCCGGTTAAATGCAACACTGAGGTCTTGGGTTCGAATCTTGGTTGGCAAAGGTGTAATTGTAATTGCATCTCGAAAGGCTTAATGTTCTTCCAATAAAGTCGTGCTGTTTATATTCACCATCATTTACCATCACATGCATTTACCATGGTGCATTATCATGGCATATAAATTGTAATTACTTTAGGCAAGTAGCTCTGAGGGCATAAAAGTTCTCACGAGAACTCAGCAGTCGGTGAAGCTTATAAAATTCTCAGAAAAAGACATTAAATTAGAAAAATCCAGAACATGTTGTCCTTACGGATGCACATATTCATGGCTGGCCTGTTTTCGTTTCTTACTCTTATCTCGCATAAATTCAAAGATTTTATTTCTTTTGCGATTTCTAATCGAGTATCTGCTCCAATTATTTGTCCTTCAGTTCAATACATGTTTACATATTTTCGAGAGAGCATAATTCTTGAGATTTTATGAAATTAAACTGGCTTTCTATTCTGTATGGTCACGGAAGTCTGCTAAAGAATTACATCGCTGTTATTTGACGGTAGCGGGTTTCTATGGCAACAAAATGACCGTTTAATCTATAAACTAAGGGTAAAGTATTTGGCTCAATCTACTCCTATCTAAATGCTGTAAAATATTCTCCGAAATTAATATGTATGTAAGCGCCTAGGTATCATCAAATACAGTTAAGAAAAATGGACAGAACTTCTGTAGATTTCTTTCCGACATATTTGGTAGATAGTAGCTGTAGGGTAGAAATTAAAAAGTCCAGATGTTTTTCTCAGATTACTTCTGCGGGATATTTCGGTTTTCGGGGCGATGGATCAAGGAAGACTTTAACTTTGACCCAGCGGCATTCCTTCCCAAAAAACGACGCCCATCCTGTCTTTAAAAGCCTTGAAACAGGGTATTTTCTTAGTGTCTTTGTGCATAAAGGACCTTTCAGGCATTTCTTTCCACCAAAGCCTGGTTTCATCCACATTGAATATCTGTTCCGGGTAGTAGCTGCCTCTTGCAATTATTCTATCCAATTCGTCATATTCGTCTATCCAACAAATTTTTCTGCTGCTTCTGCATCCGCGCTCGCCCCCTCACCACTGATTCTCCAATTATGCAGATTGAGAGTTTTATGCACTGTATTATTGTATTGTTGACACATGTTGAGTTAGGCTATAAATGTAATGAATGCATATTATGTATTCAATATGTAATATGTGTTGCCACCGGACGATTAGTCCAATTGTAACATATTTTGATAATAATAATAATCTCCTCGGCCTAAACCGTTGAAACCATTCATGGCTTACTCAAAATGATTCTGTCAATTTTTCGCCTTCACGTGCCTTCAACGTCTCAAAGTTACTGCGTGCCTTAGCTTGAATTATTAAAAGGCTTATCGGCATATTATTTTGCATCTGGTTGTCGAACCAATAACTTCTCCTTCTCATGAATAAGACCCTGCCCTACCTAGTCATTATGTCTTTAAATCCTGTCGATGATTTCATCGCCTCTTTCACTCTATGTGTATCCCTTAAAATCGTTGAAATTGTCGAATGTGTCAATTTAACATATTCTTCGTCACATATTTCTTCTTTAACCGTAACTGACTAAAAAAGTGCACAGCAAACCTAGAGTACGCTCAGTGTGCATGCCACCACTCGCTACTCAAGCTGAGAAAGGGGATTCCCCGAATTACAGGTCGAAACTCGATTAGTCGTAAGTGCGAGTGATCGTTAAGCAGATAGGTCGTAAGATGAGGAGTACCTGTACAGGGTTAGTAAAAATATTTACTGAGTTAAAATGCCATATTCCTTTCACCAGCATAGGGCGAAAAAGACTGCGTAACTTTTGTTTTCGTCTTTCTCTTCATCTGTTCCTTGGAATTCTACCTTCAGTTACTTTCCTTAGCAACCCATTCTCTTTCAATCACTCTCTTCTTGCAGCCTGCGCTTATTTCGCCAATCAAAACTCTCTCCTCCGCCGCCATCTCAAAGACTTCCTCGTTTGCCTCCCTACCTAGCACTTCCTCGTCAGTTTTCCTGCATCATACGAGCAGTTCGGAAGACGTTACGTCATAGGAAGTAGCGACCGCAATTCGAGTATTCTCAGGTGCCCCTGCGTAAAAGAAGCCGAGGAACATGCTGTGGACTCGCGATTATTCGAGCAACAGCGCCTTCATCAGGTGTAACGTAACAATAATTCGCTGTTTGTATTGTAGACTCTCTCTAAAATTTCGTAATAAACTAAAATATAAACTAAAGCTGTCTTTTTGTGATTATAAATATGCAATGGCAGCAATCATCGTATGTTCGTTATTTTATTCATCTCGAATGGATGGAAGTCTCCATTATAGCACAGTTCCTCTTGAACGGCTTAATATAAACGGAATAACCGACCTACGCATTAACCGACCTACGCATTAACCGACCTACGCATTAACCAACGTACGGATTAACCGGCCTGTTGGCTAAGTAGGCTTGTGTACAACGACCTGTTTATGTAGTAAAATAGCTTTACGGTTTAAGTTTACTTATTATATTTCCCAATAACTATTTCACACTTAAGATGAGAAATTGGAAAGATGGCGCTATCAACGTTTCACTTCAGTGAACATTCGCGAGCGATACCTGTTGTAATTGCCTATTATTCATTAAATACTTAACCACAAAATATGAGCAGATTCCCCAAATATTTTCATAATATGTGCATATCCCAAGTATTTTGTGGAATCTGACTATGTCTTTGTAAGTACCCTGTAATCTACCTTTCGGGGTGTGGCATGGGGTGCAATCACCATTGAATCTACTTTCCAAATCGATTACTTTTGCGTACCTTTCGCGGAAAAAATGAGTTCTTGAATCGATTCGTTCTAGCATCTATTTCTCTGGTCTTTCTCGCATTATCGGAACGGCCTATGTAACATGGAGGACGCATTATATCGTCTACATCATCTCTGTATGTATTTACTGATTAAATAGTTAATACCAAATCCACCAAAGGGAATCCAGGGAAAAACAAAGGGTTATCTTAGACTTTTTCAATGAATGACTCTTAACTTGTTTGGGAAAATGTAAGACTTAAATATTAATTAGATAATATTCTGTATGAATGAATAATAAATGTACTTTTATGGCGGGATTCAATAATATCGCAATTGCTTAAGCACTTATCAATTTTTAATTCCCGTTTAGAATCAACGGGCAGATCAGCTATTTTAGTAAGAGTGTGCATTGTCTCCTCAAACTCGAGAACCAGAAGTAGCAAACTTGCACATTAATAAAAGTCGAAATCACGCATATAGTGGACTTCTTTTCGCGTACCTATTGGTCTCCGGTTCGATCCCAGACGACTCAAACCGCTCCCATATGAAGTCCATGCAAAACTCATTCCATTAGTTTACACAGGTTCTATTTCCATAGCAAACTAAATTAGAAAAATCATCGTAAAAACTGAAACCATTTTTCATGGAAAAGGAATTCTGTATAGATTTATATTCTTATTTCGAATGTAGATTTAAGCTCAAAATTATGAGAACATTGTTGATATTAAAATTTTTCGTTTACAACGACCTGTTTCACTAAATTAAATTATTAAGTTAAGTTATCCATTTTTATTCACAATACCTTGAATTTATTTTTCCACTTGGGAATGCAAACGTACATATTTACATAAATTATGTAGGTATTCTTTGGATTATCCGACAAAACGGCAACAGACAGGATGTATAGTTGACTGTTATAATAGCTGCTATACCGTACTTATGTATTTGCAGATTAATTTAGCCATTCATTATTTTTGCAGCGTAAACTTGTACACTTTCAATTTTAAAGCAAGTTGTGATTATGACACTTTTCAAACTTCTCCTTCTGAAGTCCTATTGACAGGCGTGCCTTGAAGCTCAGATGAGGAGACGGGCAAGTTTGTGAGATAACTTTGCCGAGCAATCGAGTCTCCATATAACGTGCAAAAGGAAGAAAAATGTAGGACATTAAACTATGAATATGAGCACAATCACGTGAATATCCGAGGAACATCAAATTACTGGATTTTTCTTAAAAAGTGGCCAATCAGTGTGTCTTCTTTTGGTCAATTTTCTCCACAACTCTTCTTGACCTTAATCCTCCTGAATCATTACAATCATCTTCCGTGATTTTCTGCAACAAAGGTCTTTTCGTGGTATTCCTCCACTTCCTATATCCTCAACATATTCTAATTTTACTCTCTTTCTCCGTGTCTACGCTTCTGAGGTTGTTAATTTCCGTATTTTCTCTCTTCTTAATTAAATATGAGACATTGCATTTGACTGATTATATCCTAAAATTTCACATAATTGATTTCTATATCATGGTGCACAAGTAGCAATTCACTTAAGATCCATATGCATATCGAATTATTTTATCGAATAAAATACTTCAATTAAAACATTAGAGAGGAATTTCTAAATGTTTATATCTATTCTATAGATATCTACCCAAAAATTGAACGAACTTAAGCATCGTTTATCCTCCTGTACAGATCGGTCTTTAAATAAAACATTTCAACGAAAAAATTCAATAAACTAATGCACGAAGAAGACACTCAAAAGAATAAGTAAAAAATACAAAAAAAATATTTTCGAAATGCGATTAAAATTTCTTAAAAAGTTTTCTATATCTATAACGACTGATACATTTAATTGTTGATAAATAACGATTGTATTTAACTCTAGAGTTAAATACAATCGTTAGAATACATGGACATGTATTTGCAGTAAAAGTGGTAAAAACGGAAATTTCATAACACATTTAGGGCTTGACTAGCACTCAGGTATATACAGAATTTTATTGCTCAAAGGAGCTTTTAAGTCATTCTAGCTAAGCAAACAATATCGTATAAACCCTTTCATCTTCATGTACGTTCTTTCTAAAACTTTTCTGGCCAATATGAATGTATGTACAACAACAACATATGTAATTACATAACCTTTCATACCTGGACCCCCTTGATTTATTTCTTCTATTTTCCTTTATCTTCTTTTATATCAAATACGCATGCCTCTATTGGTCCGCCTTTGGGCCTTGACCAAACAACAAGTCCTTGAATTTTGGCGACGACCTCGTCCCTTTTGCAAGCATCTTAGAAATAGGTCACGATCATAGTTCAGATGTTTATGTCACTTAACCTTAAGAAAACTGAAAGGCATCGATTTTTAGCTACAAAACTTTTTGTTTTAAGTATTTAATCAGCTTGGAATGTCTTTGCTAACTGGGAAAATAAAGTGTAGAAAATAGAGAAACTATATCTCTGAGTAATACCTGACATTTCTTTGAGAATCAATGCAAAGACCCTAATAGTCACTCATGGTATTTATAGCCACTTTTATGAACGTATACTGTTTATCAAGGTAATTAGTCGAAAACTCATTGAAAATCTATTGATATCGATCTTTATCTGCAGCGCGTTGCAGTTGAGTACTTCCTGGAACCGTATCTTGACGAATGAGATATTTTGATTTTTCTTTTGGCTCAGAATAGAGGAGAATGCACCTTTATTTACTTTTGTATCAGTTCCTGGCTAAGATAATATGAAAGTTACTGAGACATGAGTGATGCTGAATTATGGCATACATCCCAGTCATCCCTTTATTGAATGCTACGAAAATTAATATTCATAGGGTCAATGTTCTTGAACGTTACGCTCAAAGCAATCTGGTTCTGCACATAGCTGCTCGAGTAATCTTCGCCTTAGGTAGGGCACAGACTCCTAGCCTCTACACCAGCACTCAAATGTCGCTCGGGACCCCATTTACACGACCTCGTTCGACCGACACATATTCCGTGAAAAGTATTTCTGAATGATTTTTTAAATGCCATTTATTATAGAAGCAGTCGAGTAGTCTTCCATGGCATTTATTTCAACATCATTTAAGAGATAATTCTAAATATATCGGTAATAATTGTTACGTGATATTTAATTTAATATAATTTTTTAAATTTTTATTATAAGACTGTATAACTCGATGATTGACATCTTTAAAAGTTTGTTGTTTAATTCGAGGAAGTGCATTCTGGGGTCTAATTGACCCCATATTACGGAGAGAGAGAGAGCACTTCGATTAAATATTTATTCGCGACTAATTTTATGCTATAGTAGTTTTAAAAGTGCTGCGACATCTATGGTCATTTCGCACGTGAGCCCTCACCGGGAATCGAACCCGTAACCGCTTTCACTGCATTCGAATGCGCTACTCACATGGCTATCCGGAGGTCCTGCTTTAAAAAAAGGGAATGTTATATAAACCTTGTTTACGGCCTGAAATTAAGCAAACTTCGCTAGAAATTTACTGAATTTCGTCAAATTCGTCACTTTCATATGCCGTCGACAACATATGTCGCCACATCTAGAGACTTTTTCCATCTCTCAGTGAGTTTCAGCGACACCTCGCACTACAGCTGGCATGTCCTGTAGCGTAAACACTCCATTACGGACTTTTAACGTAACCAATTTGAGACATTTTAAAACCAAAATAGCTTAATGTGTTGTTGATGGAAGACTAAATTCACATAATATATTTAGCTCGTGGAAAACCTGAACAGATATTATGTTTACAAGCCATTCTGAATAACAAGAGAGGAATAACATAACTGTTACACGTAAACTCAGAACTTCAATATAGTTAAACTATTTTATTTAGGAAAACACGTTTCTGGAAACATTTTACTCGCACGTTAGCGCACCAAATCGTCCAACTGACGAAGAACTTCCCAATAAGGTTGTGAAGCACCATCTTACATAATATAATTAAGCATTGGAATTGAAGTTGGTATTATATTATTTTGCCAACTCCAGGATAGTTATCGAAGTACGTAGTCCGTAACATTAACGCCCATTTAACAGTTTCTAGATCTGAATTCTAGTTCTAAAATATCCATAGTTAACCAAATTGATGACGAAAGAACTCGTATTCTCCATAATACTGTGGAACAATCACTGAAGATGTGTCTGTGAACACTGATTTCAGAGATCTCCGAGCAGGTATCGTTTCCAAATTTCTTCAGGACGTAACGGTTAGTTGTAACGAATGCGACAAAATACCTATCAAAAGGATGTTAAATGACTGAAAACTGAAGAAACAACTGGGCATGGCAAACGAAAGAAATGCAATGTGAGGCAGGGACTTATGACGAAACAGAATGGAGGCATGTGAAGGTGTGAAGACAACACGAAAAGAAAACAACTGAAGACCAGGACATAACAGGAGCATGGCAACAAACAACAAGTAAAACAAATAAGCATAGGCGAAAGAAATGAACCGCTAACATAGGCACTGGAGTAGGAAAAACAAGTTAGTAAACCGTCATCTGTAAGATGCAGTTTCTCTAGATATGACCCTACCACTCATTAATTTTCTCATCTAGTTTCATTCCATGGTTACTTTGTAAAGCCTTAACCCCGGAGGACTGGTTGAATCCTCATACCCTCCGCCATTATCTGGAAGGAGAATGAGGCTTACCATGCAAGGTGGGAAGTGAATGAAATTCTATTATTCTATACATCAAAATGAATTCCTATTATTTAATACTNATAATATTTCTTTTTGTTTCCGATCGATTTTAATTACCTTAATTTTTACTTACCTTAATAATCTATTACGTAACATAATTAAGAGGTATCATAACAAAAACAACTTAATGACTCTCATTTTTATCATCGTATGTTGCTCTGATTTGAAAGCCGCAAAAATTCTGACAGTTTTTTAATGAAATTTTAAGCTCTTACGCTACCCTAGAGTGTATTAGCAATCGTCGCTGAATCGACATCAATAACGAAGTTTCCTTCAGTGATTAACGAGAGCAGCAAGAAATACCCGAAATTTTTCGTAATAAATTTTAAATAATGCTCACAAATAATCGCAAATCGTTAATACATTCCAAAAGAATAGATTACAGTCTTAGCCGACGAATAAAGCAGTATGATAGATATCCGACTCATTTCTATTATTTACTCATTTTAATGGATGAGATAATAAAGCCCTGCATTCTTGGAGATGAAAGATTCTGTTTATTCCTACGAAACACAAAGATTTCAAAAGTTATCGGATTTTTCTCACTCATCTCGGCAATTACCAGGGCATCGAACCGTAATGTATTTCTTTCCGGTTTTCGCTCCGGTTCGGCCAAAAAAGTAATTTCTGTTCAGTTCCGGTTTCGCTTCTGTCAATCCGAACCGGTTCCAACCGGTTTTCTTCATTCCGAACATTGTGATAGCATATCCTTCTGAAGGTTCGTTGACAATTTATAGCTGTTTCCTTCCGCATTAAATTACGTTAAATATTAGAATGAAACTTGAATGAAAGCGGTCAGTTGCAAGTCGTTGTTTCCCTTGTTTACCAAACCTTCCTCCAATTACACTTTCGGAAAATGTGCATTGTTGGGGATATCGAGACGAAATAAATAACGGATATCGGAATCGGTTCGGTTCAGGCACGTGTTCTGGTACATACTGAGGCGATAGTCATTCTAACTGACAACTCATCCACTGATGTAAATAAACTCTTTCAAGGTTTAAGCGTCAAAGCTCCAAATTTTGCAAAAAAGCGAAATAATCTTATCTTAAATCTTTTCGCGGCGTCCAAAGCGGAAACAATATTCGGGGATAAAAAAGGTACTATCTTTCAAGTTTTCTTTGTAATGACTCTTTTCCCACTTCTAACAACCATTATTTCTAATTAAATTTAACAAAAGAAGAAAATCTTGCAAGGAAACAAGAAAATATGCTTTACTTGTATTTTTATGGAATTAGCTGACATCATATAACTACACAAGGAAAAAGGTTTAGGTAACTTGACATGATAAGGCACCTAGGAAGATTCCCAAGGAGAAACGGTCGTGAAAAAAAGTCTGACAGAACCGGGACTCGAACCCGGGTCTCCCTGTTGCCGGTTGGTTGCTCTATCCATTGAGTTCACATGGAGCATACAAAATTTCCCAAACTGTATGGAGAAACCTTCTAGTGGGATAGCTCAATGGATAGAGTAACGAACCGGCAATTAAGAGTCCCGGGTTCGATTCCCGGTTCCGTCAGACTTCTTCATGTTCGTTTCTCCTTGGGAATCATATGACTAAATGAAATTATATATTCATAAATATTTACACGATGTTAAAGTATAAATAGTGGGATTGACCGCAATTGTCAAATAAGGACCTTCTTGGAAAATTATTCATCCAAATGTCCTTAATGTTCCATATCCATGAGGCTCGGCAAACATGCATTAGATATAAACATCTAAAGTTCATTTTTAATCTTATGAAAACCTTTATAACCTCCTTTTAAAATAAAGCTTAATTAGAAATTATATACTACGAAATCGAGAAAGGTATGTACCATAAAAGATATAAAGATATAAAGAATATATAAAGAGCCTCATTCTTATCATCGATAATTGTTGTCGATACGGAAACGCCGATACTTTGATAAGATATTTCGACTGTCTATAGTACGTCTATGATGCAATAGTTTCATCATTATATTTTTTGTCCGTTCATTAAAATGAATTTGGAGCTTAGAAGGAATCTGATACGGAATAACAACCTTTACTCTGGTTCCAATATAACATTGTAATGTTTATTTATTTGAGCCCTCAAGAGAAGCCCACGTATACAAATATTTTGAGACTTCCTCTACGTCAGTTATTCGAGATTTAAGTAGCCAAAGACAGTGAAAAAACATATCACAGATGACCAAGAAAGGGTAAAAAAATGAATATATTCTGGCGGGATGATTTTTTTGAATAAGGGGAGAATTTGGTGCACACAAATTTAGAAAAGCATTAAAATCCACCATGTTCGAACTTAAAATTAGGTATGCTGTGTAACATTAGCGTTTTTAACGAAGAATACAAGATCCATTACAGCTTGAGTAAGGATTACAAACTCAGATGATTTTAATTGGACCGAAATCGAATATTTGGTCATTACCATGTGTTAGTAGATCTCACAGAAATTAAAATCACTGTTTCCATTTAATAAACTATTCAAAACCTAGTGGATGTAATCCTAAAGAATGTTATATCATCAACGAACACATTTTAGAGAGATCAAGTATTCATAATCTCCAAATATATGAGAACGATGAATCAATTGTACGGTGGCTACGTTAATATATATACTGAAATTGACAATTTATTTCCAGTTATCCTAATATTCAGTTGTATGCAACCCTTACACTGATAAATATTTGCTCTTATTTCAACCCTACAATAGATTTTCCCGTATTCGATGCAGGCTCCACGTATCATCTTATTTGATATTACTTAATTTTTAAAATTAATTCAATTATCAAATAATAAAAAAATAGGAACCCGTGATAGAATTTTTCAAAAGAAACGCAACTGTCACATACTCCGCTAGTATAAGAGAAAATATGCAATTATGCATGTATAGGATTACCATACCTATCGTTTTAACCAAGACTGTCCCTGGTTTAACGTATGGTTCCAGTTGATCTCTTGTGTAAATACAAGGTGCCTCTTGAGCATTCTCCTTTCCTTTTCAGGGGAAAGATAAATGAAACGGTCCCTTAGATTGCGGAGCTACGCCATGATTACGAGAGGATTACTAAGGGGCTATCGTTAAATGATGTCACGGTATTTTTGAGATTCCTTACGCACCCTCTGTCACAAAGTGCCCCAATGAGCGCCATGCTCTATGTAACCAAGTGTCACTGACCCCAGACCCCTCCTCGAGTATGACATCATTTAAGGATGGCCCCTAAGGTAAGGTAGAAATTACATAAATATGATTGCCATCTATTAAGTGCTAAAATTATCTATAGAATCCCGTCATAGCATTCATAAAGAGCAATTTCGTTAAGAATTACAAGGAAGAAGAGCTGAAATTTCTCGACTTGCAGTTGGCGCTCGACCAATCGGTTGGAGGGCAATTAAAGAGGGATCGGGCAGACGCCCAGGCGCCTAGCTTAGAAAGGACCTTGAGTCATCTCTTATAGAGGGGAACTGTATGCAAGTTATATAGTATGTACTGGCCATTCCACGGAAAATTGGATAGAAATTGACCTCTATTTTTTTAAGCTCTGAATGTTTTAACACCCGCGTACTTTCTGGAGAAAGTCAGCAAAGTTTCAACTCATTGAAAAATATTTTCGCTAAGCTATGTATTTTTTTTTTTTAATTTCGGATTTTTGCAAAGTTCGGCGAGCATGGATAACTTTGAATTGTCATAACTTTTGAATGAAACACGATGGAGATCTTGTCGTTTTATTCATTGATAGATATTGAATCACACATTCTGAAGTGAGCAAATGATACGATAATTTTTTATCTGTCGCGATTTTTTCGATGCATTTACTAATTCTGCCGTCTCTAACGATCATAAGTTCCAGTTGCCATACCGACCAATTTCTCATTGTTGCGTAGTGCCATAATGGTCTAAACAATTTGCGGAAAAAATGTAACTTGACATTTTAAAGCGTTTCTTCGCGATCAGGGAAGTAAGATATCTTTCGCTCAAGAGCTTCAATTGTTTTTATCGTTATCGCAATCTCCGCTCGGATGACAAGCATAATCTATTGTTGTGTTTCTTTATATTAAGGAAGAGCAGGGAAGATAAAATTTCCAACCTTTGTTTTATAAATATAAGTGAAAAAAAGTGTTTGAGGCAAAGGACCATCGTGATTACGTAATAAGAGCGAGATAAGGTTTGAGGAACTCATATCATTGGCCCCGTTGGAATCGAAAACGCGACGAGGAAATGACGCCGAATTATTCTAACAATAACAAGGAATGTGAAAAATAGAATCGAAACATCGTTTGGTAAGAAGCTAAAAAAAACAATTAATAGAGGTTACTGCTACCAAATCTTGATGAATGGTTTTCGTTGATCTTGTAGGACAGGATTGATGAAAATCATTCCTTCATTTTTTATTATCTCAGCCTTGCTACGATGGCTAAGACAGATTGGAGTATATCTAAGCGAACCAAGAAGTGCACTCAAAGTATATCTAAGCGCACTCAGTCCATATCTAAGCGCACTCAGCCCATATCTAAGCGTACTAAGCGTATATGTAGTCGCAAAACCAAACGTACTCCAAGCGCATATCCAAGCGAACTAAGCGCACAACTAAGCGTAATAAACGCATTTTATTTATTCCTCGGGTTAAGATGGCACTTTCGATTGCAGATATAAAACCTAGAGAATGTTTCACCGTTTCCATGATAACCGACATTCCTTCAAAAGACAACAGTTTTGCCGTTGTCTGTGCTACTGTGGAATCAATTACATTAACCCTGTCATTTCTCGAATCCTCAAGCTTTGATTATTGGGTCATTGTCCACTTACATGAACAACAGCTGGGGCTCTCGGGTAGCCAAGTTGACAACGCGTTAGACTTCGATGAAAGCGGTGTTGCGTTCGATTCCCAATGGGGTCTCGGCTGTCGAAGCACTTTTAACAATACTACTACCCATTTACAACAGCAGTATTGTGGCTCAGTGCGGAAATTAAAAGGAAATTTCCTCACTTCCCATCTTGCCTAGAAAGCTTCATTCACTCTCGAAGCTGTTAATTACTAATGGTGGTGGGGTTTCAAATAACTCTAAAGGGGATTATCTTGCAGATTTCGTCGGTAATGCATTTAGCCCGAGGGTTGGTTTTAAGCTTCGCTATAAGCTGTCGTAAGCCTAGTAGAGGGAATGAGGTATGCCATGCAAGATGAGGAGTGAGGTAGTTTATCATTAGTTTCACACAGATACTTAATAAGGCCGATTACTCCGAAGATGGATTCAGAAATAAAAATATCACTTGAAATAAATATTTATGTATATATTGTAATCTTAATGTTAAACTTTACGTCATGCTGCTTTTTACCATGAAAATGAATAAATCCTTACGTGTTCCGCCAATGAGCATGAATTTCCTCTTGAATGACTAATGATATTACAGATACTGTTAGTGTTTTGTAAAGACGCTGTCTGACCTATCATTTTCGTCTTTTTCCATATATTTGCAATAAAAAGGAAACGGTTTTTATGAAATATCTTCTAATTATCATTCTAATTTTTATTAATTTTACCATGGTTGGATTCCATCCTGCTTACCAGAAGAAGGAAGGATGTGATTTCATTTCATAAATGGGCGGGTTAAATCGATTTCCTCCATTATATCCATTTAAATATCTCTTTCCAAACCTTGAACTTGTGGAAGTAAACCACTTTTATACTTCCGCAAGCATGAAAGGAGGGGTTGAGACAGGAGGGGCGACGCGTCAAGGATAACGGTACTTTCGCTCTACGAAAGGCCTCTTTCGCTGTCGCAAATCCACACTCAGCGACAGTTCCTCTGAATATCTATCGCACCGTCATTAAAACTCATTACAGAAATTAATTGCGACAATTTATCGTTATTTTTCTCTCGTGATCATTTACGGTATGGGAACCAGAGTACGTATGTCTGCCTACAACTATAGAATTAGAAGTGACATAGCTCTAAATTCTATAACATTAATAAATTACGGCAGTTTGTTAATCGTAGGCCACACTTCATCTTTCAAACCGCCCCAGGTTCAAGCCTACGTCATTCAGAATTCCTTCTATAAGAAAAACGCAAATGGTTCGTTTTTATCGCCTGTGGTCTTTGTTTCTTATCCAATTTAAAGTTAAAAATAATGAACGCGCGAGATCTAAATTAGTGTTTCAAGGAATATGATTCATTAGATAGGCATTCTGGCGTCAAACTTAGATAACGAATTTCAAAATTTCGTCGAATTTCGTCTCTTTGAGCGTCATTCCCTCGACGATAATATAATTGGTAAAATCGCAATTATCCGCAACTTCCTTTCATCGTTCATTGAAATCCACACAGCTCTGTTGATTTAAAATTTCGGCCTCTTGGACTGTATGGGGCTAGAACAACTAAAAGATTTTTAAAATCGATTCAAGATTTATTTAAGAAATAACTTGCATTTGGCGCTTGAGTAAAGCCAGGTGTTCCAGCTGGTGATCAATTACATTTAAATTTGTTTCAAAGTATAAATTTGCGTTTAAATACAATTTATTTGTCGTTACAGCGGTAATTTCTCAAAAGAAAACAAACGTAGGTTCTACCAGTACAGGCTCTAAAGTATTTCATGCTTAAGCGAATAAATTAACAGAGATAAATTGCAAATTATTGCTTGAGGCACCTAAGGATTTGCTCTTCATATTCACTATTTTTCAAATAAGTTGTATATATCCTATAATTTCTAGTAAAATGTACTACTATGTTCACAAAATCTACTGTCTCAAGGTTTATCCGCGTTCTTTGTTTTTTACGCGAATCGGTTAAAGTAGAAAGAATAACAGTGCAAATAATTCAAGCGATGAATATAAAAGCTATGCACGAAAACTCCAAAAAAATGGTAACTTCAATCGCTGAAAGCATCAACTGTCTTTGGCAGAATACCTCGGAGATGGTAGTTATCTAGTAATTCATCCTGAGTGGAATTAAATCGAGCAAAACGTTATTAACCCTTAACCAGCGATGCGTGCTCTGAGGGACTGCAGCGATTGTGAATAATAAAAGTATTTGATTTTCAACATATCTGCAATTTATGTTACTTTTAAGTTGAATATATCATTCATCACACCTCGTTTATCTCTCTTAAATTTCTATGAAATTGCAATTAAATTTCATGAGCGGTCTGTGAGACCTCACGCCAAGTCATCTTTCGATGAAAAATGCAATAAATAAAATCACTTCAACACTTTTTTATTATTCAATGCACCCATAAACACGTTTAAGTCATTAACCCGAAAAAGGCAGCTGATTATAGATATGCGACTCTATTTAAAAAAAAAAAGCTTTTTTCTTTCAAATTGTTGACTATTTTAAACAATGATTTAAAATTGAATATTTGTTGTTATAGACATCAAAATTAACTTATTAAAACTTTAAAATTTCGTTAAAAGTATCATTCAGTCAGCTTAATGTTATTAAAAAATTGCTGTCTCCCAGACCGCACGTCACTGCTCGTGTGACAAAAATCGGACGTCACTGATTAATGGTTAAAACGACTTAACCTTCCCAGTGGATAATATGAAGAAATTTATTTCTGGTTATCAGCCTTGTTAAGTGCACGTTGGTACTCCGTGATCTTACTCGGCTGAGTACCCGCGACTACCTTCGAAACGTGATTGTTTCGTCACCAAGCGTCAGAGATAGTGAATGATACCAAAATCAAAATGTAAACGATTGATAATCGGCTATAAAAATAAAATGTGTGATACGGAAATAGCTTGCTGAAGTGTCCATGATTTCCAATGCGGAAAGTATAAGTACCTATAATAATACGGTAGTCTTGCTTATAAAGATGAGTATCAAAATCTCTAATCTTGGAATAGTTCTTGTGGAAACTAACAGCGTTGAAAAGACGCCGAATGGTAGTTCAGTGAGTGGATAGACCTCCCTGTAAACATCCGGAAGAACCTGGGTTCGAGACCCAGTCATATCTATTCCAGTCATCGCTATTTTTAACATCTTTCCTTAACTTAACTTCCTTAACATCATATCCTTGGGTTTTAAGGCGCATGCCTCAATGTGTTAAGTCTAACACCTTTTCCGATCCATTCCAAAAATAGCACTTTTTGCTGATTTTATACTTAAAAGTAAAAAAAAAAGCATCACCTTATGATATGCAGCAGCTATTTGACTAATATTCTTCATTTTTCTTAAATTCTTCACTGAGAAAGTACAGTTCTTATAGGTAATATTCATACAATATATGCTTACTACATGGTTTATCATTAAGTACACTTAATTATAAGTAACATGTGACATTTCAGATTTGTGTTTGCGTTAGCATAATTTCGACGAACTTTTGATTACTTTGTCAAAGTTTTCAAGATTTGGACCATTAATCCACAGGCGACGATAAAAACAAAAATCTTTAATAAGTTTGCTTTCTTATGGTGCATACATACTTCCCTGGACTTCGTCTAATTTCAATGCTACCGGAGAAATTAAACATGAGAGCGATCAAAATTGACTAATTACCGTTTTAACTCGTCTAGAATCGAACTGGAGACCAAAAATTACCTGAAACGTTGCTTAGATATCATTTCACTATTAACAACGTAACCATACAAAATGTCATGGATTTATTATGCGTATCTATCTTACATCGTAGAGTGTGTATGTACGTTTGTCACCCTAAAACTCGAGAATTAAAACCCGCGTGACTTTCAAACATTCGGGGGCAATAAATTCCCAGATTAGAAGATCGGCTATTTTTCATCCATCTGTCTGTCCCTTGTTCGACTCCAGACGTTTAAAACTGTTTCCACAAGAAATGGATGTAAAACTCAATTTCAGTTAATCAAATTACCAATCAATCAGTTAATCAATCGCAAAGTTAAATCAGAAAGACTAGGTGTACGAAATCGAGACAAGCACCAAGAGAAGGGAAATTGAATGAAAATTCTTATTTTGGCCGTGGAACATTAGTTTTGGTTCTAAATTGCGAAAATTTTGTTAAAATAAACGAAACTTTTCTAAGTTTATGAGGTTGTAAACAAACCGTCCCCCTGACGACGAAACCGAGCATTTTCATATTTTCCCCGTTGAGAATCAACGGGGCTCTTCAGCTAGTAGTACTGTGATTTAAGTATTCTGAAAACTAATAATGATAAAAAAAAACGTATTAACACTAATCTCATTCAGATTGATACTCGTCAATCATTTTCAATTACTATAAATAAATATTGCGTCCATCCCTCCATCTTTTCTTTATCAAACTATGAAATCGTCGACAATATATTCACATTTCGAAATATCGATGCTAAAACATAATTTCTTAAAAATACAGAGTTGCTGAAAGTTTGGCATCGATGACCAAAAGCGTGAATTGCGAGAGAAAAAATCGATTGAAAAATATGATCTTATTGGTCTTCAATTGGGATCGGAGTTTTCTCGATCAAAGGCCAAAACTAGTTGATATAAGAATGAGTACACGAAATAGGGCGTGTCATGATGATTTCCACGGTTTCCTGCGGACTGAATAAAATCATAACTATGTAATTTCCAAATTCAAAGGAGTTTGACCGGTTTCGGCACTCCACTATGCATATCAATTATTATTTTTGTGAAAATTAGTGCCGGCTACAGAAATGAGGCAACTTCCTCGGGTAGCGGCAATCAAAAGGGTGTCAATACTTGAATTACGCAAGGCGTAACGTAAGAGCACTAAAGATATCGAGAAGGTAGAACTGTTACTATAGCGACAAGAGATGCTGAATAAGGTTCACGTTATATCCAAGAAATGCTAAATGAAGATTAGATAGATAGACCCTTAACTGGCGAGGTTAGGCCCACGAGGGCCTCTCTTCCGTCTGACCTCGTATTTACGTACCATATACTCCATGAATATTTAAAAACACAAGATAGAGAGTGGGAAAATATTTTAAAATAACAATATTAAATCTATATTAAGAAATGACTAAAGATAATAGCTTATTTTTCTAAATCATTTAAATAGCGTGTAGTAAAAAATTCAATTGCGTAGGATCAAATTTGTAGAAGGAGATCGATTTTTAATTCAGACGCTCATCAAAGATTAATAAACAAAGATCGGTTCTCAGGAACGCGGATTATGCTTCAGGACTGTATATCACATTTCTACTAAAAGTATGGTTTTTCTGTGGCATCTGGTAATTGTTCCACAAAGGTGTGAAGATGACCAAGTAATGACTTTGCGCGAATTTACCATGCTTTGATTTGGCTTACGTCGACCGAGATTAAGTAAGAGATCGATATTGACTCTTTATGTATATTATTTTAAAGGCAAAGAAATTTTCTTTCGATCGATGTATAATATGTCCAAATATAATGGCAGATCATCAAAGGGGAACGCATCAAATTCCAGGTCTATACTACTTTCAATCCGACAGTAGTGGCCCTCGTTGAATATTTAATATCCTATATGGAAATCCTCGTTTAGATTATCGAAGTATTTAGGATATTAGTCGATCTTCCTGGATTTGAGATGAATTAAATATTGCATGAAAAATAATAGTGGCTAATAATGAGGCCTTAGTATAGTAGTATATAGTATAGTAACTATAAATTACCCCGAGATGGATCACGTTTGAGTCGAAAGAGAAAGTCAAAAATTGAGACTTGGCATCAAACGTAGCGCTACCAAAAGAAGGCGAAAAGTTTGCTTGTCGCAAAGGTCTTGGTGCACACATCTCTTACAGGAAATCTCCAACTATATTTCTAATTCATAAAACATCATAGTCAGGCTGGGTCTCTATACTTGCGAGCGTTGAAAAACCGTATCTCAGTAAGATAACGCTGCTTGTAGCCAGAGTGGGAGAGAATCACAGGAAATGTTATCGGTGAAATGACTAAGATATTTGCCTGTTTGCAGTTCATACAGAAACAGGTAACTTGAAATTCGCTCAGTTCAGAACTCTTAAGAATAATTAGACGTTCCATGTCATATAAGAATTGCTTAAACCTTTCAGAAATCGGATAATATCAGATTAAACTACTTACCAGATTTTTCTCGTCGTTACTACGTAAAAACGACATTTCATATAATTACAATTCATGAATCTGGACTGCATCCATTTTTAAAAGTAGGATGACTCCGGGTTAAAGTTCTGCACATAGGGCTGTGCTTGAGCGTTCTCCCCTGATGGAGGGTATTGTCTCCTGCCTGTGGAGTAAATTTGGCCCCCCACAGAGGGTAACCAAATTAAGATTTCGGTATTAGGGTATCACGTGCGGATTTTGGGTTATTCACAAAAAGAATGTGAAGCACCTAATGTTGGCCTTGTAATGCCCTACCATCCGAGAACGATCAACATATAGTAGCAAACATAGTTGTTTTCTAGTCTTTAAAAGGATATTCGGACAAAATATTTTTCTGAGGATAATTTTCTTCTTATATAATCACTTAACACTGACATAATATGATATTTAGTGTTTGCATTTCGTTCGCCAGGTGGCATTCATAGAACAGGCAATAATCATTAATTGAATATAGAGAACTAAAAAAGGGCATTGTGTCCAAAAATTGGGGTATTTTTTGTAACCCATTTAAGATCGTGCCAAAAAAATATTTCATTAAATGTTGGTTTACATCCAGAAATCAATAATAATAATGTAACCATAGTTCCTATAAGTCAACAACAGGGGTAGTTCCAAAAACACTGGCAGCCAGTTTAGAAAAATTAAACGTTGAAATTAACCTATATTTAATTCAAAAATCAGTAATCCTGGATCCCTGCCACTTAATTAGAACATTTTTAAATGAAGACTAAAAATCTTTGTAATCTTATGGAACTTGGCATCAGTCCGTTCCCATGACACCGTCACTTTGTGGCGATAACGAAGTAAATAATAATAATACGTCTTTATTGAAGGTCGATATGGAGACTTCCTAGTCCCTTCTCACCTCTAACCCTTGATAGTGGTAAATTAACGGTTGTAATTATGGTACTTGAATGTGGCAAATTAATGATTCAGAATTTTCGAAATAGAATTACATTCCGCCGAGTGTTCCGTAATTAGGTTTATCTAACACTTGATTGAGTATGCGTCTAGCAGTGCCCCTCCCACACTAGTACCGGTGGAGGTCATTCATCTCCATGTGTTTTTCAAATCCCCGTCGCTTCTGTCCCTATCGAAATTTTTGGGGCAAATGATCGAGAAAATGACTCTGTTACGAAAGACGGAAATAGAAACCCATAAGCGTGAACGGGGCCTTCAAAGAGGCCCCTCGGCGCCGTAAAGTTGCTGATTACACGGGAAAAACATCTGATTACCTGGGGAAAACCTCTCCTTGTATCTAACCCCCGCTGCTGCGCTCTATCTTTCCTTAGACTGCGATACGCTCCAGAAAACAAGAACCAATTAATTATCAAATATAGCCAATCTTTCACGTGTGACGTAATGCAATAAATGGATTTCATGAAATAGCGGGATAGGAAGAAAAACTGCTCCTTGGAATTTTATCGGGGAGTTCTGATAAATAATCATTTATTTACTCGCGTTACCGATGATAGCGGGGCCTGATTCCGAAAAGTGAGGCAACTGCTCAAGGGCGCAATAATCAATGGTTGAATCAATAGCTAAATATCTCTAATAGTAGTAAGAGAGCTTAAAAATAAAAGGTTGAAAGGGGGGAAAAATAGTTAACTCGTTATACTCGTAACTTAAATCGTTGTGTTTCTCAGGTGCTTCAGGGCGCAGGATGGGAATCTGTGGAAGATAGAAGATGCAAACAATAGTTTAATTTACTTAATAAATTCAGAGAAGGTACGTTCCTATAAGAGGTAGCAGATGTTATGCGTCCTCCCTGCTACATAGGCCGTTATACACGTATACTGCGGGAAAAATTTAGAGAAATAGATGATATATAGAACTAGGCGCATCAAAAATTCTTCCGCGAACGATACGCGAAATTAATCGATTAGACTAAAACCATGGTACATGCACCCCCTATCACGAGCCGAAAATAGGCTTGCAGGGTATATTTGCAGGTTTAGATATCTTAAAACGCTTGGATGCGGTAATGAGTTTGATACGTAAAGTATTAGGTCTTTATTAAGGCGAGATTGAGACTAAAAAGTCTCTTCTTCCATCTAACATGTCATCAATGATATCGATAAAAACATACATTTGTAAATAAAATAAAGAAGAAAACTTAAGAAAGATATGTGTTGAATTTAAGTAATATCTTAGGAAAAATATATATCCACAGCAGGAAAACATCTACAAGGAAGGGAGTTGTGAAAAACCTTCGCAAACCAGCTGATAGTAGTACAAGCTAAAAGATGTTAAGAAAATTCCCTACATGGAAATCAATGGAGCAGTGTTGCAACAAAAATTCACTAAAACCAATTAACTAACACAGTAAAAATCACAAAGGAATTAGCATTTAAATCAAAACTATCAGAAGATTAAATTCGCTTAAAAACAAGACTATTTAAGTAAGAATTTTCAATTAAAATTACTTAAAAAACATTAAGGAAATTAAAAACAACAGGACATTAAAAAGAATAATACAAATAAAAACATGAACAAGTATAGTAAATTTGACAAGAATAAGGAAAGGAAAATTAATAGTAATTATACATGGAAACTTTTGGATGTTGGACTTTTTATGATTAAGATAACAATTGCGTAGTTATAAAAGCAACAAAAAGATCGTCACCTAACAGTAATCGATGTCTAGATTGTTGACATGCTGTTCGAAAGAATCGACAATTAATGCTAATAGTTGACGTTCCCTCGCGGCGGCGAAGCACCAGAAGCAGCTATAGTATGTTTAGGAATGTAAATACAAATAGAATCTTGAGTGGAAACAACAATGAGTAGAAAAATATTTCCGGCGATTTTGGGTGATAATAATGAAAACTGTGGCAACATATGTTAACGTCGACCTTAAGAGGGAACAATAACAGTTAAATCGACCAATGACGAGGCAACCAATAGCGGAAGAAAGTTGACATTCGCCTTAAAAATACGTGAATTCAGCAAATTTTCAGCAAACTCATTCGCGGGAGTTAAGGAGCTTGTTAATATTTTTTTTTAGTGCTTTGACGCTGATGTCATTTAGCACATATGGCCACTCCCGGGAATCGAACCCGGGACAGCTTTCACCTAAGGCAAACGCTGTATTCAATTGGCTATTCAGGAGCCCCATTGGAATCTTCCAGTACTATTTGCGTAGGTCAAATCAAAAATTTTGTCAATCGAATATTTAAAAAACGAAAACTCCTGCCCAAAATTATTCTCAAGCGATTTAACTTCGCTCGAAGGTAGTTTTCTACTTTTATAAGAGAGTACCAGTAGACCTCTCGACAAATCTCAAGCGCTACCCTCTACGTATACTTACTGCTGTATTGCGAGAATTAGTTCGGAAAAACTCAACTGTGAAACATATCACTTGGCGGTGGTTCAATACACCTTCCATGTATTTACTTAAAACGCAGGCGATGTATAATTCTTTTGCGTCTCAAGCACCTCTACAATTATGAGAATTACCTCCGGAAATCTTCTCGAAATATACACTACTAGCATATATGGTGGTTGGAAGTGTTAACAACCGGATCACTAAAGTCGACGGAAGCTCTAAACTTTTCATTGGCTCCTTTGCAGAGAACTATCACATTCAAGAGTGTATAACATTTATCGCCTCAAAGACGGAAGTCTTCAAAGCGAATTAAATTGGGCGCACACGTCTAATTAACGACTGGATAAAAATTTCGGTAACGAAATATAAGATGTATGAAGAATTACCATCGCTAATAACAAGTTCATTACGTTGAGGTATAGATAAACGAACATAGCAGGATGTTCTTACATTTTCAAATGTCATTTAAAAGAAAATGATAGAGTGGAATGTGGGAAAAAATCCTCGACTTACGGTTGACATTGAAAAGCGGAGTGTTCCCGACTAAGTGGGTAAAAGATAAAAGTTCCGCGTTGCCAAAAAGATTGGAAAACAAAGTCCCAAACCCTTTCGTCCATCCAAATTGAGTGAAAAAAGAAAACGATACCTACTCATCAGGATAGGAATGATTTCTAACTTTGTTTGCCCCTTTCCTGTTTTCTTTTTGCACTGTTTAGAGCCAAATGACGTCAGGAAACGTAGAATCCAAATAATTAATTATCGTTAAAAGACTACGTAGTTCCAACGTTACCCTTTTAGCGTCCCGCTCTAAAGTCAAGGTCGAACTTGTAAATTCTGAAAACGTTATGACCTTTTTATCGTCCTCTTAGCGATGATATTCTCGCCGTCCTTGTAGATTATTTCTCAATAGAGTGATTTTAGCGAAAAATACGTTTTCTTCGTTCGTAGAAGATGCCTTCTGGATTCAAGTCAAGCTCTACATGCAAAAATTCCACCATGTACTAAACGTATGAGTAACTTCTTCACAAATAATAAAGTGGACGGCTGTGTGAAAAGTCTTAAATTTAATAACGCATGATTATGGGGCTTCATTGCCTGCCCTTAATAGATTTAATATAATTTGTTTATTCAAATTGATAGCAACCTCTACAAAAGTCGTTCTTCAAGGGAGCCTAAATTCACTACTTGTTCATTTCTTGTTTTCTTCTTATGCACGTATCTTTACGGAAAGTGAAATAAAAATGTAATTATTACTATTAAATTTGTCGAATATTTTATCATAGTCATTTGGCCACCGGAGATATTTTAACTATTTTTGTCCTATTTTCTCCACAAATAATTTTGTTTTTTTTAATTTTGCACTATGACTACTAATAATTTTGATAACAATTTCCTTCGTTGGAATTTTAATAATTAACAATATTTTTACAATACATCAAAAGAATAGTAAACTTTAAACCAAAATACCGAGTATATAATTAAGAAGTTCTCCGAAGAGCGTAAGAAGTCTGTGAGAAACTACGATGTCATGAAAGGAAAACCAATTAGGCACACGCTGACGCACGATAGACTATTTAAAACAGTGTTAAATGGAATGGAGGAAAAAAGGACTAATATACCGCTCGAAGACGTAACGTAGTATGCATCATCGTTTTTAGCTATTACGGAAGAATCGTGTACGCGAATTAAATATTTTCTTGAGAAGTACAGCCATTAAAATCCACTGTTTCGGCCTCGTCTCTTATAAGCGCTTTTAATTATCAAATTCATGAAATTAGACATTTTTACCACCAAGTTCAAGTCGATCTCTTTCCGATAGTGTCAGTAATTTTCCAGGGGATAATTTTCGAGGCAAATAGTTTAGAAAAATAAAAGGGAAAGTCGAAAGTTAAACGGAAAAATGCATTGACGAAAGTGTATTCCTGCTTTTTATCGTTCAATAGCGTTCAACATCCGGCGGAAACCTTTCTGAGAAGATGATGATTTTTTTTGTGAATTCAAATACATTAAGTGTATGGATAACATTATTACATAAGTTTTCTGCCTTTCGGTAGGTCCATGTGCCCTAATATTCCATATTCATATCCCTTTCCTTCGCTACCTGTTAACTTACCCCACCCTTTATGTCATCTAACATTTTTTGCCTTTGCCTTCCCCTATGTCTTTTCCCTTGCATTCTACCCTCTATTACATTCTTCAGCAATCCCTCTCCTCTCAATATCTGACCCACCCATTTCTTTTGTCGGCACTTAATTACTTCAATTAAAACCCTTTCTCCCCAACCATTTCTAGCACCTCTATGTTTGTTTTTCTATCCACCGAGCTCACCTTCTCCATTCTACGCCACACCCAAATCTCAAATGCCTCCAATCTTTTGATGTCCTCTTTTCGTAAGGTCCACGTTTCACACCCATACAGCAAAACACTCCATATCAAGGATTTTACCAACCTTTTCCTGATTCCTTTATCGAGACCCTTTGTCATTAATTCCCTTCGCTTCATAAAAGCTTCCTCGGCCAATGCTACTCTTTTTCGAACCTCATCTCCACACCTCCCATCCCAAGATAGAACACTACCCAAGTACGAGAATTTGTCCACCTGCTCCAGTTTTTCCCCATCCACCCTGATAGTTAATTTAGCCTTCTTTCCCTTAGTGAACCTCATTACTTTAGTTTTACTTACGTTTATTTCCATTCCATATTCCCTTGCCTTGTCGTTTAGTGCATTTACTAGTAACTAACTAGTAACATTTACTAGTAACTAAAGTACTAGTATTTAATAGATAACATAAGGAAACAAATTGTTCTCAAGAAGGTAACGTAGAACTCGGTCCGTTATAATAAATCACTATTAGGTTTCTAAATATAGGACGCGTAAACAAATATCAAAGAAAATAGTAAGGGTTTGACAGCCCATAAATTTAATTCTCGCGGCTCGCCTCCTGACAGAGGCCTTGCTGTTGGCAACGGTCTTCATTGTTAAGTTGTTTATGGAGATTTTAATGAGATTGTTATTCTGTTACAGCGTAATGTGTAAAAGAAAACAAAGGACGAATGAGACTTCTAATGTTTGGTTTCGTATCGGAACGAAATTTTTCCGGTCCCGAAAATTATATATTCCAACAAAAGAGGAGGCGAAGAGGATCTGGTGATGAACATGGGAGATAAATCTTCAAAGGAATCACAGAAGAAGAGGCTATAAAAATACGAGACCCTAAAAATGGGACTTAACGCCAGAATAGTTGAGAAACACCAGCGTTAACGGACCTCCCTAAACGCCATATCGTGAGAAAGAGCGAGACTTTCATCGTTTGCTTGGGAAGACTCTCAACAGAATTTCTGCAATCTGCCCACGCACGTTATGACGTGGAAGTTGACGACCCAGAAAAGGTTATGAAAGTGCAGCGCTGAAGGGGAAGCTGGCCGATATTACGCTCCCGACGATGAAAAGCGTCGAGATGCTTCTTCCATCGCCGCTTTTATTCTTTTTCCGAAGGGGATGCTAAAAAAAAGCGTGAATAAAATAGAAGCTGCATGAAGAGAAAAACTTTGGAAGCGCTTTTGTCTGCAAGGGACCGTATGAAGCCCACGTTATAACCTTTTCGATGAAAGACAGAGTAAACAAATAAGTGTGTCACTTTTACAAGTGGGAGAGTGCTGCCTTTCCACAGCTACAGAGTGAGTGGTGAATCAATAAAGATTTCCCATCACCGCTGGAGCTAAATACTGTGCAGATAATGTTGAAGTTTATATACCGGGTGTTCCGGAATCCGTGTTATAGCTTGGTAATCCTGTAATAAGTAATTTTTAAAACAGAATCATGCTTTCAGCTCCAAGCCACCGAAATGATTTATAGGTTAAGATTTAAATTTAACTTTAACGTCTATAATAGGTTTGAACGTAAAATATTACCACTTCTTTTACAGGAATTCGATATCAAAGTAATCTAAAAAAATGTAGTAAACCCTTGAAAACTTCGATGAATCCTAAATATTTCGCTGGTGTTAATTTTAACATCAAAATTAAGAATAAGTTAACCTTAACTCAAAAATCGACCTTAAGCATCGGTTCTTTAAGTAACACTCGGATTTAAATACTGATAACCGGAATTTTTATCATGGTTGTTGGGTTGCGAAACTTATTTTTTCAGGTCACCCCGTAACAACTATCAATATCTAGAGCGAGTTGTTTTAAGCGTTGAAAGCGTGTGGCATCCATACCAAGAATAACCCTGCAAAAGGCAAGATTCTACCTTAAAAATTTCAGCCGTTGCAGCATTTTCAACCTTTTCACAAATTTTGTAACAGTATATTACATCTAGAATTGAGATTGAGTTGCCCCTGGCTGAATATCTTTCAAAAGTCATTATGTAATAAAAAATGTGCATCTAAAAGATTAAAGATAAGGCTTCAGCTTATATCCTGTTTTAGTTAGAAACTTTGCCTATGTAAATCAAAGTCCATTTCTTTTCAAACTCAAGCAAAACCATGTGGACTCTACTCATCCTCGCTTCCATTATCAAGATGACATCATCTCCCTTGATTTCAATGGCGCGACAGACTCTGAGAAGATCTGGAGGCTCAATGGCACACATTTTTTTCGGCCTTCGATCCACTTTAGTTGTACAGATAGGGGAATCCCTCTCTTTCATGCGGCCATGCACAGCGTTATGTCACGGCATAACACCGTCAATTAACATTCGTCATCGGCGAATTCAGAGGGACGATCGCTTACCTCTGATGACTTCGTAGGACCGTTTGCCTAGGAAATGACGACTACTTTAAGGTGAAGACTAAGAGCGAAGTAATTCTCCGAATCTTATAAATACTCTACACATATTACGTCGAAGTCACTTATTGAATAGTAATTGTCTTTTTATAAAAGTATTAGGGAGCTGTTTTAATCTTCCAGCCTCCAAATTTCCAGATCTAGCCGTGCCGTTTCTAATTCTAGATTGTTTATCGAAACAGACTTTAGATAAATATATTATATAATAAAATACGATAAGATTGTTAGCATAAAGTCAGAATCTGTCACGCATTGAAATAATATGGCATTCACGAAAGAAATATTATGTGTAAATATTCTAAAGATAACTCTGCCATCAAAGGCCATACTGAAAACTTTTGTCTATTGATTTTGTGTGTTTCTCACTCGTTTCAGTGGTGACCGTCACTGTTACCTCAGATAGCTGGGATGTTGCAGCAACCATAATTTTTTTGGAAAGCGGACTATATTCAATAATGAAAAATAAATATATAAATTCTTCCTACGAATGTCCAAGGAAGTGGAGTCGAAAACATACCAGCCTTTGCTAACGGGAAGCAAACTACGAAACGCTTAAACAGATAAAATCACTAAAATACTATTTGTAATTATATCATTGCAAAATGTGCAAATACTTCGGGATTTAATCTCTCAAAAGTGGTCGGAAAGATAAAAAAAGTGTGAGAAATCGCGCGAAAGCGTGTAGTATGACGCAATAAGAGGCAGTTTGTTCCATCATCATCGAAACATCATTACATTCTTTCCGCTGTTTCCTCGGATTCAATGAAACCGCTAGATTTCGGTTCGGTTCTGATTTCGCTCTGGCCAGGGTGTCCGGGCGAAGAAATCGCGAAAATCGATTATGAGAAACCTGCAATCCTCATAATGGGAAATAAACGCTAAAATAATATGAGTCTTCTCATTTCTACAATTTATCCTTTAATATTAAATTGTGCTACAGTATTAAATCCAAACAAAAAGGTACGCACGACACCAGAACGAGATGATGAGGATATTGATAATATCAATAATAATAATAACGACTTTATAAGGTGAGATTTAGTCTTAAAAGATCACTCTTACAATTAGCCTTTTACAAGCCACGATCACAGACAACCATGCACTAACCAGGATTTGAGCCCGGGACCCCGGTGTTAATCGGCTAACGCTAACTACTATGGTAATGCTAACTACTGTGGCAACGCTAACTACTATGGTAACGCTAACTACTATGCCACAGAGGATGGCATAGACAAAGTATAGATGAAACACAGTTATTAATAGTTGGTCTTGTGATTTGACCACGTTTGATTATGGAGAGAAAAAAGGCCTATGGAAATTATTATCCTGCCTTCAGGAAAGGTTAGAAAACTTCAGTTAAACCTTGATGGTGTTGGTGTTGCACTCTCAGGCGACAGCTCAGTTATTACGGAAAATTATCATCCGTTGCAATCAGATTATCAAAAGAACCACTAATCATCTGGTACAACCATACGTTATGTAGATGCAACGAAAGAGTTTTATCTTCGAAAGTCGAAAGATTAAGATTAGTGACCTTTTAGCAGTGATAGTGAATTCGATACGGATTCTGAATACGAAAAAGGTGATAACAGTAATTTTGAGTGAGTTGGTGTTCCCACATTATCAATGTGGGAACACCACAATTACATCACAATTATCTGCTAGTTGATCCATCTTCAGTAATCAGCATCGTTCGGAGAAATACTTCGGAGTTAAAAATTCTTCTTAAAAGGAATGGGCTTAAATGAAGCAACGCATTCTCTCATCCGACGATACCTTTAGACACACGCTTAACAATTCGAGTAACGCATCGGTAAATGTAATACATTTGTCCACAATAAGTATATTTAATTAAAGAAAATACGTCACAATTGCCTGATCGGGCAACTAATCCTGTTTATTTAAGTTGAAATTTTCTTGTAAAAATTAATAACGAGTATTCTTGAAGTATCATTTGATTTCCGAACAGTATTATAATGTTTCCAATAATGAAATTTTGCTCGGCCTCCGGTATGGAAAATATATTTGCCTGTATAGCATCAAAATTGTACTTATAGAAATGTTTCGATACATCTTGAACGTGGCGATGGGCGACGGATTCCGGTAGCCCAACCTATACGGCATTTCTGTTATTCTGAAGCCATTATTATAGATGATAATCGAATAACAATGAAATATAGAATATTAATGAAAATAATAATCATTCCGAGAATTCTCGGGAAATACGATTCCCGTTCCCGTTTCAAAATGTCTGGAATTTGGAAACCCTGGTTCCGGTAACGACGATAGATATACTACTAGTAGTTTGTCTATCTATTTTGCAAACCAAGGATCAAATGTTATAATCCTTCTGATAGGCTTATGTTACTTCTGATGTTTCAATCATTTTACATTTATTTTAACTTTAGAACGAAAGTCGTGAAGTTACGGGTATGATCAAAATAAGAGCGCAGCGATTGAATCATGAATGATAATCAGTTGCACATAAATATTGAGTATAACAACCAGTTAGGGGGGGGGGGGTTCAGGGTTAACTCCCCCCTCCCCAAGAGGGCTAAGTTCTTTAAGAAAGATATCACAATCTAGTTCCCAATCTCGAAAAGATCGATTATTTTGCTACATAACCGTGTAAATCTCCTCATTTTCTATCCAGTTAATGCGTTTGCAGGGAATATTTTTAACATCTCGTGTAAGATGTAGCGTACATGATTATCCCGACACTTGTAAGATAGGCATATTTTCGCTCTCTCAACTGTCTCAACCTCCCCCCCCAATGGATATATCCTGGCTGCATTGATGCTACTGGTACATAATTAACGACTTAGAACTACTGCCACGCTGAATACGAATTGAAAATCAGAGCAGAATAAAAATCGATTTCCTGATTCGGCTGAGGCTATAGAATTTTTTAAATTTTTCGGATATATGATAATTTCATACTTTTCGATATAAAAATTTCAATATGAAAACTCCATGATTCCGGTGTATTGAGGGCTTTCAAAGTTGAACATAATATTTTAATTTTTCTGTTCACGATAGGTTCTCATTCAGACGAATTCAACTGTTTTTCCGGCTTGATTTCCTTTTAAATTCCGGTTCGATCCCCAAGTTTATACACGCTCGATTGTTACGCAACAGTCAGCAGGGCAATTATTGCAGAACAATCAATCTTCCTCTTAGCCTATTGTTGCAATCAACGGGACTAGACTCTTTATAAAAGATATTAATCGGAAATTATTACACGTTTCAACAGAATTTCCTCCATTCCCTGAACTTCTGTGCTTGTAAGTTGCCGGCAGTTGTCCTCGCTGGTTTTTTAGCGCCATCTGCAGTCTTCCCCGAACGCTTTCCCTTCCACCTTGCATTGAGTTTTCCTCGGAACTCCTCACTCGGCCTATTTTTATCGTCCGATTTCTCTTTGGTGTTTCCCCGTCGTTTCATTACTCACCACCTCAGTTCCGCCTCAGGAAATTTGCAGCTCCCAACATGGCCTACGCGCCAAGTCCACTTTTATCTCTCTCAATTAGCAAGTTGGTCTCATTGCTTTCCATCGCCTTCCTACTTTCGCGAGCTTGGTTTCACTAATCCGACATCCAGCGATAATTTTGGCAAATTTCCTTAACTTTAGACCATCACGACCAAGTGATCCTGCATAAATTTACGGGAGCTTTGTGATATTGTTATTATTATGAATCACGTGACAAATGGTAGAATAGTCCAGTGGCAACGTCAAGGTCAAACACCCTCGCACAGAAAAAAATCTAAAATAATGCAAAACCCATAGATACAATAAACTGTTGCATTCCTTCTTTAACTAGAAAAAATGTCAGATCTCTTAAAATAGTGAAAAGTAGTTGTCATAATTTAATGCAATATGGCTTCATTGAACTATTATGCGAAAGTTTACATTTCCAAATTACATTCCCTTAGCATAGGCAAACAATGTCAAACCTTGGCAGTGGCATAGTTCCTCAAAGACTATTTACAGCGATGAATGAATACAAAGGAGAGCTAGAATTTGAAAGGTTTACAAATATGCAATACACAATACCCACACATTACCCGCAATCTTTTTATAGATAAATCAGAAGGTTTGTATGTTCGCCTAAATCTCGAAGTCCAAAAGTTGCAAAACTTTCAAACTTTAAAGATCTTTAAATGTCTTCCCTGCGCAGATAATAGGCTACTTTCTATTGACTTCACTGTACCCAGTTCGATCCCAGACGAGTCGATTCGTTTCCATAAGAAATGCACGTAAATTTCACTTTTATCGCTGGCAGGATTTATTTCATTTGCAAAATTAAATTAGAAAGAATAGCCGTACCAAATCGAAACAAACACCAAAAGAAGGGTAATTAAGTAAAGTTTCTTATTTTGGTCGTGTAATATTTCTTTCGATTCGAAATTGTGATGATTTAGATAAAATACGCGAAAATTTGATGAAATTTAGGGGTTGTAAACAACCTGTCCCCCTAACGACGAAGCCAATTGTTGAATCAGAGCCCATGCATTTCTCAATAGGAATACACTGGGAATTAAAGCCATGGTAAGAATTAATCATATATGGAGAGAAATTTTAGCATTTTGCGTTTACAATAACAAATCGCTAAATAAAATTTACGACCAATCAGGAATGTTTCTTAAACAGCTCAATTGTGCATATCACAATGGGAACAGTTATCTGTTGCTTTTTTTCTTTAGGATCAAAGACGCGAGAAAGTGAGACATTCATCAGTGCAGAGCCAAAAAGGGAAAACTTCGGGGTAACCAAAAGAGAATTTTAGCAAAATTGAGGTGTGCGAAAAAAATTTCGTTATGGTTTTGACGCTATGGTCACCGTGCGGTTTTACCTGTTTTTTTTAGGATCTCTTTTAGTCGATTTCTGAGTCTTTCTTTTCTAATCTCAGTTTAATTCCTCCGCTCGCATATTCCAGATGTACATTTAAAAGTGAAAGTTTGTCTGTCAATGTAATCTCACCGACATTGAAGCGAAAAAGTATACTTTTCTTCGAGTGAATGATTATCATAGGTTACATGAACTATTAATGTTTTCTCGAGAGTCCAGTAAGTCGCTATTAGTATTTCTCCGTTGAGAATCAACAGGAAGTTTGGATAGAACTCCATATAAGCATCTCATACGTTCTTGGGAAAGAATTAAGAATGTCTTCGGTTAATGGATATTAAAACTGCTTTGCTTTCTATGCATGGGGTTGATTTCAGGGGCTTTCATTGCTTATGTCAATTACCCCTCATACCTTTCTATCCTACGTTTTATGCCAATCTATTACTTATTACGGACAGATTATCTCGTAAAACCGCAATGATTTAAGCTGGATTAATGTATTTTAGAAAGCACTTCAACCCATAACATGGACCTTGTGTTAGTGATATTCCATTACAAATTAAAGTAATAACAAGTGTGAAAAATAGCGACATGAATGGGACACGAAGCCAGGTCTCCCACTTTCCGGGCAGGTATTCTAACCACTGAACTACCATGCCGCGTCTCTTCCACACTGCTTTGTGCATGTCGCTATTTTTCACACTTGTTATTCCTGTGGGATTAGTCGCATGACTTCATCATGCAAAGAAATTCAACTTTCCTCAAATCCTTAAATTAAAGTAAATCTGAGATCGTCTTCTTTAAACAGCAACATAAATCAAATAATAAATTACTCGGTTTTCGATGCCTAACGTTTTCACTTTCATCGTGATTAAAATAAATGCGGGAATTACGAAAGATTTTTATTCTGTGTTATAATGAAGGAATTCCACCAATTCACGCCAGTGAGAATCTCTTTCGAGAGAAAAAACTGAGTCATGCCATGTTTACATAGGTAAACATTGGGTGCGTAGTCATCAGCCAGAAGGTTTGCTGGATCACAACCAATACTATTACCTACCAAAAAGCTTTCGAGGGGAAAATGACAACTAGGCAAAATGTGGAATGAAGTATCTTTGCTTTGCTAACGTAGACAGAATCTTATGCGAGGAAAAATTCCCCCCAGTTGCAGCATAGAATGAAGAAAATCAGTAAATATTTACAAATTCTATTTATACAATAACAGAAACAATAAAATTCGCACGATCGATGATTCCATGTATATATCATAATCAGGTGATCATGTTGATGATGCTAGGCACCGAAACCAGGATGGTGTTATTCTGTGGTTTGTATAAATTAAAATTTTTAATATTTACTAATTTTCTTCATTCTATTATGGCATATCAACAAGCGAAGGCCTAAACCACCGATGTTAAGTACAGCACAATGATCCGATAAATAAATCTTTTCATAGAATGATTACCATTACTCAGCAAAACGCATACCTCAGTAGCTTATCAAAGCCATAAAAAAGATTGAAATAAGAGCATTTTCCCATAGCCTACGTCAATATCATAAAACATCATAAATTTCATAATGTATTACTCAGGTTTCCATGCCCTTCGTCATCACCGGAGAAACTGTGAGTCAAGTTTTGTTTACAAACGTACACAAAGCCCATAGTCTTCCTTCCTGCCTACCTTTTCCTCCCTCCTCCCTTTCACTGATATGGGTTTCTTTCCATAATTACCTTATCTTCCTGCAGGTTAACAGTATGAAAACCTTTCCCCGGCTTTTCGCTTCAGCAAATTTAGAAATTTCATTATTCGTTGTTTCCTGTGGAGAATTCTATATAGCTGAGAATCGCATTTCGTTGTAAACCGAACAACACCGAAAGTGTTTGTTTGCGACTTTACTGAAGGATTTAAATAATATNCAACTACTCCTAATTGTTTATGAAAACGAAACGGTATTCTTTGTTATAAATGCTTCATCTATAAGAGATTACTACGTCTAATTTTAAACGAAAAGTTTGTTAGGGTTACCAATTCTGGGGATATTCGGCTTATTTCAACTTTATCTGCGCTTCTTTGCTGCTCTACTTGAATGAGTTACATAACTGTTACCTTCCGGTAGGTTCATGTGCCTTAATATTTCGACTAAAGGTCTCAGCAACGAAAAGTCTAGCGACGGGTAGTCCCATCGACCGACTGTCCTTCGACCAACCGCCACCGAACCTTCCTACTCAACGCCCTTTCTTTCGTTGCTAGGTAACACACCCCACCCTTTATACCATCTAACAACTTTTATCTTTGCCTTCCCCTCCGTTTTTTCCCTTGTATTCTACCCTCAATTACGTACATTCTTTAGCAACCCCTCTCCTCTCAGTATTTGACCCATCCATTTCCTCTATCGAAGTTTCATTTCTTAATTCTATTCCCTCCCTTCCCCGACCATCTCTAGTACCTCCGTGTTTGTTTTTCTATTCACCCAACTTACTTTTCCCCTCGAATGAGCTATCTTCGCCGAAAGGAACTACAGTGGTGCCTCGACCTTCTAACTTAATTTTTTCAAGTTCTGAGTAATTAAAAACCAAGTGTTCCATCGTATCTTTCCGTTTTTTTCAGTTCGTATCTGGAAATTAAGTTCGTATCTAGAGGTCGAAATGGAGTAAGGAAAACGTTTATACGTCAAGCGGTTCGTCAGTCGAGATGCCACGGTATTTCAGCATACATTTCATTCGTTTAAATAACAACTAATAATATTATAGTTCCATCGATCAGTTAGGCGTCAAATATGGAAGAAATGGTGGGGTAATCCAGTGACACCCATTGTGAGCAGTGAGGTGCAAAATATCTCGGTAGCTGAAAAGTAACTTTTTAATCATTTTCAACTTTCGTAGAAAATCACACGATAACGAACCGTTCAGGAGAAATATCTTTAATTTTAGAAACGTAACCTTGAATACAAGTAAAGTAGGGCACGTTCCGAGGCACGGGTCGCCGCAGTTTGGGGCGCATTACGTTCTTCCGATGTTTTTATAAGGTGGAGATACTTAAACGATCTTTTTATTGTAGTATTTGGGTAGTCGCTCACTGTACTGATGAATGGTAAATACTTAAGTTTTCTTAAGAATTGATATTCGATTGTTACAAGACAATTGATGCACATTAGTTTGCTGGTAAAGCTTGTGTAAATTTAATATGGATTAAATTGATCCTGGAATGAATCGATCGAAAACGATCATAATTGCCGATTATTAGAGTTCACTTGCTTCCTATTTATCATTCAATACCTTTTATTTAATTTTTCATTGCCATTATTATTATTAATAGAAGTAGTATCATGTACAACACTTCAATAATCACTATGGCAAAAACAAATTGTATGTCATGGTGCCAACGTAATTTTAATAAATTGCCTAATCATCTTAAATCATTAATTATTATGTCACAAATTAAAGTGAGGATAAAGGACTATCTTTTTAATGATAGTTCACTAGGGTAGATTAGAAATAGTAAGAAATAATAAAGAAATAATTTGATACATTGTCAATCGGAGTGAAAAAATTGTTCCATGAATGAATGTCCTATAAAGAAATATTTATATGGGAACATATACATATTTATATATTTTTTAAGATTTCTTGGGATTTTCCCATACTCTTAGTGATGTGCTAAAATTTTTCCTTGTTTCAAACTTCATGCTCCCATACTGCTATAACTTTATTTGTGTATTGTTTTATAATTTAATTTGAATTGTAATTTTATTTATGTTGTGTACAAAATCAGGAACTGCCTGATGAGCCGTGTGAGGCTCAGGTGGACCTTACTGATCATTCCTATACTTAATGTTTAATACTATTTCTTTTGTACAACTTTATGCATTATTTGTAATAATTGTGCAATTTATACACTGTGCAATAAACTGTTCTTCCTCTTCTTAAATTATTATTATTATTGTTGTTGTTGTTATTATTAAAATACGCTTCTACCGTTTGACTATTTAAGAGTTTTACCCAAACAACAATTCACCTACGTGTTTCTATCAAGAAATGCTAAGTGCTACAACTTTAGTTCCGACGCAAATGACAAAAGAGGGAAGAAACCAACGCTATTTCCTCACCCCTTTTTCAAAGTTTATTTCGCAGCAAGGTTCGAACCTGGGTCTTCCAAGAGATAAGAATCATTTCCCCGGAGCTTTTATGCGGAAGTCCAGCACATTTTTCTGTATTGGTGTTCTGATACAGATCAGATCAGTACCGAATTATGGGTTGGGTATGCGAGGCTTCGGCCCTGGGAACTGCGTAACCGTGGAACGGATGTCACGCATTTTAAAATACATTGGTAATCAAAAGAAGACAAAGGAGGTTTACGATAAAATCGTATGTGACCAGCGCACAGCTCACTCCATTCCTCTGTCTCGTCTATTCATTCTCTTTCAATGGAATAGCAAGTTAAGCAGTGAAAGCAATTTCAACGTTGTTGCCTGTTCTGTTAGACATTAGATTCGAAAGATATGTCACAGTTCTCACCGGAAACTCAAAGATCGCTCAATTCACTAATGTTGATAGTCTTACATGTCATCAATTTCGACAGAGGCATTCAGGGGTCCCGCGCACTTAACTTATTCAGCACGTGTTCAAAACAAACTATTAAGGGCCCTTTAAATCAATAATTACATAACAGAATAAATACAGGAAATATAGACGATGAATTTTTCCTGTGAGATTATGATAAGAGAAGGTTAAGAAATTCTACTTCATCATTAAAACAAATAACTTTTAAACCTTATGTATTTACCTTAAATTTGTTCTCTAAAAGGCACCATCATCGTGGTTTTGTACTGGTTATAGGTTTATAGATCCAATACGCATCTTTTTCGGGACCCCGCACACCCTAGGAGCGTCCGTTCTTAAAGGCTTCACATGCCCTTGGGTTAGCCCTGACCTATGCTATCAAATTAATCAGACAAAGATGCACTTTCATTTAATTAGAAACATAGGTGTATTCATGTTCATGCATAAAAAAATTCTTTTTTTGTTTGAAAAATTTCCGTTAAAAAATGACATTCATTCGTTTATCCAATCTCTTCAGTAATTGTATACCTTTTTTTGTTTTTTACGGTTATTATACTGGCATTATATTGTTTCATATATTTATTTTATATTTTATTTTGTATTTATATTGTAACTAAAACAGCACTGGTAATTCACACGTTTTATGTCGTTTTATTATTATCATTGTTGTTGCTATTGTATTTATGGTACAAAGGATCAATTTACTGGATAAATTCAGAGAAAGCACGTTTAGAGATGATGTAGCAGATATAATGCGTTCACCATGCTACATAGGCCGTTTCGATAATGCGAAGAAGATCAGAGAAATAGGTGCCAGAACGAATAGATTCAAGAACTCATTTTTTCCGCGAACGATACGCGAAAATAATCGATTAAGGAAATAGAGTCATGCACCCCCTGCCACACGCCGAAAGGCGGCTTGCAGGGTACAAACATAGACATATGGTTGTTATTGTTGTTATTGTTATTATCATTATAACATGCGTTAATATACAGATGCATTAATATACAGAATGCGTCCATCATACAGATGGACTGATAGACTATTTGTATCCATGCATTATTACAGTACCTACAATTCCTTGTTGCAAAAATATGTTATTACTATATAAATATCTCCCAGCTATAACAATTCAACATTAGAAAACAGTTGTCTCTTACCTTAAAAAAATCCTCCAATTAATTAGAGATATTTTCCCTAAAAATAGGGAATTCACTTAACAGGTCAATAAAATTGTATGTATAACAACATTACTTCTTTACTTCACATCCTTTTATTATCATACAAGATCTTTCAAGATACCTGGAAGGCTTTCACGGTTACCGTAGTATCATATTGTTGCTATGTTGTTTTATATATTGTTTTTATATTGTTGTTATACTTTATATTTGTTTTATATCTTTGTCATATTCCAGCAGATATTTCCGGTCCCGCAGAACCCTGTGTCCCGAAAACCCCCGAAACCATAATGTCGAAGCTAGACTCGTTGGTGGACCTCTTTCTGATTAAATCGGCATCTCGCGTCGTCCCCTTTAAAAAACGGTTCGCTGAGTTCATCTGTTTCCTCCATCGCTCCCACTCACTCGCCGTTGCGTCAAACGTCTCGAAATTCTAGAAATTTCCTTCTTACTTCGTATTGATTCTACTCCGGGACTCCAAGATGGTTTCCAGGAATCATTTCGAAGTGCTAAATAGTTGCACATCTCTTTTTTTTTACGCGGCGGCAGACGCCGTTCTTGGAAATAACTCTGCGATGTTCCTTTTGGTCAACGCTCGGGAAAAAATTTCACTCTTTTATTAGATACGTTAGATTATTTTATTAGATACGTTAGATTATTTTATTAGATACGTTTATGAAGTAGAGGGGAAACACGTAACTGAGGAAATAAATCGTATCGTCTGGAACATTTTTCTAAAGACATTATACTAAAGACACAATGTATGGGCTGTGGTTATGTTAATTATATAAAGCGCCAGAGAGGAATAAAACGGATATAGTATGCATTTTAAAAAGGCTACGAAATAGCGCATAACGATCTTTATAACGGAAATATATCAGCATACATAAGGTAAATTACGTTTTGTTTACAAATAAAGTAGATATTGAGCTTAGTAAGCCAATATGAGTTTTCAACACACAGTTAACTTATAATTTAAATACTTTTTCAGAAAGCCCAATTCTGAATAGGTGGATTTCGATCATTTAACTAAACCATCAAAAAGAGCATCATCATCTAAAACTGCTGTCATCATGAAAATCTGCTACCTAAACAAGTGTAGGGAATGAAAGAGAGGGATAATGTTTAGGAAAACCATGATTTAGCATATAATTAAATAAAGTATTAGTCACATTCTAAGTTCATTGAATGTTGAACCGGACACTTCTTCCCTATTTTAGGAATGCTTAGATAGGAATCTTTCTTTAGTGAAGTTAGGCACTCCGTCATATTTCATTCGATTGTCTTCTTTCTTCTTCCTTTACGGAAAATGAAAAAGAAAATTTATCTTCAGAATCCTATATTCGGACAAATGGAAACTATAATGCTGAACACTAGATTTTAAGGGGTTATTTACCGTTGGTGTCTTAAATAATGGTGTGCCTTACTGTTAATTAACAGAGTAGTGAAAAAGGTAACATTTCCACAAAAAAAGAAAATTGGGTGGAAAGAATTGAGCCCAAAAAAGTATGTTAAGGCTACATGTAGGTACTCTTAAAAGCACATTCTAGTCCCCCAAGTTATAGTCAAATTTAAAGGTTAAGCTGAAGTAATTGCCAATTATCTACATCTACATTAGTACCCTGCAAGCCGCCTTTCGGCGTGTGGCTTCGTAACTCAGACGAATATCACAATAACGGTGAATTCATAATTTATAGGTTTGAAATTCCTATCATCTAGGATTCTATTTCCACTGGATTTTTTTTCTTTTTATAGAACGCTCTGCATATTCATACTGTTGATGGAGGCAAGCGATTTTATTGTTTATGGAGATAAGATTGTCTATTATTGCGTTGCATATAGAATAAAACGAAAACGTTATCGACTCTGCATGCACTGATTAGCATGGTGGCGAAGAAATACTAGGAAATGCTGGATCTGAGGAAACAATCATAGTGTGTCCGAAAAACTGCTATAATCATAAAACACCAAATGAAGAATTTTTTGAAGTTTTTCTGCGAAATGCTAAAAATATTTACAGAAAAATATTGTAATACGACTGAGTATTTTAGTTGGAATGATTTCATTTATATTATAAAACATTTTTACTTGGTCATTGTGAGTCTTCTTAAAATATTGTAAATTAATAAAAGTACTCATTCGATTAAAATTTAATTTCTCTCATCGAATTATTGTATAATGTTACGGATAGCAACCAGCCTATAAACAAATGCGAAATGATTCCGAAAATCGACATATTACGTCGGAATTTCTTACGATTTGTGGTAAACAACTTCGGAATAGAACCGAGATCAATGGGAATGCTAGCAAAATAACAGACCACAGGAAATGAGATAAGCATACCGAGGCTGGGTGGAACCTATACTGCTTACGCAGGTAAGTTATTCAGGTATAACGTAAAGATAAATCAATAGAAACCGAATTACTCAGCAAGTTCTTTTCCCAGGATCAGCTTCCTTAAACGTTTTTGATCCTAAAACTCTACTCTACTTGTTCTATCTGTAATATGTTATTGATGACTGTAAGAGTTCAGTTGTGGGAAGAGTGTTGACATTGAAAGATTTGGTGCTTTCCCGGTGAATGGTTTGTTTCAGAAAGTCTTCACGGGAGACTAACCGGATTGTTTCTTGGTGTAGAACCAACGTTTCGGCCACTTTCACCGTGGCCATCTTCAGGGTGTATCCCTCAGCGGGTAATGCCGATATTCGCCTAAATGCTCTCTTTATATATCTGATATATATAAAGAGAGCATTTAGGCGAATATCTGCATTACCCGTTGAGGGATACACCCTGAAGATGGCCACGGTGAAAGTGGCCGAAACGTTGGTTCTACACCAAGAAACAATCCGGTTAGTCTCCCGTGAAGACTTTCTGAAAGTGTTGACATTGTTGAACAAGTCGCCATATATTTTAAAGAGAGATAATTTTATTACTGGGTAGTTTCTTTCCGAAAGACTCAAATTTAATTCTTTGAGCACCAGTAAGAAGGATTATGTACTTCCAATATATTTTTTAAGTGTATGATGGACCTGAATAATAAAAAAATCCATTTTTAAATCAAATTTTTATATGATTAAAATAGTCATGAAAGTCAAAAATCATTGAAAATAAAATACAACCGGCACCGTTTGAGAGCAACAGAATAGCGAATAAAAAGGCCACTTGAGACCGACAAATTTTTAATGGGAAGAAAAGGAATTTGAAAGAAAAAATATCACGTTATATATTTATCACGACCAATGTCACGTGATTCCAAATTATATAACGTATTAAAAGTTGTTCTTGAGCTATGAGCAAACCTTTTCCGCTAGTAGTAAGTTTGTTTCAAAGGGTCTCAAAATTTAAAAAATTACATTTTAAACATATTGAAAAATATGATAGAATTGAATGATATAGTTACTCGAAAGGAAATCTTCGTGCTATATTTATTTGTTTATTTATTGTGTAACATCGCCCAGACAAAACGTCAGGTGGCTAACTTACACGACAATGTACAGCTAAAAAATAATTTTACAAATACAACTACAGAACATTCGTATTTAACCACCCCCCTCCACTAACTACATATAATATTTTGCAAAATATGCTAATTTACAAGTTACACTGCTATAATTTACAAAATAATCTAAAACCAATATCAGTAATTAAATTATTTAAAAAACATCGCTCGCCTAATACATTAGCTTAAAAATAACGTGTAAAATATGTACTATTTATTCATGAACTCAAAATTACCTTGAAAAAGAAATAAATTTAAATCAATGTGAAATCAAAAAAATTATCATACGACTAATTTATTTATTATCAATTAAAATTTTCATCAAACTCTCAACATGATAATCAGTCCATAATGAAATATACATATAGGTACACTCGTTTACTTAAGCGTGTTTACATATACTTCCTTTTCGATACAAAAATAACCCATGCAGAATAGAGCCAAGAATCGTGTGATTTAGAATTTAATATCTAAACTTTACATTGGACGCTTATCAAATATAATATGAATATTGGAGACACGGCTGATGTGAAGTGTAAAAGAAAACTCCTAAGCCGTATTTGTAAGTGGCAGTGGTACATACAGCAATGGCATTCTTCACTATCTACTGATGATGACAGCATTGCTGTTGAAATACGTATTTAGGTGTTTTCTGTAAGTGGTGAGTGGCTTAGGACTTGTTTTTAATTTTCAAATTTTTGTCGGTTTTACACTTGTGCAAACACATTGTGTTTTTTATGTTCATTTTGTCTTTGTCCTTTGGTTTCTTAGAATCGGGATTTATTCTTTTACTTTTGAAACAAAGGTTTTTGCCTGTGATCTGGTTTTATGTACATTTTATCCCTTTTAACTTGACAAACACGCATTGCGTTGAATTTTTATTCCTTTGACACATCACAGGTTTAACCCTTTCACATTAGCCCTACACGTACAACACATTTTATCTTGTTGATTTTGTTTTGTGTCTTGTTCTTGGGTCGCATTTGACGTTATTTGGGGTGTTTTCCTCTTTGGACGGCATATGTGTGCTGTTTGAATTCTTGGGTACGGATAAGTACGTTTTGGGTGTAGAGGGAGATAAGGATTGGGAAGAGGAGAGGGAAAAGAAAAAGTTGGGAATTGCTGTATGTACCACTGCCACTTACAAATACGGCTTAGGAGTTTTCTTTTACACGCTTATCAAATATAAGAAAAGCAAATATTTAGGTCCTCCTAAGCCAAAGAGAGGAATTTTTAATTCCTACGTATTTCCTTAAATTGACCACGCCATTTATTTGCACATTGGTTACCGTTGTGGCAAGCAGTTTTGCTGCTGTGTACTTTCATATGTACGGAAAATTGATCGGTACTTTTTATGTACCCAAGTGCATTGAGGATTTGAAAAAAAAATCCTTTTTCTATTTTTTTAATATTTAATTTTAAGTGTAAATTAATCAACCTTAAGGCTTGGTTGGTTCCTCAACTGGTCCATTCGACCCGGCGCTGTGTAATATTTTTCCTCTCCAATAGAAGTAACTGTCAGTTCTTCTATGTGCAGCAATATTCACTTTCGCAAATTTAATAAGTCATTATTTATAAAAAAAAACACCGCAGACATAGACCGCTTCAAATTATATGTCATAAAGTCTTGTTATTATTATGCGTAATTTTTTGTTCTATAACGCGAGAACTTTGGCAAAATAAACGGATTTTCGTTGAAATTTCTCTGCTTCCAAAAAGTTTCACCTTTACCACTTTACTTTCTTTTGTTTTACCTTTCCACAGAGTTAAAGAGGTACCATTGTCTTCATTAATTAGAAAATGAGACGTGGCTGCGATAAGATTCGGGTGAAGATACTCCTGCGAACGAAGACGCAATATGATGAGATGGAAATACCAAAAGAGCCGTTCCGGCGAAAAACAGAAACAACTCTGTAAGTTTGCCAACTCATCAGCTAGCGTTCACGGCTAGAAACTTTCTTTATTCGCATCCAACGTCTTCCTCATCTTTCATTTGACCTGGGTGGTAAGTCGCCGACGTTTCGATAGCTCCGCCATCTTCCTCAGGGCTGCTGAGATGATTTGAATTAACTATTTTTCGGGCACAATTCCGGCATTTTTCTGCTAAAACTGTCTGTTTTTTCCAATAGCCACGTGGGCCACTTTATTCTTGAACTGATAGTGGGTTTTCCTTGGATATTATCATAAATAAATTGTCATTACGATGCAGAAACGAAATAATCGTTTTCAAAGTGACATATAATCCAACCAAGGAGTAGGGAATATTTTTCCAGCGGAAAGCCGAGTGTACAATTCGGCCATTTACGAAACCATTGGCCGCATATGATACTAACAGGCAGCCCTTGAGTGGCGAATCGTCTACATTCAATAATGCAACGACGGAATTGTTTGAAAAAAACGGATTTAATTGTCAATTAAATTCAAGTAGTAATTTTCCACTTAATTTTCATTTGAGGCAATAGAAAACGGTGGGAAACAAAAATATTTTAACACATTCATTTGTTTTAGGAATAGAAGTAAAGGCTCACTGAACACTTTGTTCACGTGAGTTATCTCATACCCCCATTAGCCATGGTAAGAAATGAATTTTTTAAATTCAGGCACAATACCAGCATGGAATACCATGGAAAATTTGCGAAAGAGAACCAATATGGAATAGTTTCGAAATTTACCAGAGACAGAAACCTTCTGAATACTTTTATAGCATGCTATTGATAATATATAATTATAATATACTATTCACTGTACCCCTCAGACTCAGCATACTCCTGGGGCACAGCTACCTCAGATTTGGATCCCCTGCTTTAGAGGTTTCTGTAATAATACGATTTTAATTGTTAATTTTCCTTCAAATTTAATAGTTTATTCGCTGCCAACTTTTATTCTTCGTTTCGATAATGGCAAAATAGTAAAGTTCTCTAATTATAAAAAATAATATAGCAGAAATTCTGGTAGGAAATCGGCTTGGCTAACTCGGCTACCAACTAAACTCGGCTACCAAACAAAAATTAAAAAAACAAAATGAATTTTAATTAGAGCATACAGTTTATTCTCAGATACTGTTTGGCTGGGTCAGTTTTATTGATTGATTTGTAGAACTTTACGATGACTATAACAGAAAGGCCGCCGTACGGTGACTAAAACAGAAAAGCAATCTGAGCCCAATAGGGCAAGCTATCACTTTCATTTTACAACTCCCACGAGTTCGTGCCTGTTTCCATAACTACAGCTCTGCTTAGCTCCCCTCAAAGTGCGCCGTCCGGCAATCTCCTAGCCCACTAATCAATGGGGTTATGTGGAAGTTGTTATTCCGAGTCGCATCTATTACCCCGATCGCAGGAAATCGCTCATGTTCACCTCCTTCCATAGATGGAGTCGCTAACGCCCGTTGCTTTGTCCTTCCGGAATATAAATCCGACTTCCGCAAACGTCACTCGACCCCTATAACACAACCTTCAATGAAGTTTTGAAAACACGAGAACAAAATAAAATGGAAAATGGTGCTATTTCTCTTCAAAACCCATATAAACTTTTATATCTTTCTCCTAGAAGCTCTTCAATCGAAGAAGGCCTGCCGGTAAATAGAGCAATGAAGATGTGTCAAATGTACGATAAATAAGGAATGATAGGAATACTGCGTCCCAGAACGATTTCCCATTTTGTGACAAATGAATTTTTCATATAGGTATTTTGAATCCTAATAATTAGTTTAGAAATACTAGTATAACTTATCTGTTTATTCTCGCGTATAATTCTCGCAACGAATCGTGATGAATGAGAAAGGTTTCCTTTGTCTTTGCGTGCAAGATGATGAAAATGAATTTTGCATTTCCTCAAATAAATAAAATTGCTGTGGAAGTGTACGAAACGGTCTTTATTTCATTTGCATTTCCTATTTGTTTCAGCGTTGCTCATTGCTGTGATATTATGAAAGCTATTGAGATGTGGGTGATGCTGAATAATGTTATCCATTTTGGCCACTCATCGAATGCTATTGAAACTATTCCCTCGCCTTTTAATTCCGAGATCATTTCCCGCATATTCTTTTCATTGAGAAAATGACGAAGCCTTTTTCATTCCAAGATGACGCATTTAGAGAGGGTTGAGAAATTGCGAAACTGCGCCGCATTATTTTACTATTTATTTAGAATTTCAATCCGCTTTTTATGATCAAATAGATTTTCAAAGATCAAATTTATTTCGTTTCGAGATGGCATTTCAATAACCACATGGGGCAGGGCTCACTTCAGGCTGATAAGACTAAATATAGTATATGGTACAGCGCTCGTATTGTTTAGGGGTTAGGTAAGTCGGTGAAGTTAGGTAGAGACAACAGCATTTGTCATTTAGATTCACCTCATACCCATATCTATAATAATTTATAAGCTACTGAGGTATAAATTATGTTGATTAACGACATTCATTCCGGTCACTCATTGAATGCTTTGAAAATTCATACTCATTGCATTAAGGCGTACGTTTTCCACTTAAAATTTCTGGTTCGGTGAGCCAGCAAGCCTCACATCTTGCCTAGTCACATTATTCCCCATCCGAAGCTTTTCATAGGTGATAACGGAGGAAATGAGGACCCAATCAGCCTTAGAGAGAATGACTATGCAGACATTGGTTACGTGTAACTATGTACGCACTGGAATGAACGATACTTCGTTTTCTATCCTGTACCGAAAGACAAAGAAAAAATGTTTCAATTATCAAAACATGATAGCAGAAATGCTTCCATTGCATACACATTTAATGTCATATTTGTATTTTTTAAGGTTACGTTGAGGTGGATCGCGGAAAAGATTTAGTTTAGTGGATAGTATTCCCTTCTACATACAAAACTTCCTCATTCTTTCTCCTTCCGTTTAACTAGAAGCTCTGGGCCATCCAAGTACTCTTCCTGGAACCCTTTAACCTGTCAACCCATTCCTTCAAAACACCCCTTCTTTCATGTCTCATTTGGATTGCTCCCAACTTCCTCCGTGAGTCTGCTCGCTACAGATCTTTTTGCCGTTTTCTGTAATGTAATAAAATTTTCAACTCAAGTCTGATATTTTTCGTCTAGGAAAGACGCATATAATAATCCAATATTCCTCATATATTGAGTCCATAAATTTTTCCTTCTGTTTACATTCATGTTCATTATTCTCGTTCATTCTTTTTCCTTTACTTTAAATTCTCTTTCTTCTCCACCTCTTTTCCTTTTCATTTCCTTCTCCGAAAAGCCTTTGAATGAGGAAGCTATTCCCTTCTGGCTAAACAACCGAGGCATAATGCACGACCTTTTAAGGATCAAGCTATCGTTCCCTTACAGTTGCGCCCGTTGGGCCGCGGAAACGGGGTTTTCTCCGTTCCTTTAGGGACCCAGCATTTTGAAGGCCATGGGTAATCGTAAGAAGAAAATATATTTCGGTAAATATCTGATGAGATGTGCACTTTACCAGGGGCGTAGCCAAGATTTGTCCATGGAGGGTGTTTAGAGATATTGAGTAAACAATCCAGTGGCAGGAATACTACCGCCCAAAATCTAATGAAAATAGAAACTGATATATTTTACATGCATACCCTACGAATCTCCAGCGGTGTTTTATCGCATTATTGCGAGAGACAATTCTCTCCCATGCTTTCATTCATAGTTGGCTCTGTTCTTATAGGGGGAGTTCAACCCAAAAATCTCAACGACTAACGCCATATTTAAGCTAACTTCTGCAACGGTACCTTCTTTGTTTCGTTCTTAACCTTTTACCGTTCCCAGTCGAATCGATTCTTTCGCCGAGATAATTTGATTCGCTGATTCTCTCGGCCTTTTCGAGTCAGACTCTCGTTGTGCAGATTCCGAACCAACTAGAGCAATGGCCCCTACTCTCTACGATCCATTTTTAGTTTTACGATCCCAATTCTCGTTAGATCCATTCACCAAGATAATTAAATTTACCCATCCTCTAGATATTCCAAACGTAACAATGATTTTTTCCATCGCCATTAAATTCCATTTACACTTATTCGCTCGTAAAAGAACCTGAAGTCTTGTTTTTTCTGCAATCTCGAGTAGTTTTTCAAGCACTCTTCAGGCTTCTTTGCCATGGTCTGCATCAATACTAAATGGTCGGTAAATGCTGGACTCTTCGGCTTCAAGCCTTGCTTCTTTGGAACTATAGGAATCCCTATCACTCTTTCTTCTTTTATGGCTTTCCTTTTGTTCCCATAATTTTTCCTAGACGGCGCTAAGTGAAATCATTGCCAGTTCGTCGCCTCGTGTAACCTCTGCATTGATCTCAGTGGGCTTTGGAATATTCGCATGGATTCAGCTTTGGGGGATTTCCTGATAGAAATTTGATATTTGAATAGTTTATGAACGTTTACGAATTATCCGTGATATTATTATGCAAGTATACAAGAGTTGAATAAAGGTGAAAGAGGTTCCAGTGGCCATATAAATTTATCGTTAATTCTCTAAAGTATTAATGACTACGTTTAAGTCGCTACATATCTTAAATATGAGTCTGCGAAGTTATGTTAACGGTTGACTGAAAAACTATCTGAAAATCACATATGGTTAAATGGTTGCTCGATTGAAGACTTCATAGGAAGGAGCAATAAGTGTAGTTCATATATTTTTGTTTATAGTGATATGTGTGTACTGGAAGTAACGTTTAATATGTAAGTAAGCAATTACCTAATGTTTCACAAGTTGATATCGTGATTACTCGAAAGGAACTTATAAAGGGGAGTGTGAAACTTTAATGAGGGTTAATGTTGCTATCTGAATTTCATCTCCATTCAGGTTTTTGAATAAAGAAATAAAATATGTATTATTAATAAATATTAATATATTATCATAATTTCCTGTTTTCCTCACCCCTGATGATGACGTTGTTACGTTGAAACCGATTGTTAATCAATTTTAATTTTTGTGGAATAGAGACAGTTTATTTTAATCTTTAATGTATCATTACGCTTATCTTCTAAAATTTGTTGAAACCGTTAAGTTTTTGAATATGATATCGAAAGTTATAAATTGAAATAAACCTTATATTTTGTTTGAGCTTTTTATATTGGTGGCCGTGCTATTTTGCCATTTTCCTCGTTAAGGGAATCCGCAACGACCTAAAAACACGTCACAAAAACTTTTTTATTTTCTCGAGAACTTTGAGGATCAGAAGACAAACGAACAAAGAAAATATATAATCAAATGATAAGAGAGTGAAAATTGTCTTCTGCGGGAGTGAAGGTAATCAAGAGTTTGAAACAATTCAAAATAGTAAATTTAAGAAAATTTTTCATAAGATTGTAAATGATTTTGAATGAGTGAATGAGTAAAAACTACCCTACCGCATAAAAAGAAATTCTGCCATGATATAAGGAAGAGCATTTTGGCTCCGGAAGCAATCATGAGTTTAGTAAATATATTTACCAGTTTAATCACTGTATTTCTCTCTTGGCTTTACCTGCCCAGTATTCCATAATTTGTATACATCATAGAATTTATCTGAGATCATACAAAATCATTTACCAAATGAAAGTCGTACAAACTCGAGAAAGGTAGTAGAAAGGCATAAAACGGACCTCTTGAAAGATTTACGATCTAAGCTAGCGGCGACTTTAAAGGTCTTTAACAGGGGTGGCACGCGAGAGAATATTTTTGGCAAGCGGAACTCTGAAAGCACTGTCCTTGTCATGTATCTTTCACTTAAAAAATGCAGCCCCAGAGTTAATAAATCTTGTTTTCATTAGTAATGTTATTTACGTCAAATGTAAAATCTTAATCTCACTGCTGACATAATAAGATAATATCAGCATCTCACTATATGAAGTGGCGCCCCACATGGGTACGTGGGTCCTTTTAATTAATCAATGCTTGCTTGCACTTGCATGGCACTCTTGTCACAAAAGGTTCGCCGTCCCTGGTCTTAAGTTAATTAAGTTAGTTAATGACATGTCGAGTGAAAGTTCTTGGTAGAACATTTAGTAATGCAAAAGTAATTAAATCTAAATGTGTATCTAAGAGCCTAGAAGTATTTCACAGCTAAACATAAGCGTACATATCAAATATTCAATAAAAGAATTTACATAAACATTTACATACACATCGGATATTTACAACAAATACGTACATTAAATGTAAAGGAGATTTTTGTCTTCTAGCAACATTTTCTACCTGTTTGTACAGTCTTCTAACTTTAATGACGTCACCAGTTCGGTACTGACGCCCTCCGTTTATATAAACGCATTTTTGATGAAAATATTCCTTGCTACTATTTTGAATTCCTTATATTCGGTACCTTCGATTAATACGCACCGCTTTGAGTGAATGAGGCGTGCCTTAGATGCCAACAGGCGCTTTTAGAGTTTGGCATTGGGCGATACTTAGAGGTCCAAGCCACGCTTATTGATCGGGAGACTCTTGTGTCAGGTGCGATTTCGTAGACACTGAAAGGGATGCTGGGAAAAGATTCCGGAGGGAAGGAAACGCCCTATAATCCAGAATCCTAGAAAATTACGTTAGTTGGGTCATAGGTACAGCTTTAGGAAAGTAAGAAACCCTCAATCGCATAGTAAAGAATATTTTCACACAGAAATAGAGGGGAAAATATGGAATTATGAGAACTGTGTTAAATTCTTTCCGATTTAATACATTCTCTTTCAAGATAACATTCACAATTAAGAAAAATATTAAACACCATGACCGTGTAAAAAGGGATTCAGGGATTCAGTCCTCCCAATCATTGGTAAAACTAAATTCGAACGAATTTTGAAAATATTCATATTATTTTGCCCCTGTTTCACGGTCAACAGATCCCAAACCAATGTTCACTGTTATATTAGCAATCGTCATCTCTATTACTACATGAGGACCTCATGAGCGATGGGAATAGTAAGGCAACGAGGAAAAAAGCTACAGTATGCCATTGAGCCCTAGCTCTTGTTAGAGTTCATCGCAAAGTAAAAATGAAATGACGCAATCACGTACCAGGAAAGAAGGAGGAAAAGAATCTCCATGAACGGGGAGTATTCTGACCCCATGGTCTTTGCACTAGGCCCTAGTATCCATAGAAAAGGTCCATTTTCGGTCCCATTTTGCTATTAGTAATTCAAAGATATATTTCAATGCTCTCGGTTTCTAATGAACCGCTGAAATTCAAATAAAAAGATCATAGGAAATCGTAAGAATTTGATATTATAATTTTAATATTATAGTAATGTTAAATTGTAATATTATAGTATAATGCTGAGTAAATTTTTTTCTTGCTTCCAGTTTAAAAAAAATCCTTTGAAGACATAAAAAAGAAACAGAATACGTAATAGGTGTAATATCTTTCATTATTCAATTGTACTCCTTATCATAACAACTACGTTTTTTTTTCTCATTATTCTCATTTTCATACAGATTTGTCTAGATATTTCAGTTGACTGATAATATCATGCTTATTTTCTAATGATTGCCTGGAAACTTAACTTTGAGGATCTTACAGAGCAATAGCCTCTAAAATGTACCTTAGAAATTTGTTTGGTGGTTATGCCTTAAACTAAGTTCTCCCTTAATAATCAAATACTCCTCGATTCGTCAAAGTTCTCCCATATCATTATATTATTGATGAGAGAAATTCGACGAATTGAAGATTATTTGATCCTCAGTAGCGGCTACTTGCCATTTAGCAGGTAAAAAGTTTCATCTTCTCTCAGTAATAATAATATGCGGGAATAAATATATCCCGTTAAACGCTGAATATTGAATTCGCTAAATTTTATGCAAGGTTTAAAGATATCAGAAACCTTAGTTAATCAATTACGAAAAGTTCCTCGTTGAACACCAATAGACATTCTGCTTGCAATGAATAATGCTCAGTAATTATACTCGTATTTGGTAAGCGAGGTGGCGAGAGATTGCCTTTGAAGCACCCCAATAGCATCGTTGAAACCTGCATAATAAAATTAACCGTACAAGCAACCTGCCTCCTATATCTTGATGAATGGATATTTTTTGACTTTTGGTTCAGGTAAGAGAGAAACGTAACGTTACTTTTTCTCAGTGTTGCTTCATGGATGTGACGGTATGAAAACTAGTGAATGCTGATGACAAATGACAATCATTTGGTCATTCCTAATTGAATTTCGTGAAAAGTGTCATTCTGCTTTTAACGTTAATGCTGCAAGGGCATGATTTTTTTGTAGCTATATCTTTCCTTCTCAATTTAAAAAGTGAGGGCAATATTCCTCACTCCCCATCTTGCCACGTGCGCCTAATTTTCTCTCCAAAGCATATTTACTTATTTGTGAATAGATTGGGAAACTAACGAGCCTTCGGACTAATGAGCTTGTGGTCAAATCAACGTAATCATCTTCAAAAGAAAGAAAGATGTTCCGATGCAAAACAACATGATTCTTTTATTATTCTAAAATAATAAAACAATGAACAACACGAATGAGAAACCAGAAAATGAGAGCTAAAATGAAATTCTTGTAGTAAAAAAAATAAAAATAAATAATTGAGCCTCATGAAGCGTTGTTATTACCGCTTCGAGACAGGAAAGAATTTCATATAATAAGGGGCTCGTGAATAGAAAACAAATAACCGGGGAGACAGGTGATTTCAGCTTGTATAAACCCTGGATAACCTCAGTCAGAGTTTGAATTTTGGGTGTAGGAAAAACGGTGTTGCACTCACATGAGGAGCGGACTGGAGCAGGCCAGAATTCTGTTTCTAATACGCTGAAAAGGAAAACATTCATTTCCTTTAGAGCAAATATGAATAGGTAAAATTCTGTTTGTGAAAGATTAGGACGAGGCAAAGCCCGATATCCTATTAACTGTTGACATGACCCATATGACATTCAATGATGGCCCTAGCCGGTGAAGACATCTATGAAATATGGTTAAAGACATCATAAATAATGATCGTCAAGACTTCGTAAACATCACGGAATCTCTGATACCGAGAAGGAGAGGATGACAAACACAATTACCGTCTTCAGAATGGATTTCAAGAAGTCGCTTGGCTGTAAACCTGCAGCAATCACGTTAGCTATTAAAGAGGATTACAAAATCCTGCTCGCACGCACGCCACTTACTGTTTAAAGTCTTCTGAGTTCACGAACGCTTGGATCTTCCCCAGTAAGAATTACCAACTCAGAATTTTCATCGAATCATTCCACGAATACGAATCCTCCGGCAAAACCTCGGATACGTAACATGCTGGGGTGCAGATTTGCTAATTTGAGTAACCTGTACTCACGTTTCGCCGCTATGCCTCTAGCTTTAACTGTATACCATACATATTTGAAGATGACAATGCTTCGATTGAAAAACTGAGTAATTTCACCGAAAAATATGAAATGAGTAATGATCCTGACGTGAATTATGGATTTCAGGTTCGACAGTAGCGTCACGGCCATGATAAAATCACTCGGATGGAACTCGCTCCAGGAAAGAAGATCTGATTACCGACGAATACTTTTCGAAAAATTCATTGGTAAAGGATTTTTAGACGAAGCAAAAGATATTGTCATTCCGGTAAACAACGAGTGCGATATCAGGGAGACGACGACCAAGCATTACAAGAAAATAATCGCTAGAACAGATAGTTACTTCTGGTCGTTCTTTCCGCATAGCATTAGAGAAGCTAATAGGTTAGATAGGTAAGGTGTAAATACACCCCCTGCCACTGACGGCTTACGGGGTACAAAACTAAATCTGAATTTATGTACATTTCTGGCAGAATTATTTCGGTGGAAAAAAGGACCTTAGCTGTCGCAACGCTTTTAAATTACTACTACTGATTCGGTGGTATGCACCAAGAGATCAGCAGCATTTCGGGTGAAATTAAAGATTAGTTTTCGCCGAAGTAAACTTTTAGGTGCTAAATTATTTATGCGGAAGTGGTATTCTGGTACAAACATAAATGAAAAGAATTCCTCTTCATAGTAGCATCGTAGCATAGCGATATCGAAGGGAGGCCGAGTTTCGGTGGAAGTTTATGCTAAATCCGAGGAATTAAACATGTGACATTGTAATCTTTTTTCGCTGGTGAGCTACTTTTCGCTGAGCTGTAACAAATCTTACTTTCAAAATTCATTCAATTCTCAGATTGCCAGATGGGCTTACTTTCACAATTTTTTTCCCTCAAAATTTCGCAAATCATTCCTCAGCACGTCCTTCCCTTTTTCCTCGCGTTAAATCGGATTATTCACTTCATGCCCTTTGCCTCTCGTGATCATCGTTCCGGACATCCATTTGCATGAGTCGCATAGTCAAGAACCAACCAACCGGCAACGACAGCTTCTCGGTTACACCGCAGGAAAGCCAGTCTCAAAGCAGTAAGTGCTATGAGCAACTATCAAAACGGCAATGCGCAAGATATCAAGGACACGACATTTTTTAAATATTATTGTCCGCGGCGGCGGAGTGGTTGGCGTGCTAGAGCTCCAAGGGTTCGAGTCCCGGCTTGTCGGATTTTTCCGGTTAGAAAATGGTCGTATAATAAAAAAACGGATGTCATTACGGTCTTCCTGTTTCCACTAAAGAAATTGTTATTATTCATTTTATTATTATTAAACTTTCTGCCCTCAACCCAATCAATCTAAAAAATAACAAAATAATACGTTTTTTAAAATCTTTATTGTCATACATTTTCAACCTTCGTATATAAGTGCAGTGAATCGAGTATCGAGGTATCGAATACCAGATATCGATTCAGGCAAAGTTCCTATTGTCCTGACTTTGCAAGTACATGCACCATGTTGTCACAATGACCTTTGTCTTTATTTTTTCGGAAGACTTTTCAACTTATGAGATTCAAAGCACTATGTTGAAACAGTTAAAGTGGATCTCTTCAGTTACTTGAGAATATGCGTTCGAAAATGTCCAAAAATTGAAATCAATCCACTGGAATTAGCTTTGTATTATTTAGTACTAAATAAACTTGTTTTCGACATATAGACGGGCTATGTAAATACAGAAATTTTAGTGGGATATGGAGTATTAATGTAAATGTCCATTATCATTGATAACTTTCAAGCCGCCTATCGGCGTGTGGCAGGGGATGTATGTACACACCGCCTGATTGAGCCAGTTGTTTAGCTTGTTGCTTCCGTGTATCGTTATTCCACATAAAAGCAAGTCTCAAAACAGCGCCATTAGCTATTTCGTGCTTGTTATTCTAATACTTGCTCACTTGTGACACTTGATCTTTTGAGCTCACTTTTTGCTCTCCTGGTGTGAATCACCGCTGCTCTGGTTGCTTCGCCACATTTTTAGGGACGTTAGGTATGTGCATGCATAATCAATGGGTTTCCTGTTTTCATCTTTTTTCTGTTATGACCGATGAATTGTCTGACACTGGACTGTATAAAAGTTTTAATCACAGCCACAGCGCAAGAATCGTACCAGCTCATTTGCTAAAAAGTTATGAAACCACGTCTTTCATCAAAGATAAAATGATGCATCCATCCATTTGCCACAGCCTTTTCAGAAGTACGAGGACATGAAGATTCGCCAATTATGACGATTTCAGCAGATAAGGTATTCTTGTTTCGATCAGGGTTTGAAAATCATTTTAAATCGAGGTTTTCTTCGATTTCTGGTAATGGGTTAAAATGAAGGAAACTACTTTCATAAAAACAAATTTTCTTTATTGACCAAAATTATTCACACGAACATCAAGTCAATGCTAAGTTGCTCACGACCATCTTCGTGCAGTTGATAAGTTTTCTCACGAGGAAGATCATCCGCTGCCTTGCTCTCATCAGCTAATAAAGAAATTTCTTTTGAAACATGCAACCAAAACAAAGTTATTCGACTTTTTGAAAACGACTAACGACACCTCTTTATTTAATCACTGATTATACTAAAGATAAATTTATTCATTTGAATCTCAATTCCCTTTTGTTACTTTTAAGATATACAATTTCGATCTCCTTCTCTGCTATGTTTTGGAATACGAAGCAAACACAAGTATTTCAAGACCTAAATCCATTGACATTGTCTTCTGTACAACATTAAACATCAAAATCCAAGGCAGAGAATGAAAAATACAGATAATAACTTTAGGATCTCACTACCTTACACATCGCTTTATAGCAGCCATGGCCACGTCTTCGAACCAAACTGATTCGAAGGAAAACACAATTCGATTTATAATATAAATTACATCAATGTTTAGGAAATATTTACATCATTTGACAATAAATACAACTGGTAAAGAAATAAAGCTTGAAATACACAATTTTCACACAGGTGTTGAGTGGAACTAGCTCCCAAGGAGTACAGGAATCAAGAAAACGTTTCTGATATATTAAATGGGAAACAATTTGAAAATAAGGAAGCTGGCTCCATGGAAGTGAATTTAGATTATATGAAACATAGAGTACAAAAGGAGACAGTACACATTTAACCAGTGGTCTGCTGAAGACGTTAAGCTACTTATCACAGACCATCGGCCTACTCCTACTTCTCAGGAAGGGCACTCGCCTACCATATAAACATCCAAAGTGTTGACGATATGAAAAATTTCCAGTCAGAAGATTGTGATAGAAAAATTTCGCCACATCCGTCTAAAATCTTGTAGCAAATTCTAGGATTTAACCTTTCCAGCCCGGAAAGTAAGTGATTTCAAAAGCCTCGTTCTCCTGTGTATAGTTTTCAAAATAAATCCTTCCGAAGGGTTCGTATGAAAATTTTGCGTAAGCTCAGGACCTGATATTTGGCCTTTTCTCACCATGCAGAAAAAACCACCGAAAAATCCATTTGGTCGTCCAGGCGTTCCTCAACTCATTCCTTTTCATATAATATCGTATTCATTTAAGATTGTACCTAGAGAATTACTTTTGACCACGGATTATGCTGAAAAGAATCTATTTAGGACATTAAGAAACATTTCATGAAATGGAAACGAGACCTTAGATGTGCTAGGTGCGAGAAATTAATTTTTGATCTGGAAAAGAAATGTTGAGTTCTTACATGTAATATTGTGCAAACTTGAATGGAAACTAAGAACAAGAAAACCTGATTTGAAATTGATATCAGTTAGAATGATTTCAAAACCAAAAGAGTTCAATTTGAATTCCATTCCAATCCACGCGATGGTTGCACATAGTATGCTCAAAAAAATAAAGGAGGATCATTTGATTCGGTGACTCTAATACTTTAATAACTCTATAACTTCGGTGACTCTAATAATGAATTTTTCATCAATCCTAAAAGGTAAGATTTCATTACTTCATTAAAATATAAATGGTAAAATATTTGCAAAGAAACTAGTTAAATTCTTGAGTGCCACGGCATGAACTACACATCGGCAGCTTGGTGACATGAGGTCGGGGACGACAGAAAATGTGAACAACTCGCAAGGCTTCGAGGATTTCAACATGACATTTGAAAATCTGGTGAACTGTAAATAGACTCCTTGAATCTGGAAACGATACTTCCGGTAAACAGAAGAAAGAAATGATAAAGAAAACACACCGCACCACTATTCGAGCAAAACCTCCATTATCTGTTGACAAACTTAAAGTCTTAAAAACACTCGCTTATTTCGAAGGAGAGATTCGAATCTCCAAGTCCATCGATTAGAGGAGAGAAAAATAAAGTTTGTGTAGACTTTGAAAGTCACTTCGACATTGAAACTCCGACCAATATAAACGTGTTCTCAAAAGTTAGCTTCCGATGAGGACTGCATAAAAGAAATTTCCCATGAATGAAAAGAGCAACACGCAATACTAATACTGCTCGGTTTAGTATCACAGACAGCACGGTAATGATGCATCACAATCTTTGGTACACTGGATACACACATAAGTATAATTACGAGAGGTGAACAAGTGTTTCTACAATCTAGGTATCCCGATTCCTTCTGAACAACATCGAATTACGAAGATGTGGAAGGGAGGCTACCCACATATAATTTATGATACATCATATGCACGCATCTCTCGCCGCATACTGACTGCAGAGATGCGGCTGTTAAGAAAATCTTGCCACAGATGATGCGCACAGAATTAGTTAGTCTTCAAAGAAATGTAAAGAGTACACGACCGCTGTTTACAATCTATATCACAAAGGCATTCTTTCTTTACCGCTTACGCACACACCAAGTGAAATGCTGATATGAGGGAGAAAGGAAGACTACAACATTGGAGATAACTTTTCCCCTACCGTCCATACGAAAAGATGGAATCGAGACAAATTACGCAACAGGAAATGCATAGTTTGAATGGCGACCAGATGCGCAACGAGCGTCGTCGAGACAAAACAGATATTCACGGCTACTTTTTGATTTCTCCAACTGAAACATCGGCGTCGAGGACAATCAAACAGTCTCCAGAAGTCTTTTCGGCGAGGATGCAAACTGATGAATGGAAAAACTCATAGAACGAAATCGGAATGAGATCCATGCGATCGGTCGCCGATAGGGCGAAAAGAACCCAAGAGTTAACTTTCATACGCTCTACTCGGGAGCGGGAAGGGTGGCACAAGACGTCACGATCTTCAACGAGATTTCACACTTCCTCTTCCTCGACCACGGCCAAGCACGAGGGGTGCTTGGAGGCTGTGGCACACCTCCTGCTGCGCTGCGGCGACGTCGGAGGCGATGGGGAGGAGCGGAAGGCTTCCATCCACTGCTCCAAGTCCTTGGCCAGATCCCTTTTGGGGGCAGCCGAGAAAGGGAAGTATGGAGACGCGTATGGAGCCTCCAGAAGGAAGGTCAGGCAGAATGGAGAATCAAACCCGCGCTGCCTGACTACGAATCCAAGAGTCTCGCCGTCCTTCTCGTCTCCCTTTTTGGTGGTTTCGCCACCTAGTCTCTCGACGTGAGCGTTCTTCAGATTCAGCACTCCAAGTGGTCTGCACACCTTCTTCTGAGGGTACACCACCGCAAAGTGTTCCAAGGATGTCCGGTAGACCTTTACCTGACCAAAGAGAACGCGAAACGGTTATAGCTTAAAGTAACTAACTAATAAGGTCTGACTTCAGGAGTTATCCAATTCAGGAGAACTCCGGAAGATCAAACCAGGTATCCATATTATTTAAAATAAATTATAAGAAGTAGACAGTTAAGTATCAGTAAGAAATAGACAGTTCTTCCCGAATACACAATGATTTTTTTGTATTATTAATTATTAAATCGATGACGCAATAGTTCGCAGGCTCTGTTAACGATATTTGAAGAGGGGAACACGTGGTCAGCGCGTTGATTTTTACCGACTCTTGCTGACTTTACTAACTTCTTTTTTATTTATTCGAAAGGCTTCCAATTTTTTCATGATGCTAGGTCAAAAGCAAGGTCTTCACAGGAAATCGAACCTGAGATTGCTCCAAAAAAGGATAATTTTCCCAACAGGGTCACAATGATTCGCAGCTTGCATATGTTGAGAAATTCCAAAACCTTTTCGGTATTCATACATTATAGTTCGACATATATATAGGGCAAGTAAAAGGGGCATATGATCCCCTTAAAAACATTGAGTAGAATTGGGAAAAATTATTTTTATGCTCGATTAAGTTTCCCTAGATTCATCTTAAGGATAAATATTCTCAAAAATCAAGTCTTCGAGCCCCCAAACAGAAGATGCCCGAAGCTTCCGTTATAGAATTATATTTCCTAATGAAAATTAACGTAGAAACAACTTCATTTATGGATGACTGAGAAAAGTCATATAAGGGTAAAACAGTCTGCCGTGTCTGCCACACAACATGAATGTCGTACATAACCAAACTACGGTCAGTAACGTCAAAAATCGTTTATAAATCTTATTGAAGTCGGGAGATACTCGTATAAGCCATTTAAACAGACGCACACAATTTTAATTAATAAATATGATCTTCCTTTCCTGGTAGGGCTGACAAAGAAATAATACCAAGTGCTCACTTCATACATGGAAAGCTTCCTTTTCAACGAACTCTTCGTTCGTATGACTAGATTTGCGGGGAACGCTTTATTCGCGGTTTTTGTTATCGCTCTTTCACGTGTAATACACTTACGTCATTGGCATAAATCACCCTCATCGTCGGAGTACATATCTCTTAGCTTTTAGACTAGTTCTGCTGGTTTAACAAATAGAACTTCGTTAATGTGTCCTACTAAATCTTTTGGATCCTAATTATGGGTCGTTAATCATGAAAGAGCTTGTCTAAAGAGCTCTTTCTGTCTTGACGGGGAAACGGTGGGATGAAAGGGTAACAACACAGCAGCGACAAATGGAGTCGATATTTTCCATCTTTACGGTTAAACCTTTTAAAGAGGCCTTTGAACTCGTATAATATCGAGAATCCAACATTTGCTTCGTATAAGAACCGCGAATCGTGGGTTGGACAAGTACTGCCAATCATCCCCTAATTTTAGGGGGCTGATGAATTCTCTTAGTCCTCTAAAGTTAGGTTTCCTGGCCGTAATATGCATGTACGAAGAAGAACTATATTGTATTACTTAAGAGGATAGTAAGTAAGATAAAAGAAGGGGGTTATAATAAAATATTAACGTATTAAAGATTAGAACCGTGTCAGAATGACTTTTAAGTTCTAAGGGTAAAATTAAAATACGCCGAAATAAATTTGTTGTACATAATAAATAAAATCATCCCATTTCCTTATTTTTGGACGTAAAATCAAGAAAAACATTTGTTCAGAAATAAGGCTCATGCAATGCATAAAACGATAAACGAAAATGGGTAAGACTTTCTATGATACACATCTCTATGGTATACATTAGTACATGTTTTAGAGGTTAAAAACCGATGGGAAAATACGAAAAAAAATTCACTGTATACTTCATAGGGGTCCATAAAAGACATTTCCGAGGCCCACACAAAGATTAATCCGGCCCAAATCCCAGCATTAAGATGTTTCATGTGAGAAAATTTACCTTATTACTATATTAATTGCTGAGAGAGTTTATGTTGAGTTTACTTTAGCTGGGGAAAGGAAAAATAAATAAGAATGAGATTATGATATATTCCCGTAAATGTCACCTGAGATACGCCTCGTCTTCAAATCGGTCACAGGTCAATGCAAGATAAGTGGGTTTAAGACGCTGAGCTCCAAAAGGACACCAAGCCCTTTTTATGATTACAGTTCGACATATTTTTACGATCGCAAAAATTTAAGTGAATTATATGCTATGTGGTGGGACACAGAGATTTAATTAAATGAAAGGAGTCATGATTAATATTGAAAAATAGTTTCGGATTCGAAAGTAAAGAAGGAACTGAATATAATGCATAACAAAATAAACCACCCGTACACATACTGAGTATTTCAACTGTAAATATCATAAATTTGCAGATGTACACCCATAAGGTGCACCTACAAGTTTTATATTTAGATTACGTTTAACTACCTAAGATTAAAAGTACCTTGATTATCTTCTTCAACAGTAGGTATTGTGCACCACGAAATTATACGTAGTAGGAATACAATGAACTATAGCTGATGATACTGAAAGGTTGTCGCGAAACGGGCCCCAACGTTTCATACTCCAGGAAAATAAACGCATGGCAACCGCAAAAGGAAGGATAGAGGTTTTTACTCAAGTATTGGAGCGGAAAAAGCTACTGCGATGCACCCCATTAATACTAAGAAAACCGGAAAAGCATTCTTCATAACAAACGCATCAGAATCTAATAATCTATTACATGGAATTATACTCATCCACTTCATCCAGATTGAGATGGGTGATACTAATAATTTTTGCGGATGTGAGCTTTTTCAGGGGTCACGAGGTTTTCTTGGAATGATTATTTAACGTTTACTACATAGGAATTATCAATGGAGAGACTAGTTTAAGTGCCGGTTTTTGGTAATTTTTAATGCTTTATTTTGCAACAAAACATTCTAAATGTAATACCAATCGAAATTACTGTTTAGAGCCGCTAATAAGAAAAAAAATCAAAAATTGGCTCTGGAAGGGGTGTACACATGACGACATGCTTGTTTTGATAAAAAAATAATCATTCAATGAAATGGATTTGTGACCCTTGAGTTCTGAGAGCCCAATTTTCGTTCGGATAAAAATTTCACGTAATAGCAAAGTGGAGCAAATATCCCAATTTGGGAGTTATGGGGATGCTAGCGGCTGAAGATACCACTGCTCTATCTGGGAGAAATATTTCGGAGATATAAAAATAACTTCGTGGAGAGACAAACTGAGATGCTAACCTGCACAGATTGGCTGTGTTTGTTCACTGGACCCAAAAGCGTCAAACTTCCGCTCATCAGCTCCGGATTCCATGAAGTGGTCGTCTCCGCGAAAGCCGAAGCCACATGTCTCTCCTCTCTTGCGAATTTCCCGTTCTCCGCGAGCGTCGGAAGGTGTTTCGGGGGAGAATATCGCACGACCGGAGAGTTGTTGTTGATGATGTTGTCTGCCATTCTGTCGACACCGTTCGCACGGATCAAAACTTCCGCAGCCGGCATTTCGATTCAACTTCTCTCGCTATGCAAATAATTTCTCAAAAGAATGCAAGTTGGAGGGCAATCCTCGATGATCGTGCAGCCTTCTGGAGCTGAGATGCTGCGAAATGTTTAAGATGCTCTCGAAGTAGCGACTGCCAAATTCAGTCCGCAGGACCGACGATGAAAAACTTCCCACCGTAGCACATTGAACGAGGTAGCCGTTCACGAATGGATCAAAGACCCCACCCCACCAACTACGAAGGCGACAGCGTCGGAAAGATCGACCAGCTTCTCTACAACACCACGGCTCTCTCCTAAGTGATCCACAAACGAGATGATTTCTCTGACTGAGTTCCCCTTTTGCCTTCTCCCCTCTTATTTACCGGCCTCGCCAGCGCCCCAGCGCCACTCTGCGGGGAATATCGACATCCTTCCACGAAGCGGTAAATTTAACCCTTACGACACTACGAGGAATTGGTTTTTTGGCCGAAGCAGATTTCTGCTGAAACCAATTGGTAGTGAAGAAGGAGCTCTGTACGTACATAAAGGAGATGGTCCGTCATCATAGGTATTTTCTTTGCATCGGAGAAGCAAAATTGGCACTGTTTTCAAATTTCGCAAATCGTCGAACGTCATTGCGGCAGATCATCAGCTCATATTCAACAAATAGTAATAGGTTCGATTTTACGGTGTCACATTTTTTCTTAAAACACACGAGAAATCGGCTTTTCAACATGCATTATTATTCTCATTCTGAAAATTATTATAACCTACTAATTACAGACAAAAATATTAAGAAATAGAATTGAAGTGTCTTGACTAATAAAGAAACAATGGTTTTGGCTCGAAATCGTAAAAACTGATCAAATAAACGGATTTTGGTTATTTTTTAGCTGTTGGCAGATCCAGGGGTTGGCGGCAAATTGGCTGGTCACCCCCACCCCCTTGGTGACTGATAGTACTAGTTATTTGCATAGAATCTGACAAAGAGCTTGAATTAAAATCAAATAGGAATGTTTTTCCACGATTACTATACATTAACTACATATATAACAACAACATAGCATTTTAAAAGTTATTTAGAGATAGGCACAAAAGGAAATCATCTCAAATTCACCTTCTTTGGAGTGATTCTGGATCCAATCCTGAGATATCTGACACTGCACATGATGATTACAGACACTGCTTAAGTTGTTTCTCTCTCATGATTAAATCGATTTTAAATGCATACTGACTTATTTCAATTGAAGATTCAGTTGCTTATGCTTTCCGAAAGCTTTGTCAGTACATGAGAATTTATTTTCATTCTAAGAAAGTAACTAATAATTAATGAGTTTCTTTCTTTGGTAGAATAGTTTTACTTATATTTCCTAATTTCTTCTTCATTTATAATTTGGCTCACTATAAGTTACTACAATTAAAAGGTTTTTCCTTTTCTCCCAGAATTACATTTTTTTGTCGCTTCCTCATTCTTTCTTCTGAGCAGAAGTTCTTGGCTTACCTACTTTGTTTTTCCTGGAACTTCTTGAGTTTGTCAGCCTTTCTTTAAAGCGTCTCTTGATTCCAATTACCTTCTGGACTGTTGCCAACTTCCTCCATGTTTTCCTTAACTGAAAATCTTGACTACCAGGAAATTATCCCTAATTATACTCCCTAATAATTGTAATCCCTAATAGTCCTAGTTATTGGTACCCAACACTTAAGCTATTGTGAAATTAACAAAAGGAAAGGAAGGATGCATATGTCCAATTAACTCTTCATAAGTCCATCAGCCTATAGCAAACACTACTGATGCAAATAAAGTGATTCTTTGTTAATATATAATTGGTTATAGTAAATAAGACCCATAAGACTTAAGCCTTCTCATTCACATTGTTCTGTCTGAGATCTTCTCCACTTATTTGTAATGATCTTCATTTTCCTCTTGCTCAGAGTGTCCTTTACTTTTTCTTTTGACAGAGGTTTCCCTTTCTTTTCCTCCATGAGAACAACATATTAACAAATCAAAGAGTATCAATAAATTCAAATCATTTTCAGGCCCTGAGAATTGAAAGCAGAGGTGTAATTTGTTATAAGTGTGGGATAAAGTTTAATTTTCCCAGCTTGTGCAAGAAACATTCCACCAATATGAGGCCAAATAGTTTAATTAATTATAACTCTTTACTTATGGTAAATAATACTAGAAACAAAATATCAAAACATCTTCAAGGTTAAAATGAGTAGGCACAACAGATGGACTCTCCGTCCAAGACCCATTGAAGTATTTTGCTTAAATTTACATTTTCCATGAACACTGCAAAGAGGATTACTTAAAATATTTTTAAAAACTGCATTTTCTGCCTTGAAAGAAAATTTCAATATTTACATTACAGCGTTAACCATTAATATAACAAAGAAGTCATCACAATAGTTCCACTGCTCCGCTTGATTGATAGGTAAAATCAAATTTCAGTCATTAGTTAAAAAGGTCTAGGTTTTATTATAGAGGTTACAAATTTTGACTGATAAGCTTTTTAATTTATATATAAATTTTTGCAAAAAATTCTGAGCAGCTCTAGAGACTATTATCTGCTAATTAAGCCTGAAATCTTGAGGGAGTGGTAAGAGTTTTCTTAGTTTCTTTTTAGCTATATTTATTATTTATGAAGGTTTAGTCAAAAGAAATATCCATGTTGATCTTAAGATTATTTCACATAGTCTGGTGACTGGATGCTAACTACTTAGGTCAGATCTAGAAAATTGCAAGGGGGAGTGGTAAATGCCAAGGGGAGGTGGTGATACTTGCTGAGGGGTGAGTGTAATACATGCTGTGGGGGTGGGCAATTAAAGACATTTTTCCTAACGAATTAATCATCTATTAATATTTAAAATGCCATTTTGTCTTCATTAATATAGTTGATGTATAGTGATCATTGGAAAACTTCAATATCAGATTTTAAATCAAGCTCCTCATCTGATCCTATGCAAATTGTCAGAACTATAAAGTCACCAAGGGGGAACATCACCTTTTTCCTCCACATGTCCACCTATGGATACATTAAGCCATAAGGGAAAACATTTACATCAGAAATATTGGGAATATATATATTTTACCATGTATGAAGTAAAATTTTATGTTTGTAGAATATGAGATCTAAGATATTACTGCTAAATTTAATTATTTAAATTAATTTATTCTCAGCTTCAAATATTTTATGCAGGAATATTTGAGCACTAATGATTTTATCTGATTCTATAACTTAAGGAAGACTTTATTTCATAGTAGGAACATTAATAACTGACTAAGAGAGATGAACAATACTATATATCTTTGTGAATAAGTTAAACTTCAAATACAAATTATTAAAGAAAAAGTTTTAAAGTTGTCCTATTCATGAGAAAGGCATTTGTAATCAGTAAAAAAGAGATATTACTTGAAGAGTGAGTGAAACTTCAGCAAAAGTCAATAGAAAGATCAAGGATGGTTCCCACATTGAAGTAGTAATAGATTGCACTCATAAGTAACTTCATTATCATTGGAATTTGTAAGAATTGAAAATAAATAAAGCTTAGAGGCTGACATTTTTAGGAAAAACTCAGGAATCAAACTAATCATGAAAATATGTGTTGACTTTAAAATAATAGCTTTGCAATCAATTTTATGGTGACCCAACACTCATAAATGAGAGTGACAGACCAAAACAGACAAAAAACATTATTCCTGTAATGTTTATCTCCTACTATCAGTTCAATGATGTATATATCATGATAACAGTCTTTAGTGGCTATGATAAAAATTCATAGTTTTTAAATATCTTATCTAGTAGCTCAAAAATCAAGTAAAATAAGAGCTTCCATAAAATTTACTGTTAATTATTCATAGCAAAAGTTGCTGAAAATAATTATTTTCTCATATTGCTGAGCAATTTCAATATAATTCACATAAAACACATATTTTAAAAGTATGCTCTGAAGCAAGAAGGTTAGTAGTATAAATCAGCTAGGAATAAAATGTTGAAAATAAGCAATTGACTTGTGTTATGCATTTGGAAACAATATTTTCCTTTTTATGCTTCTCACAATCAGAAGGAATTATTGTTTTAAGAATATAATACTGTACAAAGAAAATATATCAAATTATCATTATATTGCCAGAAAAATAACTAAAATTTAAAATGTCGGGAGGACAAGAGGTGAAGCAGGAAATACCCTCTTATTGCCAGATGTCTCACTCCAAGCATTGCAAATCGATTCAGTTCATAATTGGAAGAAAATATTGAAATAGTTTTGCAGAGAGTACAACTTAATTTTCCATGATAATATCTAATCATATAAATGAAGGCACATGCTGAAAAATTTGTTCACCAACTTTTAAGACATTAAAAACACACAATGTGAGGAATATCGTAATCATAGAAATTAATGGCATAAAGAAATATTGTAAACTGTTATAGAAGTTGAATGAAGTAATACAATAGACTATATAATGAGAAGGATGAAATATTCAATGTACAATTTAAATGCAAGCCATGGCACAATGAAAGACAGATTGACAAGGCCAAGAGGCATTTATAGCGAGTGACCCATAGTCAGTATATCAACTTCCATATCATCTGCTCTCTGGTCTTTTATGCCACAATGGCCCCCCAACATGCTTCCTATATTTTTTAAACAATACTGGATAAATATGACCCCCACTAGGAATCACACCTGAGGCAGCTTCCACCAAAGATGAATATTTTATATAATACTGTATGGGGAGCCTCAATCCTTCTTTGGTGGAACTAAGCCTTGGCAGTGTCAAAGAAAATACTTCCTATTGCATCTCCGTTTTCTGTTGATGTTCATCATACAATTAAAAGCAAAAAAGATGCCATACCATGCTTCACAGAGGGAGGATGTCTCAACATGACTCAAAGCTTTAAGAGAGCTACATCTTGTAAGACTGAACCCACTCAGCACTTAACTGACTATTCTGTCTTTATTTAAGGAATCAAGGCAACAACACATTTTTCAGTGCTACATGTCAATACAACCTACTCAAGGGGCACAATTGCAGGTGACATATGGTCAATGCTGTCCCCAAGTCAGTCAAGTTCAACCCTCAACTTGCTCTTCTAGATACCAATGAATAAAAAAAGGTATTACATTTTATTGAGAATTGTTGCAATAAATGAGTGAGCATTACCATTTTAAATCTGATGGAAATAAAGAAAGGAGGATCAAAACTTGTTTGATTCTGCTCAATATATTCAGAGATGGAAAATTCTCGGAAAGTGTCTATTCTGTAGATGGAATGACCATAGAAAAATCAGGGGAATGGGTGGAAGGATGGGTTTCTTCCAAAGTTCATTTTCTAAGTAAATTTATACAAAGTTAAACAAAAAGGAAAATTACTACACACTAAAAAGTGGATAGCTTGTTGATGATGTTTTTAGTAACAATGGGAAAACACCAAGCCCAGAATCGCTTTTACCAAAGGTAACTGCACTGGCCACTTGTTTGCCTATTCACCTGGTAAAAACAGACAATTTTCAATAAAGGAAATCCAAAAAGAACAAAGATAAAACTGATATCATTAAAGATGATTAAGTCAGACAACAACACGCCGTCTGGTGACAACACAGTAACAAAAATAACCTGTATTCCAAACAAGAATAGGTATATACTTCACCCACTGCAGCATTTTTCTCAAATCCATGAATTTCCAATAAATATTAGTTCATTAATATGCATTAAGAAAAGAATGTGAGTCATCGCTTTATGCTAACTCAAGAGTAGCTGTAATTTCAGAAGCCAATGGATTTCACAGCCCATTTTGTCTGCTGCCATATTTGCTTCATCTACCAGTAAGAGTAACAAACCGTAGCTGCTGACGTTAATTAATCTTTACTAAACTGCAATCTTAACTAATCTGCTAGTACAATCTTGAAACTGGGTTATTTAGAAGCAATAGACAGCAAGAACTATCCTCTACATAAGTTAAGGGATTCCTGTAAAAATACTAGATTAATTAACCTATAAGGAGATGCAATCTTCTTTTAGAGAAAAAGTTTGACCATGGAAAAACTTCTTGGAAACTACAACCCCTTCAGAAAATTTCATGTTTTAACAGATATGAATGAATATACAAATAATGCATGGGTGCTGAAACACCTCAACATATCATCTTAAAGAATTGTCGTAGGATTAGACTTTTAGAATTTCATTTTTAAGGATATAGATGCATGAACAGTAACCAAAACTTTTATAATATTGCACAGTCTCTCATCTAGATACCAGGAAATCATGTGTATCTGGCATTTCACAATGAAATTAGGTGTTTTGACAGCTCAGAGAAAAATTCATCCATCACCATGATTTCTCTTTCAGAGCTATGACCATCTCTGTCAAGTTTGTAAGGTAGGATGAACATACTTTTAAATCTCTACAAAGGTCTCCCTTCCACCTTACAAGGAAACAAAAAAATTGAACCGACAGCAGAAAGGTTGACACCAGGCACAAATTCTCAGACCAAATCAAATACAGGTTTGCAAAACAAATATTAGGCAAAACAATAGCTCCAGAATGACAACTTTTTCCCTCTTATATAAAACAGATGTATACTTTTCCACACATTTTCCATCGTCAGGTTCACAGAACACTTCAGTGTTCTGTGAACCTGACGATGGCTAAGTAGCCGAAACCGGTTGTTCCGTTAATAAATCTCTGTGGAAAAAGTACACATCTGTTTTATATGATGAATTTCCACAATATCACAGCCTCCTCTGTAGATTATATTTTTCCCTCTTGCCTAGAACAAAAGACCAATATTTCCATAAAAACTGACCACATGACCGTCATGCAAAATGTCTTTTTTTCAATCACAAAGGAAAATAATCTTAGAATGATTTCAACAAATTTTCATGGGAATAATTTTTATACACATACATTTACACATTAATAATACTTCCAATTAAATGCACAATCTTTGACAGTGTTATGTAAACGTTTCGATTTTTATATATACATACAGTTCATATGTACAATGAAAACATACGACAAATTCTTTCATTAGAAAGTTTTCCTACTGCACAGTGATTCACAATAATAATACTATGCAGTTTCTGTTTCAAAACAAGATTAGTAAGTCATCATTAAATATGTACAAATGGTTTGTGTACAATGAAAGAGAATATACTTTTACAATGCAAAGGTGAATGAAACTGACAAAAGCATAGAGATAATTTACAGAGACAACGTTAGGAATGATTGCAGCTCAAGAAAAGAGCCATTGACATCTAAACCCCAATTTACTTTATAACGACCACATCCCCAAGTTATAAATTAATATCTAAGCCACATATTACACCAAAATCTAAGTGATCAACATATACCCAACTGTGCTTACAATGCATATCAATTGAGATGTATTTTCCATTTTAATGAATATCATCAGGATTGAACATACCCCTGGCACGTCTAAGAATAGAATCTTTGGATGCGTCGTAAGGATGATCCTTCGAGGGAATTTCTAAAACAGCAGGTATTGGTGACGTGTGGCTATCAATACAATGACGTATCATTTCTGCCAAATTCTGATTTATCAAAATGATATCAATGTCGTCTCTCTTTACAAAGCGTTTAAAACATTCTTCAATCTCACTGACGCTAGTATTCTTATCGACCACCATAAAATTTGGATGCCTATTTTTGTTTATCTCCCCAATTCCACCAAGAAGAAATCCAACACATGTATCTTCATCGCCAATCACTGACACCAGCTTTCCCCTTGCTGAATGCAATGCCATTGCTACTGAAAATTAGAAATATCTTACTATTTAAAAACCTCAGCTGCTTTATTGTGGGTCTACATGACAAAAACACATGAAAGATATAATTCTGTTACTTTTTAATCAGAAAAATATACAATAGATACTCTTAAAACACAATGAATAATCATAATAAATATATTCTATAAAATATTATTATATTATTCATTGCACGAGAAGATCAAGACATCCTTACTTCAATTACATTTACTCAAATGGGTAATACATTTTTAAGATATTTTTTAGCTTTATCCACACATCCACATCTCATCAAGTGACAGGTAAGACATCCATTTAATACTTTCAATAATAATTGATAACTTACAGTAGTAATTTTATAATTACTAATTGAAAAATTGTCTTTATTTTCTAAATCAAGAATTTTATAACCTAGGATTTCCTACCTAGAATTAACGCACAAGTTATTGTTCTACAATTTCTGTTTAGAATTGCTTTTAAGTTTTATTTCCTACGATTCAATTTGGAGGTGTAAATAATTTCTTTTTTTCTTATTAACTTTGTTCTTCAAGCAGAAATTAAGAAAGAATTAGGATAACTTAAGATACTCACTATTTATTAAAGAATCAAATTTGATGTCCTTTTCAATCAACTTGGACTACTTCTGCTCACCAGTTGTTCGGGGAGCTCAGATCACATGATTGAAATAGTTGAAAAGCGAATTTGTACATGTGTACGTAAAATTGGGAAAATTGGAAACAAACAATGGTTGACTTCGCAAGTACATTGCTGTGATAAGATTTGTCAGGTCTTTTTACTTTTGGTATGGCAATATTTCGATGTAGAAGCTACATGAAATGATTTTTCATATCACATAGTATATTTATTTAACCTTACATATCGATGACAATTTCCAGAACGTGCTTTCTTTACATGTAATCCTGTTACGTAAGTGGGTACAGGTGGGAAAAGTGGAACCTGCTCAGGATTTGACAAGTCCCCTCTGAGTTCGGTGGGTGCATTTCAAAAAATTTAGATATTTTTTATTTTGGCTGAGTATTTGTTATTCCTTTTTTGAGTTCGGCTGTGTTTTATCCTTTATTTAGTTTAGGGCTCTGAAATGGCAACTCTAGCTATGCCAGTAATTCATAAATCTCTCGAAGCTGCGGAAGATGATGAAGAATTGTTATCAACCGGATCAGTGTTGGTCATTATTTTCTTTGTGTTTGCTTTTCTGTACTTTTTTGGAGGAGCTTTAGCCAATAAGTTATTGCGTGGAGCTGAAGGTCGTGAAATGATACCTAATTATCAATTTTGGGTAGATCTCCCATACCTTTGCCGAGTAAGTCTTAAAAATTTGAAAAATGATTTTCCCAAATGTTGTCCACATTTTTTGTCTAACTTTGATATTATGCCCTTTGTAATATGTGTTTGAAATATTATTTACATTCTTACAGGACGGAGCTTCATTTCTTCTGAATGGATGTCAAGTTCCCGCAACTTATGAAAGCATTTAAGCTGTAGTCATCTTCAAAAGGACCATTTATGAAATATGATATACTGTGCGTGTAAATATTTTCGTATTAATACTTCTTGTTATTGTGGTGATTACACAGTGCCTTCGACATTTATGGGAATTTCCTCATAATTTAATAATCATATATTATACCTTAAATAGTATAAGTTTATGAAAGATCATATTCTGCACAATTACTCATGAAATAGGTTACTCAAAGTTGTGGACTCGGATATTATTCAAATGGCCTCATTACAAAGAGTTTGGCCTAGTAACAGAAATATTTGAAGATTGAGGTGATTCTATTGTTCGATTTGTAATTCTATTCTGTAATTTGATTATGTAATAATCATTGCTATTTTGACAGGATTGATACAACATAAAGCTATTTTTATTATGTATATGTAGTATCTTTGATTAAAATCACTTTACATTAAAGAGGAAGCGTTACCTATGTTGGAATATTATGAACTGTTAATGATCTGATAATTTTGTGAAAATATTATCTCATGGTTTTAAAGGTTTTTATTTTTTTCTAATAGCCAAACTTTAGTGTTCATTGCGTTCCACAAAATTTTCATGGTGTCTCTGGGAACCAACCCTTCCTAAAATTAGGCAAGGCAATTTGTTACTATTAAAAAATAGCTTTAACTTACTGTGTATGTGGAAAATTATGATTCTATAGTAGTAAATTATACTCTCAGTATGGTCTATGTTCTTTATGCATTGTATTTGTTGAGTTTTCAATCATAGCTCTCATTACTTATATTTCAGTGAATTAAGTATTTTCACTCTATTTTGCTTTAATTCTATTCCTGTTTTCTTGTGTATGTATCTATTTAGTTTGAATTTACTAGAAATTCCTAACTAAGAATGGACACCTTTGGTTTAGGCTCTTCAATTTCAGGATTCAATTTTTATTGATTTTCAATCCTTTGAAATACATTTATATTCTCAAGGTCTGGTTACATTCTTTGTATATGCAGTAGTGATTTTTCAAGAGATTGCATTTTTTTTTAATAATTCATTTTATTCTAATATCCATTCTGGTTGTAAAAGCTAAGTAAAGCATAAGACTCACCTCTTAACTCTATTTTTGTAAGTGCATAATATGATCAAGCTTAATTATGGTGAAGTTGCACAGAAGATCTAATGAATCATACTAATGTGTACATAGTTTATTAACGTCTTTCTATCCCATGTGGTTTGTTCTAACAGAAATAAACATTGTTACATAGGTGACGTGACTGCACCATTGATGCTTTGAAATTGTATGAATTCAACTCATATGTATATATATTTCAATATAGTAGGCTGGCTTCTAGAGAGACAACATTAAACCACTGTACCATCTATTCATTTGTTACTTTGCCAAGTGTTACAATTTTTTAAGAATAATGCATAATTAGTTTATTATCTGCTTGAAAATCATGTTTTAATTTGGGGTAATTGTTGACAATACCAAAACTCCTACTCTTGAGTGACTGTGATTTGTCTGTACATATCTTAAAGCTAAAGCATAAATAAGGATATATTCTCAATGCCATTAAAGCTGAATGGTTGGATAAGAATAAGAAAACTGTGAGTAAAGGATTGTTTAAAGTACTGGTTATATTTTTGTATCGCTAAATATAATATTTTGTGAATATTTCTGCAGCCATGTATTTTTAATGTATTGTATAATGATATTATATTTCTACTATGAAATCCATTTCTTTGTTTTACATTTGTTAATAAATTTTCCATGGTTTTTGATTTATTTTGTTTTAATAACTCATCTCATCCTTCGCTTTTTGTGATCTTTCCCTTCTGAATTTGATCCTCTTCATATCTACAACTACCAACCGACTGTGCTCATGAAGTGAATATTAAAAACAACAGATACATTCCAACTCTCTTCAGGATATTCACATATCATATCCATGAAGCAATAGATTTGACAAGTTGAGGAAAGCTGCAGAGAATGCAAAATTTTAGTGTTCCCAATCTACTTTCTGATACCGCACACAGTTCCATTGCATGACTTAGAATTCAAGGAGGAATATGTTTTGACAGCAAAGCTGGGTAGTCCAGCTAAGGGGATGAAACAGCTTAGCTGTCATCATGGTTTAGAAAGAATAACATTGGACAGACTCAAAAACATGCTACAGATTCCTCATGGTCATGCATCACCAACCAGCACTTTTGTTACCACATAAGACATGCTTTTGGGTTCTAGCACTTCTCACATAGCCAGTCCCTTTTCCTCTCTGTTAACCTAGATACATTTTCTAGTTAAGGCCCCCTATTCTGCTCAGGTTCCAGACATTTGGACCTCCTCATGGACCATAGAGTAAGATTATTCCATGGTCACACATTTCAGCATCTGGCCACAAGGAATGGCAATGTCCAACATTACTGGTGGTGAGAGTTAAACATTATAATCATGTGTTTGATCATTAGCAGCTATTGTGAAGAAAACAGGAGGTTCTGATAATGTAATGGAATCTTAAAGCTTGGAGGAGATGAAAACAGAATGGGAATGATGAAATCTGTTGAATTCCATCCATATGTAATAAATTGAACACCATATGCAAATAAATGAAAGATTGTGCTAAGAGCCATGGATGGTATTTATAATACTAATCTTGTACAACTTGTCTACAGCAGAAACCTAAGGAAAAATTTCTGTCCTAACCTGTGGGATAAGAATCTCTATCCAGTACTTAAAACTTGGATATTATGGAAACCTGTCCATTACAGAAAATTCTTCTGGGTCCATGTGATTCTGCTATAGACAAGTTTCACTGTATTTATGAAACATAAATAGATCCTTTTTCATTATTTATGAGGAAATGCATAGATTCTCTGTAATGAGAAATCTGGTTATCATTAATGAAAGCATCAATCATTCCATAACTAGGCCAATAGTGTCTCTCAAGATTTATTTCAAAGGAAATTTTTGGTGCATGCTTAATAAATGGGGAAACATCAGATCATGTTTTGGAGTTACTCTCTTAATTTTAAACCACTTAACTAACATTCAATATGCTTCTATGCAAGTTTTATTTCCAGCTTTCACTTACATATAAAATACATAACATTTCATGATGGAAAAACTCATTTTTTCTCTCTTCAACTTGAGGGTAGTAAATAAAGAATGCAAACAAAGAATCATACCAAAGCTCTTAATGATCAATTTCCAATCGAATCGGATAATTTAATTAGGTTAATGATGCCAATTGCAGCTGCAATAGTTCCAACTCAGTCTTTATTCTCAAATCATCGGTTTCTATTTCCATAATGTCTCTTTAAGAAGAGGAGCTGAGCCTTGCTTTCTAATTTTGCCAATTCTTCAACAGTGGGAGCCATTTGGGCCACATGGTTTTGATATGAAGAACCTGGAAACAAATTAAATGAATAAGATGTTTACAGAGCATGCATACATCACAGAAATTCAGGAACTAATTTTTCTCACCTGTATTAAGTTTCTTCTGCCCATACACAACTTTCCCATCAAAGGAATCAACTGGAACTTTAATATCAGGCCCAACTTGTTGAATAGTAATATTCAGATGATCTTCAATCTCAGCCAAGTACTTAAAAATAAGAATTGTGAGATTGTAACAATTCCATCCACTAAAACTTCAAGAAATCAAGAGTTTGCTCACTATTAAACCAAAAATTACACAATTATCTTGAAAAATTTGATCACATTTACAGAACTTTTGTTTCGTATAAGAAGTTCTGTTGTTGCGTTTAAACTATCTTTTCCCCAAATGAATTGAGAAATGGTTTTCTAATCTCATATGCTTGTTTATTTTTGATAAGCATACAAGACCACATACCATAAATAAAAGATAAAAAGCCAAAATCATCTATGAGAGCAGTCAAAGGGTTAAAGGACCTTACAAATAATGACCTGTAACTATGTTTAGTCTATAATCAATACTACAGTCTTGTAGCAGTTTACACCCCACAATTTCCCTTGGTTTTTGGCAAACAATTCCTTGCCACCTCTTGATGACTGACACTTAGACAATACAGCTCTTTGAGGACATTGCAACAATATTATACACCCTTTATCAAGTTGCAAACAAAAGCTAGCCAGCCATGGCTATGTGACATTATAAAGCAAGCAGTGGATGAAAATCCTCATTATAAACCTACTTCCCAGTGCAGATAATCTGCTGTATAATATGAGTACTCATTGGTTACCCTTTGCATTTTCTGGCTATTCAATATGCTGCCTTCCTTTGTTTTTGCCCATTTTCTGCTCATGAGTTCGAGATGGCCACAACATACAGTACTAGCAATACAGCAGAAAAAACATAGTTGCCCCGAACAGCTGATCAACAGTATGGTTGGAATCAACAGAATTACATCTTAAGTGACTTGAGCATGTGTTTTGGTAAGAGAATCCAATCTCTATTAAGTTCAACAGTTAATTGGCAAGCTGCTGTGGTGTTATATTAGAAGGCTAATTTAATTTGAATTTTTAAAAATTTCTTTGTTTAATGTCTTTCTTATAGCATATTTTTTAAAATCTTTAGTTCAGTCATGTTTGCACATTTAATAATTGTTATATGTTACCTTAATATATTCCAACTTGATATTTTCTCAGAAGAATGTTTATTTTATAATAAATTTTTTAACAATTTTAAGTGTAACTGACAGTTTGAGGTAATCTGCCAGCTAAATTATACTTATTTTCCTGGCACCTAATTGTTTTTCTTTTCCTATCCTTTACCCATTTAACTTCAAACTGCAAGTGAGTGACAAAATACATTAATGCAATAAGCTGCTGAATTAGATGTTCCTTACGAAACGGAATTTACCTAGTATGCTGCAACCTGCAGGATTTATGTTTTCCTCTTTATCTTAAGTAGATATAACAAGGATAACTCTCACCCTAAAACTTTCATAGAATAAAAGACAATTTCATAAACTAACATACCGATAGCTAATATGCAAACTTATATGTTCCAGAGTTACAATGAAGCTGTGAGTATAAGAAATTAAACAAAATTCTATGTATTTTGCCAGCTTTCACATCCAATTTTTAAGACTTTGAGAAATCAAAATTAAAAATATCAATTCAAACCATTGCAAACTATGGTTGGACTATGCACAATAAGTAAAAAAATTTACTTTTCAGCCCTCAATTATTCACTTTAAGGAGTAGAGACAAGAGAATCCACTCCGTAAACTGAAAAGACTATGGAAAATCTAGAGAAACAAGGACTTTTGGAAATAGAAATTTATTTCCATCCTTATCTTAGTTTCCTATACATCAGCAAGTATAATACTAAATTCAAAACAACTCACCCTTGGCTCGTCATACCAAATACAGCATCCATTCTCAGTTGTGAGACGTGTGTTATGGCAGCTCCTTCCTCGAGTGGGGCACCATTCTCCGTGATACCAAACTTTCTCAGGAACAGCAGCCACTAATGAAATAGCCAAACCCATCCTCTCAGCCCTGCCTACACGTCCAATACGATGGACATAATTGGATTTCTCATCCGGCAGTGTGATGTTTATCACTGAAAAACAGATCAATGAAAAATATTAATGAACTGAAAATTAAATCACTTGATAGCACAAATTCAAGTTAAGCAGTTCTTAAAATTGAAGCACCATACATAAAAAAACTTAAATTTAATATCTTCTGGCACCATGTACAATGGAAAGTTAACACTTTCTTTGCAGGAATAATGAGTGAACAAAGACTAAGATGGTGCATATAAGTATATATCACTGAATTATGGCATCCAAACAGTTATCCTTAAATTTATCTAAATAAAATAAAAAAAGATAAAAAAGAGGAAAATCCCATGGAGGAGGAAAATTACCATATATTAAACCTGATTCACCTCACCAATCTTTGTAGTTTATTAGAAATTTTTAGTTAACTATAACTAATTATAATTATTACTTGTAGTAGTAATCACCTTAGCTGTCAAGAACTTTAAAAAATTACCACTATTACCAATATAACTATTGATATAAATAATCATTATGATATATCATACAATACAGCACAAGGACTTATAGAGCAAGCACAGCACATTACTTGCACTGTAAGAGCCAGCCACCTAACTAAATTGTCAAGTAATCACTACATTTTGAAATATTTCAAAGTCTATTGCTTTAGTTTGCTCAAATGCATCAATAATTCTGCATATTTTGAATATGCACAGTAGAATCATGTGGTTCATTTGGTCATTTAAATGAAGTAAATCAGAAATATTGCAACTTAAAACGCTTCCATGGCAATGGTAGAGCAGCTCCTTAAACTAAGCACATTCATTGTCAGTTGTTTTCTTGACAACCAAAGAAGGAAAATTAGAGGGAACTAGCTCTATTACTGTAGTAATAGTCATTACTGTAAATTTCCAAATTATTAAGTGCTCTAATTATTTCACTGTTAAGTCTCTGTAAAATTATCACCCTTTAGATGAATTTTGAAGCAAATAAAGATAAATTTCCCTTCAATTTAACACCCATAATCCTTGGAAACTTACTGAATGGAAGTCCAGAAATATCAATACCACGCGCTGCAACATCAGTACATATAAGGAAACGAACTTCTTGGTTTTTGAACTTCTCAAGATTTGCCTTGCGCTCAGGTGGTTTCCTATCCCCATGCAGGCAGACGCATGAGTATGTACTGGATCGTGATCCCCCTCCTGCGAATGAAACCATGCTGTAAATTTCCATTCTACAACCAGCAAATTTTCCAAAAGTCCAAATGAAGCACTTACCTATTTGATTCAAATAATGTTCAAGATTATCACAATCAAGCTTTGTTCGGCAAAATATAATAGCACGGTCCATTTTGTGCTCATTGATTGCCCTCACACAATATTCTCCCTTCAGCATCTTTACAGCCTCAGAAAGCATTTCTGCAGAGAGAAATTTTTCAATGTAATGGGTATTAGAGTGAATCAAAACATCCATCACAACAATTATGCCAAATTTCAGATGTCTAAGAGGTGGTTACCATACATATTCAATGACAGTTTGATCCCTTGTTTCTCAATAAAAGGAGCAGACTCTTTTGTGTCTTTTGCAGCATAACTTTTACTTTTGTGAACACTATATGCTCAATGCTCAGTTCTTGTTATCTCAAAACTCACAATAACAGCATGCAAAATGTTCTTTCATTTCTGCAGAGTATGGATTCATACTAATTTTTAAGTTGGTATATAAAAATCTGTAAAAATCTTCCTTCTAAACTGTTATTCAATCTTAGGAAACAAAATATGTATAATAATATTATTTTAAAATAAATAATAATATTCTATTATGAAAGTGTCAGTGAAATGATTTAAAATGGTTACTGAGACTGTCTGAAAAGACCAGATCAAAGAGTTTCCAGGAAATTACAGAATAAAACCTTATATTTTCCTCATATCCACATGAGCTGAAACCTGTATTAGTTTTCTTTATAGAAGAAGTAATATGAAATCAGAAAAATGGGTATTACCTAATATATGATATGATAAAATATATGAAAAGATGGATGGGTGTTGCTGAAGTGAAAGATGTTGGTAAGCAAACTGCAATTAGATGCTCCAAAAAGAAATTGATTGATATATAGTCATAAATGAGATAACTATCAACAAAATAAGAAAATAAACAAAAATAGCAATTTTCAAAAAAGATATTCATTCACCTGCTGAAGGATTGTTGGGTCTAAGGTTGTCTGAAGCATGCACTCCATCAGTTCGTACATGCTTGCGGAGTGAAGTCCAACTTTTGTCCTTCTGGGGGTCAATCATTACTACAACATGATGAACAGTCTCAGGAACAGCATCCTCCCCTTTCAAGTCCACCCACGTTGGGAAATGCATCAATCTCTCCTAAAACAATACATAATTTATGAAGATGGGTACTAATAAAATATCTATTTAAAAACACTGCATATTCTTGAAACTAAGATGCACCCAAATCTAAGATGCATCCAAGTTTTGGAAGTTTAAGCACAAGGAGAATAAATAATGTGATAATAAGATGCATGCTAATTGCTGTAGTAATGTCCAAACACTTACAGATAGGATTGACATGGAACAATAGCTAGTAATTACTGAATATTAGGCATATCTTTGATAATCCTCTAATTAAGTAAGGTGATACAAGAAGCAAAGCCATGCCTTCCTATGGATGCAGGGAGTGCATCGCCACATCTCAGGGGTGGCAACAGAAGCATAGCAAACCGTTAATATTATTATAACCACCCTATTTGTTGCTTTCTCTATGACACACACAACTTGTCTAGGAAAGATTATGATGTGAAATTAAAGATTGGCAGACATTTAGAGGAAAGAATTACAGATAACACAAGATGAGAAAGGAATATTTCTTCAGTGGATTTAATCAAAGTTATTTATGCTGCAATGCAATTTTTACTAGAAACGTTCATATTTAGTTGCAGAAAATAGATTTCATACAAATCATATAATCCTAAGTTATGCGCATAGTGATGACAATGTTACTCGAAAGTAATGCGAACTATTAACAGTTTACTATTACCTCTGCTGACTATTTACTGTGTCAGCATACAGAATATGCATAATTAATTGTTACATTGTTTTCTTACAATACATGAATTTTTAGGATTTTTATATTTAATCTTTGCGTGGTGTTTCTGGGTTCCCAGCATGATGATAGTATTTATGGTGACGACATTTTGCCTACATTCCAGTAGGCTGCTTAAGTATCATCACAGTGGGAACTAGGAAACAACCTGCAAAGATCAACCAATTGCCGAAAAAATCTACCAACCAACATTTTTATATTTGCATATTAAAATAACATTGATTCAATAAGCCAGTAATAATGATTTCTACCATGGTGTCTGACATGATAGAAATGTGGAATAGCTATATTGACTTACAGCCATTTTTTTAACATCAAAGTCATGTAAGGTCGCTGAACACACGATCATCTGAAGGCGACGACCATCTGATGTTATCTGAAAAAGTATGCAATTAGTTATTTGAAGAAATTATAAGAAATGAGTTACAAAAAAATACATACAGATATCATTTGATACAGCTCTTGGAAATATCTCTAGTTTAATGAAAAGCAACACCAATATATTGGTTGATCAACTTTAAAAGTCATGCTGTCATCAATTACAACAAATATGTATTCATTTTTTTTAATGGAATTTAATTTTTTTTATCATGGAATGATAACTTTGAAAAAGTAAAGAAAGCAACTTCTGAACAAAAATTATAAAACTAATTAAACTTGAATAAATTTCCTTGTCTATAAATATTCATCCACAGATCAGGAAGATAAAGGTGTCTGAATGTCCACTGGGATGACATAGAAAGAACAAATATCCAAAGAAAAGTTCAATTCANCTTTAAAAGAAACATGAATTTTTATGGAATAAGTACTTTCATTACTCACCTTCAGTACAACAGCTGGGAAAAAAGCCACATCCTTCAAATTTTGTGGAATTGAAAATGCCTTTCCAAGATCAGTGCCATTCTTGGAGAACTTGATTTCACTTCTGTCCAGATCTAAATAACACCCGATTACATCATGCATGCCAAATGACTCCCCATAGTTGTCAAATTGCTTGTTATTGGACTTTTTACCAGTTCCTCCAAAACCAAAACCAAAGCGATCAGTTCCAAGATCAAGGTTGGCCTGAAAGCAAAGTATCACATTAAAAAATGTGATGGCATAATCAAATTACAGTGCACACCTAAGCATAGTTTAGTCCCCAGAATATTTCATTAAAATTACTTTTTTGAGTATCATAGATATAAGTCAATCTTGGGTTTTTCTGTGATTATTGAATGGTGTAAAGATTATTCAGGAGGATTAACTTCGATTTTAACTTGGTGACCTTTAGTTATTACGTATTTGCAGGTAAATAATAGCTAACAAGGACATTTTAACATACAATATTAAATCTTTTGTATTACTACTACTGTATGTGTCAAGATATATTTGAGACTGACAAGGTACATATCATCTGGACCAGTGACTCCCAAAGTTGACAATACTGCCCCCATACTGGTCTCATCCAGGGGTGCTGCTCAATGAAAAAGACTTTAATCCCATTACCAGTCATCTTTCTATATCAATAGTTTTAATGGATTTATAGCATCAATACAACATCAGGAAATTGCCTTATAGTATAGCAATTTGGTGGATCTTTTATGACTGCAGTGCTTATTTTTCTTTTTATTATTCTCCAGCTTTGGCTATACAGATGTTAATTTTCATAGATGATGGTTGGGGGGTGGTGATGAATCCAAGGGGGCAGTAGCACAAAAAAGTTTGGAAATAACTCATCTAGACAAATGGTAGAACACTAAATCAAAAGTTACACAGTATACTAATTGCAATGCTGCTTTCTACCATAACTCTTTTGTGTGTAAGTTATGATTATTTTCTTGATTCAAGTGACATTGCGACTACAAACATTTTGATGACACTCACTATCTTCTTCCTCAAGACCTGACGCACCATGGAATATCTGTGACCTGTGTAAATCCCTGTCAGATAGGGCACTCATTCTGATTGGTCGTCTTTTGACTGATCAAATTCTTGTTTAAGACATTGTTCACAATCAGCTAAGTGTGTGACAGTCATCTCATGGAATGTATTATTTTACTGACAAGTGCCAAACTGGTATGTGACCACATCACAAAATCCGTAACTACACTCCTGAAAAAAATTTAATTCTTACCTCAATTATGATAGCTTGAGGTGCATTATTAACTATCTTTTTCTCAGATGAACCACCAACACCTGTCACATCAGAAGACTTAACATTCTCCTTTAAAGCTTGACAAACAGCCATATAACCACTGGGTGGATCATGTTTAAAAGGCTGGGCTCCAAAATTAAAGGACATTTCTGCATTCTGTAATCAAATAAATTGTAAACCAAATAAAAATGCAAAACTGACCTTTAAAAAAAAACAACAAAGTAGATAATCCATATTAAATTTGCATCAAGATTATTTCACACCTTATACATGTATTTTCCAACAAAGATAAAGATATCATGATGTAAGGATCTAAAAAATGAAAAAGATAAATTCCTTATTCCTTATCCATCAACTGCAACATTCCAAAAAATATTTTAAAATTTAAAATTAAAGACAGACAACCTGAAGAAAATGGTGGAATGTTTAAACAACAAGTCAATAATCCTTGAAATAAACATTTGGTTTTAAATATTTAATTTCACAGTGAACCAGTACAAATTAATGAAAAGATTTCACTCAACTTCATGAATTTAATGTAAATAAGCCCCATAAAAGAGGTATTTACAATCATCTGTACAGAATAGAGTAGAAGCATTGTTGAAATGGCCTTAAAGCTAAGGTCATTTTGCACATTTAAGTTCCCACTGGGAATCCAACCTGTGACTAATTTCACCAAAGGTGGAAATGCTACCCACATGGTAAATAAAAATGCATTATTAAAATTAAAACTTCTAAACTAATAAATATACTGAAATAATCTAAACGGCCATCTATTTCACAGGTAGATAACAACTGTAACTTGAAAATAATAAAGAAAATAAATTAACACAAAGACTGGTTACTACAAGCACAGATTTGGGATCCTACCAATCCACAAAACTGGCTTATGAAAAGAATGTATACAGTATGCATGTTTCTATGAAGAAATGGGGAGAATCAAGTAACAGTCATACCAACAATCAATAACTAACAATCACAGTTCCCTATATTTTTTCATCTTCAGGTGTGAATAAATTGCTTTGGGTACTAATATCAGGGATTACTTATATCAGCTCTGTGATTGCTAAATAAGAATATAAATCACAAATTAATAGTTTTCAGTAGTTAAGGGGTGAAATGAACAACATAATTAGACTAAAGCACTGAGAATGAGCTATATCAAAATGGAATAATTGAAAGTTGAAGATGAAGGCTTTAAAATCTCTCAACAAATATATGGCACTAAAACTGCTGTCTAATATTTCAAAGGATAATCAAGAAATAAGACTAAAGGGCTTCAACAAAGGTGGCAAACAAAAGAAATTTAATAATAATATTAATCTAATAATTTCAGTATGGCAAATACAGTATCTTCCTTTTATTATACCCATTTTTATGATAAAAACTACATTTCACTATCTGTTAGGTTTGTTTAACAAGTTCTCTGCTGATCCCTCCATTTCCAATGATTCCATTACTCCAACGATTGAGGTATAGCAAAATCATAACAAAGAAAATTAACTCATTTTATTCACACCCATAAGCTTGTTTATAAATAATGTTCTAACAATTTCAGGATATTACACAGGAAGCAATAACTTGGAATGTTCTTCTGATTAATTAAGAAACAGATGAAAAAATCTGGGAGGTTAGTGCACTCATTAGCAAAAATACTATAACTAACATTGCAAAACTTTTTTATAATAGAATTTGAGCAAAAGCAAGTGATTTAAATAAAGAAAAATGAAATTCCCTTTAAAAGAAACATGAATTTTTATGGAATAAGTACTTTCATTACTCACCTTCAGTACAACAGCTGGGAAAAAAGCCACATCCTTCAAATTTTGTGGAATTGAAAATGCCTTTCCAAGATCAGTGCCATTCTTGGAGAACTTGATTTCACTTCTGTCCAGATCTAAATAACACCCGATTACATCATGCATGCCAAATGACTCCCCATAGTTGTCAAATTGCTTGTTATTGGACTTTTTACCAGTTCCTCCAAAACCAAAACCAAAGCGATCAGTTCCAAGATCAAGGTTGGCCTGAAAGCAAAGTATCACATTAAAAAATGTGATGGCATAATCAAATTACAGTGCACACCTAAGCATAGTTTAGTCCCCAGAATATTTCATTAAAATTACTTTTTTGAGTATCATAGATATAAGTCAATCTTGGGTTTTTCTGTGATTATTGAATGGTGTAAAGATTATTCAGGAGGATTAACTTCGATTTTAACTTGGTGACCTTTAGTTATTACGTATTTGCAGGTAAATAATAGCTAACAAGGACATTTTAACATACAATATTAAATCTTTTGTATTACTACTACTGTATGTGTCAAGATATATTTGAGACTGACAAGGTACATATCATCTGGACCAGTGACTCCCAAAGTTGACAATACTGCCCCCATACTGGTCTCATCCAGGGGTGCTGCTCAATGAAAAAGACTTTAATCCCATTACCAGTCATCTTTCTATATCAATAGTTTTAATGGATTTATAGCATCAATACAACATCAGGAAATTGCCTTATAGTATAGCAATTTGGTGGATCTTTTATGACTGCAGTGCTTATTTTTCTTTTTATTATTCTCCAGCTTTGGCTATACAGATGTTAATTTTCATAGATGATGGTTGGGGGGTGGTGATGAATCCAAGGGGGCAGTAGCACAAAAAAGTTTGGAAATAACTCATCTAGACAAATGGTAGAACACTAAATCAAAAGTTACACAGTATACTAATTGCAATGCTGCTTTCTACCATAACTCTTTTGTGTGTAAGTTATGATTATTTTCATTGAAATTTTATACTTGAAGGTCAACCTAAAGGCTTATAATGTATTCTTTTTTACCTTTAGATTCTCTGAGGAAAGAATTAAGAAGTTTAACCTAAAAATAACTAATTTACCACACAAAATAATATGGACTTTAAATAATTGAAGCCTGAAACAGAAAATCATGTGATAAATTCATGTTCCTAACTTAGGTATGCACATCCAACAAATCTTGGTAAAGTGATTAAGAAATTAAATTTTAAGAACCACTTTTTGACAAACACAATGAGAGAGCAATATTGCTTTGTTTTAGTCAGAATATATGAGGTAAGTATGAGAGATATAGTAAACAAAAGCATCTGAGAACTCAAAATGGTGAAACATAAGTTAGTATGTTTTGTTGAACATTGCTGACAATATCCAATTGTAATAAGCAAGCTGGTTACACTTTTTTTAACCACCTACCAAACACCAGTAGGTGGCTTACAAGGTTCGAGTATAGCTGAAGATCAATAAGAGCAATACTTATAATACTTACTAAGGCCGTTGACCAGCCAACTCTGCAGAGACCTTCATCAGTGACAATGGCTTCATAGTAATATTTACCACTGCCATGGACACCTTTTGTGGCTCTTGCACCATGCCATTCCTTCTGCTCTCTTGACTGGCATCGCAGCCCATCAGGAGTAACAGCAAGGGCAGAACCACGGTCAAAGAAGCTTAACGTCCAGTGAGGAGCTGGGCAACAAATATGCAGACAAAATGAGCTACTGATAAACAACATGTATGGCAAGGTTACAAAGAAATACTTATCAGATATTTTCAACAACATTTTTTCGTGAAGTTAAAATGATCAACAAAAATTACTACTAGGGCCTCCGAACAGCCAAGTGGGCAACGCGTTTGACTTCCATGAAAGTGGTCCCAGGTTCAATTTCCGGTAGGGGCACTCATGCAAAATGACCTTAGCTGTTGAAGCACTTTTAAAATTATTACTACTACTAAAAATTACTACTAATAATACAATATCATTAATGTTGTGATGAAAATAGCCCTCTATAATGAGATGTCTGGATGTCATATTTGATGTCTCAAAATATATGAAAATATCTGTAAAAATTTCATGTGAACAACAAGCATGAGAGCTAATTAATTCTAGCAGATTTCAATGACAACAATTTTGGCAAGGACCAAAGCTACAAATAGTGACTATAAATAGAATGATAATGAAGGAAAAAGAGAAGTGATAAATGAAGGAAAGAAGAATAAACATACTTAAAGTTGGTAGAACCAATTAGTAAATGGCTGAGGGAAGTGAAAATTATCACTATGGATAGACTTAAAGCTTTTGAAATGTGGTGTTTTCAAAGAATACCACAAATTTCTGGGACTATCAGAACAATTAATCTGGAAGTATTTCAGCTTGATAAAAGTGGACCACCAGTTACTACTGACAATAAAGAAAAAGAGGCTAACATCTTGAACAACAATTCAACTATGTGGTACATGCAAATTTTACCTGAATAATTTTCTCTTCTCTTCTTCTAAATAGTGTTTTTAATGTGTGTCATGCTATGAAGGATATTAGCAGTGACAATGACTGTTCAGTGCATGTTGTTTTTGCTGAGAGTGCCATGGTTTGTTCAAAATGCCGGATTTCTTTGCTTATGATTGTCATTTGCCGTCCCATATTCGACATGACAAAGAGGTATTTCTTGAAGAAATATCGTACCTCTACTAGCGTCTTCCATCCAGCATCTTTCCTCTGGCCTTACCTCTGATCTCACATTGTGGTGACATCAAACTTAATCCTGGACCCGAAAATCTAAGTGTTTTTTAACCAAAATGTCAGATCAATCGCTGGAAAGAAGTTGACTGACTTTCATCTGGCACTCATTGACATTTTTTTTAAATGCTGATGTCCTGTGTTTGTCTGAAACATAGCTTAATCCTTCTATTCTGGATAGTGAATTTATTTGTGATAATTTTGTTTGCTACCATAAGGATAGAAATTCTGTCATTGGCCGTGAGAAGAAGAAAGGTGGTGGTGTGATGATTGGAATATCATCTGCTCTCAGTTCTCGTCAAAGACTTGACCTTGAGACTGCTTGTGAAATTGTAGTTACCAAACTTGGACCTAACCCCCAATATTCTATGAGAATTCTAATAGCATGTGTTTACATTCCTACCACTGTTTCTCCCGCTGACATCGAGTCAGTTCACTCCTCGCTCTTGCTCATTCAGAATGACTTGAACGTCTCTGATTCATTTCTTTTATGTGGTGATTTCATTGTATGTGATGTTTCATGGTGTTATGACAATGTCTCATGTGTTCTCATTCCGTCATCGGTCAACAGGGGAATTCAACTTACTTCTATTCAGGATTAGATCAACGAGTTTCATTTAAAGCAGTTAGTTGATTTCCCAACGCAGAGACATAACTTCCTTGATCTTTTTTTCATTCTCGAAAGTGATTGTGCTAATTACTCCTACTCAGCTTTAAAAATTAGCAATAATCCCATCATTGATTCTGATCATGCGCCTATCTTGTGCACAATCTCCGTTTCTCTTATAAAGAGGTTTCCCAAAACCCATTCTATCAAGTATAATTGGAAACATGCTGATATCCCTGCACTTAAGGGGTCATTATCTTTCTGCCCTTGGATTATTTTGGACGCTACCAACTCCATTGATGAATGTTGTGACTTATTTTATGATCTCTTTTATTCCTGTATATGTGACTGCGTTCCTGCTCTTTGTGTTAACCCATTGCTCTTTCCTATTTGGTATGATGGAGAGTTGATATCACTATTGAAGACAAAAAATAGAGCCTTTAGACACTGGAAACGGTCCATGCTCCGTAGTGACTATATTGAATTTTCTTGTCATCGTTCGGCCTTTAAAACCTTACAGAAAGTGAAGTACTCCACTTACCTTAATGCGATGAATTCATCAATGCAGGATAATCCCAAAAGTTTTTGGCATCACATGAGACTTAAAAGGGATTGTAAATGGATTCCATCATCTGTTACCTACAATGATAGGACTTCATCGGATTCCCGACAAACCACCAATCTATTTTCTAGCTATTTTGCTTCTGTTTCTACTTAGACTTCAAAAAAGCATTTGACATTGTTGACCATGGTCTCCTTTTGGACAAATTATTTTGTTGGCATCCGTGGAACTTTGCTTAGTATTATTCAATCTTATCATCATGGCCACTCTCAGAGAGTGGGTGTGGATGGTTCTCTATCTTCCATATCTTATGTTACTTCTGGTATCCCTAAGGGATCAATTCTGGGGCCATTATTGTTCAACTTTTTCATCAATGACCTTCCTAATATTATTTCATCATCTGTTTTTCTTTATGCAGATGACTGCAAAATTATTGGGCAAGTTGATAGCGTTAACGATTCTCTTGCACTTCAAAAAGATCTTTATGACTTTTTCTTGTGGTGTCAGAGATGGCACCTATTCCCAAACATACCAAAATGCAAGGTCATTTCCTTCACTCTTAAAAAATCTATTGCCTTGCACCCATATTGCATCAATAATAACGAGCTTCAAAGAGTCCAATCAATAACTGACCTTAGTATTATTTTAGACTCGAAATTAAACCTTCATTTATCTTCCATTCGTTCCCATGCCTTTAAACTCTCAACTTTTCGACTAAGACTGTGATCCAGTCCTATTCGTCTATAGTTTGCCCTATTTTGGAATATGGGTCTGTTATCTGGAACCTGTCATTCTCAACTAAAATTGAATCTCTGGAAAGTGTGCAAGGGAAGATTTATCAAGTGGCTCTACAATAAAGAAAATATCAAATACTGTAGTAATGACTATGCTCGTCTATGTAAATATTTTGACATTTACCCCCTATGGGTAAGACATAAGGTATTTGATATCTCCTTTGCACAAAATATTCTCTGTGGTATTTATGACTCAACATCTCTGTGCTGTCCTTTTGGCCTATTGGTTCCATGACGCAGAACTTGTCAGTCTTCCATTCTGGCTATTCCATTTTCTAAGAAGAATGTGTTCAAATTTTCCCCAATACCAAGATTAGTTAGGACTGTGAATGAATTTTGTACTCATGTGGACTTGTTCACAGATCCCCTTAGTAAAATTAAAAGGATAGCTTACACGATATTTAAATAATGTTTATGTCCTTTATCTATTATTTTATTTCCTTTTAAATGTTTGTGTTCATATTTCTTTACATTTTTTGTGTGATTTGTTTTTTTTATAGCATATGTATTCAGGGATTACTGTGTATGCTCCATAAATTATTATTATTAACATATATGGGTCATGTAATTTGTGGAGAGAAATGCTTTTTTCTTCAAATGATTAACTGAGAGGAAAATCGAAGGAAAGAGAGGGGCAGGAAGAAGAAAAATGTTTTGGTACTAGAATATCAAACAACGGATAGGTCTGACATTTGCCCAATCATGCCGTACAGCACTAAACTAAGAGGGGTTTAACAAAGTGATAGCTACCCTCTGAAAACAGAAATAGCACTTGAAGAAGAAGGGGAGGTGATTAGGAGATCAACCAGTGTCACAGAGAGACAAGAGGAGGGATTCTTACATGTTTGAGCCACTATCTTAGAACCTTTCCCTTGCTTGATGTCTTGCAGGGTTTCAACTACGATCTGTAAAACAGGAAGACAGAATGCTCCTGTCTTGCCACTCCCAGTCTCTGCAGCCATCAGCACATCTCCACCACCAAGGATTAGAGGAATTGCTTCTGCTTGAACATCAGTCGGAAGCCTATGAATGAAAAGTTATTTAACTTTCAAACATTTCAGAATGAAAATTGGAAATGGAGCCAAACCACTTCAATTAAACTATTATTAGATGCTCATTAAATTATCGATTATAACTAATCTTCTTTCGAGAAGTTGCCTAATAAAATGTAAAACTTAAGAAAACTCAACTAGAGAGCTACAGATCTATCTTATTCTATCAAAGGCTCATAAATATTGATTTAAGCACTTTTAGTTCTTTGTGTGTATGAAACAAATAAATAGTATGAAAAGAAATGCAAGACGCCACGTTGAATTGAGCATTTTGTGTACAGTTTAAAAAAAAAATTATTTAAGCAAATATAGGAAATAAACATCTTAATAAGCAGCCAGAAGACATAAAGAGTAAAACAGTTCAGGCACCATTGACATTAACATTTGAGTAACATATACATATAGTCACAACAATACGTTCAAACCTTAGAAAATTTACAATGAAAAAGCAAACATTTAAAGGTATGCAAAATGTTTGAGGAGCAACTTTGAAACAGGACAGTAAGAAATGAATTTTCAAAAACATCTTCATGCTTCGCAAGCCTTATCAAAAAATATTAATTTTTTAAATGTTCATCAAAACATGTATTGAGACTCACATCCAATCCATTTCCTCCACTGCCTTCCCAACGGCTGGAATGACACCCATTTCTGTAAAAAAAGAGTAAATAGCAAAATTTTTACAGGTGCGGCCACAAGATTAACTTAACTTAAGACTTAACAAATACTGTACCATTTTTATGCTATGTAGTTTTTGTTATAGCTACCGTAGGCTAATGTGAAATGATAGGAAATAATGAATAGTATATCATCGAATATCAACAAGCCATTAACGTTGACAGTATCGTGAAATACGTAAATACTGCCATTGGAAGAGATCCTTATAAAGTAGAGTTAAAAGACTAATATTTATAAAAATGATTACTATAACAAATTATATTAAAATACCTTCAAAAGCAGTCATGGTGGAGATTTTTTCTACGCAATCCGTCGACACCGGCTTCCGCTAGAAGGTTCGACTTCTCCACTTCATTTGTCTGACTTGGCTCTGGAAAGAGAGGATGGAGAGGAGAGAGAGGATGTCACGATGTCACTACCGTCACTACTACTACCAATGAGGAAATAGGTTTTCGAATTTTGAACGCTGAGAATCAGGCATAATTTGCTCGTCTGAAGTTCATGATTCTTTCAGTAACCAATTTTACGCAAAGATGAAACATATTTGCTAGGAAGTGGGCTGCAGTTCTGTAAGTGATCAACTTGATGGTAAATATTACGAAGGGGTCCACCAGTGAAAAAAATCATAGCTCATACACCAATGATCGCACGTTTCAGTTTCATACACTGTTATTTAGAGCAAGGAATGACATTTCATAACCCTGAAAACAATACTTATTGAGATATTTGCGTACGAAAATTACTATTTTAACGACTTTTTCGACGTTTTTTTTTCGCCATTTTTGGAGCCGAACCGATAGGGCGATACCAACTAACTTCACTTCTAAAATATACCATATTCTGACAATCTTACGGGCGCGCTGAGTGAAACAGGGATGCTAGGGTGGGACGGTACTAAGCCGTATGTTGCCCTTTTAAGTACATCCGGAGGCCGAATTTCGGTCACAGCGGAGTTGGTAAACACAGGTTTCTCGGTATAAATAGACATTTAAGTGGGAGCATTTTAAGTGGGTGAAAAAAAAGTAAATGTTGGTGGACCTCTTCGCAATATTTACCATAAAAACAACTACAATATTCCATCTATTTACTTATGGTGAAAATAAATATATCAAGTAATGTTTCAAGGCGAACCTACAAGTTTCATATGCATGAAACTTGTAGGTTCGCCTCTGCGAAGTTAAATCGGTTTAGTCCGATTAGAAACTGCTTTGGTCGTTTTCCTCGGTGCATTATTAAAGAAGCTAACTTTGCAACTTTCTATATAGGATAGTAATGTGTGCTAAAATAGCACCACTCACAAGCCACAGCCAGTTCGATAGGAGGATATGTGAAAAATTGCAAGTTTCGTAACTGTGTAACCTTAAAGAGGTAGGATATCTTTTTGGTATAAAGTACACGACATTGTTGTATAATTACTACTAACTTATTTCTTGCCTTCCTTCCAAATCATCAATCATTTCCACTATATGTGCAGGCAGGCTTCTTCTTTTGCAATTTGCTTATTTGGTTTGGTCTGGTGATTTATCTCAAAATAGCTCGATTTATGAATATTCTACATTGTAACGCTTATATATGCAAATTGTCAAAGCAATATGTAGATATAACGAATCTCGCATCTATATGAATTAAATGTTGTCTAATTGAAAGTACACTTTGCATTTCCTTAAAGGCGTGATATATGATTACTGAAAGTAATCATTATCACGCCTTCCATCCATTGAGTAGCGGTATTGTAAAAAGAGTTTCCTCTCTACAGCTAAGCTCATATCGAAGAAAATTGGCCCCAACAGGGAATTGAACACTGGACCAATTTACTGAGGCGAAAGAGCTACTTGGCAGTCCAGGAGCCCTACTTGTAACAATATTTTCATTAAGTATTAAATATTAGTTTTTAGATTAATTACAATCACAAAATAGAACAGTAAAGTAGACATCAAATACAAACTGAATAGAATATTGAAAAAGCCATCAATCCATGCTAGCAGACATGAATAGTTATCCCTGAGAACATTATTGGCCATAAGTAAGGGATAGCATAGCATAAGTAAATTACCTATAAATAAAGCATATTTCATTGTACAACAAGATGAAAGTCACCGAGTAATTACATAATGGGAATGTCATCAAAACAAACAATTACTTCAAGGTTTCACCATTTGCTTACTACAGTAAACTTTCTTCTAACATTTTCTATGACTTTGAAGGGTATTAACATTCTGTATGGCATTTACATTAACCTGATAGGGAAACTCCTTATAAAGACAACTTAAATCTCTATGTACAGCTGTTAGAGATATGATAGAAAAAATTTACATTTGACCATAATTGCCTTTGCACAGTTTCTTTAACTGTAGCGATGAATCATGATAAATTTAACATTACAATGCACCAACTAGAAATTTTTATGCATTATTGCTGTAAAAGTATACTTACAAAGGATAACAAAATTCTGACACTTATGAAAGAAGTGAAATCATAAAATGAATCACAGTTTATAACTTTACAAGAATGATAAAATGAGCCAGAAGCATAGTAAACAATTGAAGCCAC